>CM047983.1:33239537-33251805 GCA_026261665.1 Melanotaenia duboulayi
CCCCCCCTAAAAAAATAGAAAAGGAAGCACTGTTTCGCGAACTCTGGTTCAGAAATGGTTATCTTTGCCTTGCATTTCTTCACTCTTGTGCGCAATGATGTGTTGGTCAGGGTGGCTGTATGGGAATGTGAGCATGTGTTCATGTAAAGACGCGTTCTTTTGCAAGCGTTTGATTGTGTTTGTGTGTGTGTGTGTGTGTGTGTGAGTGAGAGAGAGAGAGAGAGAGCTCAGTAATGGAACCCATTTTGGGAGTTTTCTTTCTCGCTTTCTTCCTGAATCTGCCTCACTTTGTTTCTAAAGCTGCCTCATCATGCCGCTCTGGCTGACTGGCATTACAGCCACATCTATTATGCAGAAGGCTAGAAGATGAGAAGACAGGAAGGGAGGGGAGACTGAAAAGGAAACAAAAAGGGGTGGCTTGGACAAAGGAAAGAAATGAAATGATGGCAGAGGACTAGTGAGCTTAATCAAGGATAAGTTAGAAGACAATGAGGTGTGGAGACGAGGTAGAAGAGATCATGATGAATAGGATACAAAGCATAATTTCACTATATGACTGTATGTTACCATTCATTGTGCAAGCATCCCAGTAAAATCAAAGTTCAGTAAGTTCTATTCTCTATGAACTGACTGAGCAATAGAAATAGCAGGAACAGGTCAGAGAGGCAGTTTGGTTACAAACGCTGAAGTTAGAGAGTATTATGAACAAGGGGCAGCTCCACACAGAGAGCTTCCAGTCATCAAAGATCTGATGGGACTGTCTAAAAATATCTTCAAAGATCAGAGAATCTGCTGTGCTGCTTGGATAGCTTTAGATAACCCGATAGAGTGCTCTGATTCAAAGCAAGGAGAAGCTGGATGCAGCGTTGTGACATGGACTCATAGTTTCAGCACCATGGACAGCTCAGGTGTGACATATAGAGCAGCACCATGGACAGCTCAAGTGTGACTTACGTAGCAGTACCATGGACAGCTCAGGTGAGACATATAGAGCAGCACCATGGACAGCTCAGGTGTAACTTATGTAGCAGCACCATAGACAGCTTAGGTGTGACTTGTGTAGCAGCACCATGGACAGCTCAAGTGTGACTTACGTAGCAGTACCATGGACAGCTCAGGTGAGACATATAGAGCAGCACCATGGACAGCTCAGGTGTAACTTATGTAGCAGCACCATAGACAGCTTAGGTGTGACTTGTGTAGCAGCACCATGGACAGCTCAAGTGTGACTTACGTAGCAGTACCATGGACAGCTCAGGTGAGACATATAGAGCAGCACCATGGACAGCTCAGGTGTAACTTATGTAGCAGCACCATAGACAGCTTAGGTGTGACTTGTGTAGCAGCACCATGGACAGCTCAAGTGTGACTTACGTAGCAGTACCATGGACAGCTCAGGTGAGACATATAGAGCAGCACCATGGACAGCTCAGGTGTAACTTATGTAGCAGCACCATAGACAGCTTAGGTGTGACTTGTGTAGCAGCACCATGGACAGCTCAAGTGTGACTTACGTAGCAGTACCATGGACAGCTCAGGTGAGACATATAGAGTAGCACCATGGACAGCTCAAGTGTGACTTACGTAGCAGTACCATGGACAGCTCAGGTGAGACATATAGAGTAGCACCATGGACAGCTCAGATGAGACATATGTAGCAGCACCATGGACAGCTTAGGTGTGACTTGTGTAGCAGCACCATGGACAGCTCAAGTGTGACATATAGAGCAGCACCATGGACAGCTCAGATGTGACTTGTGTAGCAGCACCATGGACAGCTCAGGTGTGACATATAGAGCAGCACCATGGACAGCTCAGATGTGACTTGTGTAGCAGCACCATGGACAGCTCAGGTGTGACATATAGAGCAGCACCATGGACAGCTCAGATGTGACTTGTGTAGCAGCACCATGGACAGCTCAGGTGTGACATATAGAGCAGCACCATGGACAGCTCAGATGTGACTTGTGTAGCAGCACCATGGACAGCTCAGGTGTGACATATAGAGCAGCACCATGGACAGCTCAGATGTGACTTGTGTAGCAGCACCATGGACAGCTCAGGTGTGACATATAGAGCAGCACCATGGACAGCTCAGATGTGACTTGTGTAGCAGCACCATGGACAGCTCAGGTGTGACATATAGAGCAGCACCATGGACAGCTCAGATGTGACTTGTGTAGCAGCACCATGGACAGCTCAGGTGTGACATATAGAGCAGCACCATGGACAGCTCAGATGTGACTTGTGTAGCAGCACCATGGACAGCTCAGGTGTGACATATAGAGCAGCACCATGGACAGCTCAGATGTGACTTGTGTAGCAGCACCATGGACAGCTCAGGTGTGACATATAGAGCAGCACCATGGACAGCTCAGATGTGACTTGTGTAGCAGCACCATGGACAGCTCAGGTGTGACATATAGAGCAGCACCATGGACAGCTCAGATGTGACTTGTGTAGCAGCACCATGGACAGCTCAGGTGTGACATATAGAGCAGCACCATGGACAGCTCAGATGTGACTTGTGTAGCAGCACCATGGACAGCTCAGGTGTGACATATAGAGCAGCACCATGGACAGCTTAGGTGTGACATATAGAGCAGCACCGTGGACAGCTCAGGTGTGACATATAGAGCAGTACCAGTAAAGTTCTCTGATGTTAAAATCTGGATCTCTGAGATTTTCAAGATCCAACTGAGTTTAGTCACTGAGATCTTTATGGAGAATAATTTGCAGGAAAAGATTAAAGAACAAGACAAAAAATCTCATTTGAGCCAAACTTCCCAGATCCTGCTCAGGACATGCAAAATCATGTGTGCTGATAAGTGGTGACTTCATTTCCCATTAGCAGTGAAAGAGACGGCACATCTCCACCTCCACAAGCTCCTCTTCCATTTGTTTTTCGTCTTTTCTCAGCTCTGACACACTTTGTGGTGTACTTCCTCTTCTCAGGCTAACAAAATGCTCTGCTAACGTGTCTATGGAAACATCTGCAAACATAAATATACATGCATTATATCCAGCAGGATTTTTATTTTATTTTTTTTTTTTTCTGCTTCTTGTTCTGTTCTCTGTCCAGATGATCCCACCCGCTTTAATAATGAGGTCCTGGTTCTGGGGAGGATCCATCCCTCCATCAGACCTGTTGTCACTGATCTTCAGTCCAGTTCTTGGGTCATGTGACCTACCTCAGCCTTTTTCTCCTTGTTTTCCTTCCTTAAGAATGGCCACATTTCCATGGAGACCATTTCTGATGAGGCTTCAGCCAACAGTGGATCTGCTGAAGGTCCAGTTGCGTTAGAACCTGGTTAAGGTCTTTGATGGATTTGTTCCTATTTTTTTCTGGATATCACTTCAGATACTGTTTATCTGCTGTAGGTGTTTTTTCTTTAGCCCTGACACTTTTTCTTTTACCTGATTAATTCTTTAGGAATCACCCTGTTGCTGCTAAAATCCTACTTTCTGTTTAACTGTTTTGTCTGTATTTCACAGATGCAATTATTATAATAATAATTAAATAAATAAATAATTATTGTAATTATGGCAACAAATTGCAAAAAGCCAAAAGATCCAGTCTAAAATCAGTTCTTTGTTGGTTCATCACTTGAGTTAGGAGGCCATTTTATTCTTGACTGATTCATAGATCAGAGATGAGTGGTAAAACTTTTCTGAAAGCTGGAGAACTGGTGCTCTTCTTCAAAAATTAAGAGAAATGTAAAGAAACAAACATTGGATCAGGACTTCTGTGGATAACAACGTAGGTTTGCAGATCATGCCCATCACAGCTGAGAAAAATTTGATTCCATGAGAAGTGAGACCGATTAATGACCATAAATAAGGTTTTAATCAAAGCCTCATTTAAGAGTCATGCTGCATTTAATTTTATCTTCTAGTTTAATTTAGCCCTTGAAACATTTTAAATCTGAGCTAAAAGCCAGCAGGGTTATTTTTTCCCTGTAAGGAATCGTTATGTAACCGAGCAGGTAAGGGACCGTCGCACATATCCAGATCGTAATGATTTACATTGTTGTGGGAATTGTGCATCCTGTCTGAGAGAAGAATTAATCTCTTGCTTAATCTCGCAACCCAGCGTTATACCCCCAATCCCTCCATCCATTCAACCATCTGTTTCCTCATCCATCTGTCCATCCAGCCAGGCAGCCCACTTTCCTTGTCTGAACTCGCGCAGTGATTCTTTCTTACCCTCTTTCTTTTTCTGCCCTGTTGTGAGCATCCTGCAGGTTTGTTTTCTACTTTGTATGCTACATTTAAATGGAACCCTATGACAGCCATCTGTGCTTGAAGCTCCTCTTCAGCAGGAAAATTTCCTTTACACTCTCATTGGCTTTAGAAAGGGTGCAGGGGGTGTTTGCTGTTATCCATTAGCCACGTTGAGCCATTGCTGCAGGTCCACTTTAACCACCACTTCAACAGAAATAGCAACTGAGATTAAAGACATATCAGAGACTACCTTTAAAAGAGAAATTTAGTGTGTATTTATCTTAATTCTTCCTGATTTTAGTACAGATTCTGAATAGTGAGCACTAACTTGGTGGGAGAGTGTGGCTAGTTTAAAGGATGATACAGGGGTCAGCACCAAATATCTCAGCATTTAGCAACAACTGAAGGCAACATGGTTAAGTTTAGATCATTTTCTAAACTCATATTGATAAATAATAGTCACAAATATCAATTTAATTCCTACAGCACATTTACTGCAACCCAAGTTGCCCAGTGTGATATGATAAAACAATGGGCAATACCAAACATAAAATCATGATAAAGCATAAATGTTGAGCTCAACCATGTTTAAAAGCCAGTTCAGGTTTGAGTCATACTGTAAGTAGTGACTTAAAACCAGAAAGTGTCTGAGCAGCTCTGAAATGAAGGGAGAGACTAAGACATAGTTTAGGAGCAGCCACTTAAATCTATCCCCCTGGATTTAATCATGACTTTTGGAAGACCTGATGGAAGACCTCGGAGCTCTAACGGGAGCATGCTGGTGCAGCAGCTCTGACAAAGAAGATGGAAATGAACAATTTAGAGCTTTGAAAACAAGTAATAAAATCTTAAACTGAATCCTAAAACTAACAGGATGCCAGAGAAGAGCAGGAGCGCAGGGGTCATGTGATCATGTCGTCTCCTCTTAGTCAATAAATGAGCAGCTTCGTTTGAGCAGTTCTAGTTGGGACATGAGTAGATGTTGTTTGTTTTTTTTTAGTTAAGGCTTGGATTTTACATGGCTGTTCTAGTTGAAAAGAGTCTTCAATAATGACTCCAAGGTTTCTAGTATGGGGCTGATTGTAAAAGGTAAGCGGACCAAGGGTGACAGCAGCATCACTGAGTAGCTCAGGTTTACCCAAAAGGTGTTATATATTAAAGCAGTTCTGGCCTACTGGTTGTACATCGGATCCTCGTTAGGCTAGGTCCACATTGGTAGCTGTTTGGCTGCTGATTCTGGGTCTGGGGTCTGTCTCCACCTGATCTGTGTCCTTTTTTACAAAGAGGTCAGAAATATCTCCCTTTCTCTTCATTCTTATAGCTTTCTCTACTAAATCAGACCGATTACATGATATATTTCTCCATGTTTTCATGCTTTAGCTGCTTTAAAACCAACTAGCAGCCTTGCTAGCCTTCTGTTTACATTAAACTGGATCAAGTAGCGCCAGCTTAGTTAGAGTAACATGGATACTCAGGTCCTTTACGAGCATCTTTACAGTTTATTTTCAGCTCCAATGTGAAAATCATGATTAACTGAGATGATGTGTAGTCCCTAAATACAATCAGTGAAAACTAAATATGACCTGGTTTCCCCATAGTATCTTAAAACTAATCTAGTGATCGCATAGAACTACATATTCAGCAGTACAAATTTCTGATATGCATATATTTGTCGGGGGGAGGCAGAGAGCTATGATGTGGGGCCCAGCTTTGTACTTCTAGCAAAACATAGACAAATTTGTAAAAGTATGGACAAATTATGATAAATCAATAACAGCTAGTGCAACAACCCCAGAGAGATCAGTGTGAAGAGGGACGAGTGTGAAGAGGGACCAGTGTGAAGAGGGACGAGTGTGAAGAGGGATCAGTGTGAAGATGGACGAGTGTGAAGACGGACCAGTGTGAAGAGGGACCAGTGTGAAGACGGACCAGTGTGAAGACGGACCAGTGTGAAGAGGGACCAATATTTCGTTTGTCTCAAAATATCAGCATCTGACGGTATGAAGTTACACCACATGGGAACTTCTCATCCTGACAAAGAAAAGCCTGTCCATTACTTCAGAAATAATTTACTCATTTGTCAATCAAAAGCTCGGCTCATAGAGTATAAAAATCCTCCTATAGCAAAGAAATGAATACTTCCCAGGGCTACTGACATAGCTTCCACTGAAGAGGCAGCCAAAGAACTAAAAATAACCAACTCTTTCCCTGCTAGACAGAACTATTATACAGCACATTTCTTCCTACCTTGCACTGTAAGTGTTGGAATGTGTATGGTAGTGGGGTGGGTCGGAAATAAGGCCTTGACATTGACATTATCAATGGAAAAGGGGCCCTGCAGAAAAAAAAAAAGTTGTGGGACCACTGCTTGAATCTAACAAAACCAGCATCCACCTAACCACAGCAAGAAAGTATTTTAGGTTAGACTACCTGTGACATGCTTTCTCAGGTTAGATGTTTGGGCAGAAACAGGAGATGCTGCTTTCAAGAAGAGCATGATTTTTATGCAGGATTTTTATGCTCCACTGCATGCAGACCATGTGGACCATGTGGTTTCCCCATGCAGTTTTTTAAAGATGACACCTCCCTCACCCGACCTAAACCTTGTTGAGAACTTGTGGGTCCACATCCCTGCGCAGTGTCTAAGAGGCTGTGTTGGATGCTGCAGAAAAGTAAATAGTCAGCAGATCAAGAAACTAGAAAAATAGTCACTTTTCATTAAGTTGCATCATAATTCTGCAGACTAATTTGTGGAGTATATAGAAGTTTTCCAATGAATCTGCAAGACTAACACTTCCATAGCTGTGGGAGTTGTTTTAAGGAAGCATTACAGCTCTGGGCAAAAAGATAAACCCAGCAGCCTCCCTCACCAGCTGCAAATACTGAGATGGGTGTTAATGAATTCTCCTCTTCCTCACCTCTTCTCAGTTTCTCGCCTGTCTATTTATCGTCCATTTTTTGCTCAAAACATTGTGATTTAAGCTCCTCAAAATAGAGCACATGAGTGACCTACATTTCTGTCCAAGTACTGCAGCTCTGTTTCTCCATCAGGCTAATGGAAAAACTTAGAGTTGCGTAAAAATGTTTGTCTCAAACTGAAGCCGGAACCCAAAAGGCTTGTTTATTTTTAGAGTATAATAAGGATGCATTTTGTCGAGGAACAAGGTTTGTTTTATGAAAAGTGGACTCAAAATCCAGTCATAAAACATCTGAGATGTAAGTTTGCTGCATTTTCTGTGACCTGCTCACTCCAGTTTGAGTTACTCACATAACGGAGCTGTGGTTTGTTTTTCTGCTACATCAGCTGGATTTACTCAGCCGGTAATGGTCCGTGCACTGACGTAGCAGAAAAATGGTTGTTCTATCAAATTACTTGCAGATCCAAACTTATTTGCAGTATTTTCTGTGAAGAGGAAGACAAACCTGACCAGATGAACATCAGAACAAACAAACACCAACGAGAATAACTTAATCACTGTACTCGACCTTCATCTGTTGAAGGGTTGGGTGACGTTATTGGTACAGATGTTGGTCAATGCAAAAAGAGCTTTTGTTCTTAAAATATGTAACACAGCTGGTACTCCTGCGCCCTCTAGTGGCACCCTGAAGAATTTTCTTCTATCAACCAATTAGAAATTACAGAGAATATGTTAAAGATAAATGTATTTTTGCATTATCAAATAAAAACTGCAGTTTTTGTGGGTCAAATTTCATACAAAACTATGCGTTTCAGATCTGCACTTTCCGGCGAACGGCAGCGCTCTCAATGACTTGTTTTTGCTGCTTTGCTGTGAACATGTTATATTATTTGATTGTGTCACAGATTCAAAGATAAGGCCTCTGCCTAATCTGTTAATTCACTTCTCTTCACTCCATGTCATTAACTCTGTGTGGCCAATGGACACAGTGGTGTATCCAAATTGCTTGACCTATTTGAGATGACACAGCCAGGCAGCATCTCTGTTCCAACTTCTGTCAATAGGGAGGACTTAGAAACTATAAACCAGTTTGTAAATTGTGCTGATAGGCTTAAATACATCCAGAGTTGTGATAAAAAATGTACAGCATACTACTTCTGTGTGTATTACCATTACCAACAGATGATTCTTAGAAAAGTGCTGCGATCAGGACAATGAGCCTAAAAACAATTAAACCTCCATTTCTATTGGTGGAAAAAGGACTAAATCAACCTTAAAAAAAAAAAATAAATAAAAAAATAAAAATCATATGACAGCATGACACATTTGGTTTCTGTTTCGGATTGACCAAAATCCACCAGAAGCAGAGTGAAGTGCTGCCTCCTGGTGGACAGGAGGACTAACAGACCCTGGAAAGTCCAGCTTGCGATGTCCTCTGTCTTCAAGTGGACAGGAACAGTTTCTTAAAGTGAAGCAAATAATTTGGGCCATGTTACTGTGACTGTTTAGTAAATAGTTGTACAAAAAAAAAACACCTTTGCTGACTTTAGGACTTTGCTGCATGTTAATGTAAATAGTTGTTGATAACTTTGTACGCTAAATGTGTACATTAGTTTGTAAAATTATTATTCATTTTTCAAAAATAAGTCTTAAAAATTCATTTATTTTGATTTTGTGGTTTTCATCGAAAAATGAGTTTTCTTCTCAAACGGCTTTTGTGTGATTTTAGGTCCAGTGTATTAATGCAGGTTGTCAAATACAACACACGTGTGAGAAGAATGATACCACACAAGGCTGGTAAACTGTTTTAAAGCTGAAATGTGGGGGTAAAATCAACATGTTTAAAAGGGACAAATATACCCAGAGGGTTAAAAAAAAGAAAAAAAACAGAAGGATGAATGGAGAGTCAAATCTGAGACTAAGGCTAAGATCGATTGATCCAGGTGTCACAGGACTTCCTCCTTATCTGTCTCAGTGGTAAAAATTTATCCACTAACTCACTATCTGGTCAACTTTAATGTGATTTTTAAGTAACTGGATTTTTTTTTTTTTTAATAGGTTTGTATGCATATTGCTCTCACTTGTTACAGCCTACTGCTCGTGTGTGAGAGCAGAGATGTTATCCTTCAGGGATCTGTGATCATGACTGGATCGTTTTTAGAGCACTAACAAAAATCCTGGCTCACCTGAAGCTGTAGCTATCAGTTTCCCTGAAAAATCCAGATCCAAAACTCTCCCAGTCTTGGTCACATGTTAGTAGTACATGGAAAATCAAAGTTATGATGGTTCGAATTCGATAAAATAAAAGTATATGTCCAGGTGTAAGAGTGGAATAGACGGCCATTGGATCACTTTTAATGCATTCATAATTTTTGTCACTTAGCTAAGTTTATTGGCATAAATAGTACTTTGTAAAACAGGTTAAGGTGAAAAAAATGATCAGACCATGAAGATGAGGTTGTCCACAAAGGGGATACCGAACATGGATGTTCTTTAACATTCTTTAATTTAATTTAATGCAGTATAAAAAAATCAAAAGTACTCACCCAACTAAACTAGTCTCAGACCCCTCAGGGTTATCAGGACTTTAACCTTCCAGAAAACAGTTCTGTGAGAAACCAATCACGGCTGCCAGCACTCAACAATAAATAATATTTTAATTTGGAACTAATCTGTGTCTGTCTGAAGTGTGCCTGTTGGAAAAGGGTCGGTCTCTTCTGTTTACTCATAAAAGCATTACTTGGGTAACCTGCTATCCTCTGAGGTGGTTTGTGATGTAAAAAGTTTGAAAACCACTAACCAGATAAAACACACCGCTTTGTCCCGATACCTCGTCACATGAAAGCCACACAGTAATCGCACCAACTGACCTGGAATCAGAACAAATGCAACAATAAAATTGTAATAATGCCTACAGATAAGATATTAATCAATAATATTAAAATGGGCTATGTGGTGAGTCTGCCTTTTGCACTGATCTTAAGTTGAGGCTAACAGCTCAGTTTAAGGCTTCAGAGGTTGTTAGCAGGTGCTAGATACGACTTTAATGTCATTCAGTCACTGATTCAGGGCTTGTCAGAAAGAAACTTCATTTCTCATAGGCATGGCTTAACAAACAGCAACAACATTATTTTACAAAGGTAAAAGAAATAGAATAAATAATAAATTAAAAGTAGAAAATGTAAACTGTCACTGAGTGAATTCTGCAAAGATGTACAAAAAAATTTCAGGCCTGTTGATAAATGTTTGACGTTTCAACATCGGTAGCTATCCTGCAGATCAGTCCTGAGTATATGTGTAAGACCAGTCTTATTTGGAGATTAACAGAAGAACTATATTTCAATCCTGAGGCTGCAGAACGTCTTCTCAGACGGCAGCAGCGAGAGCAGTCCATGGTCGGAGTGTGAGCGAACACTTCTGATGATCTGACCCTGGTCAGGAAACGCTTTCTTACAATGACCTGAATGGGAGACAGTGAAGTCCTGATGACTGTTTCTGCTGTCTTCACCACCCTCTAGACTCTCTAGAGACTTCTAGTCACTAGCATCTGGCTATAGAGCATACAGCTGCAAACACAGCTGCAGCGGTGCATCGCTGCACATCACATGATGCACATCTGACGCCGTCCAAAGCACCAACATAATTATTCTGCAGTATATCTGAAAATGCAAATTTTGGGCTGAGTTTATTGCACCTGCATATTTTAATAAATGTCTTAAAACCTTTTGAAATGATGTGGTAAAGCTGTCATACACCAGTTAAATTCTGACTATGTTAAAGTTGAATAACAAGGAATGATAAATGTACCAGTTAATGATGGCAGAGTTGTAACATTTAGTGCGATTTAACCCAGACAGTGTTTTCCATATCAGACTAATCCATTTCATGTATACTCTGGCACATCGGTGTATAAGTTCATTTTCTCGTCCATTTCTAGAAAAATTTTGAGACAGCATTGCTTCTAACACCAGAGAAAGACAAACTGCTAAAAGACCATGAAGAAGAGCTTCTGTAGAGCTGGGCTTTACTAGCATGAAGCAGGTAGAGATTGGTTTTTACTTCAGTGGTGGTGATGTTTGACGGGAGACGTTAGGAGCGTTTCTGGGCGGTGCATTGTAGAGCCCTGACACTCAGCCGGGCATGGCCAGTGTGGTACGGTTATAAATGATAGGGTTGCCTATAATGACCCACTGTGTTTTACTACTGGTGTGTTCCAGCTTTAACTTAACCAACTTGGCACGGGAGTAAAGAGGTGTAGATCATTGAGCAAAAGCTTCCCTGTAAACTCTTCCTCATCTTTGGATGAAACATGGGTCTGATTCAAGCTGCTGTCCTCCTCTGAAGGAGTTTTTGCTGCGAACTGCATTAAAGTGCAGAAAGTTGAGGTTAGATGGTCGCATTGTTACAGGAATCTCAGCCAAAAAAATAATTTAATGGAAAATAATTTTCTTTTTGCCAGAATGAGCCTCCATGTCTGATGTGACAAATAAGTGGAAAAAAAAACTTATCAGGTTTAAATTGAATGAGTAGGCGTGGTGAAGACCCCGGAGAACCGGCAGTGTTGGACACCTGATGAACTCAGTAAAGATGTCAGCTTGCTAACCTCCGCAGGACGGTGATCTAACGGTCATCACATCTCACTCTCTGTTTCCATGCCAACGGTCATCTAAAACCAAATATTCCCATTTTTCTGTCTTTACCCTGTCGTTTTCCATTCGCACCCATCCTCCTCCTTTTGTTGCTTCGTAACTTCTGCTTGTCACAATCCCTCTGTCTCTGCTTCTTTTTCAACTTGAAGGTCATGTCTGACAACTCGCTGATGGATGTCACAGGCCCATTTTAGGAGAAGCTAACATATTAAATTTGTGTTGGATGGAGTAAGAACTCTTATCAGGGAGGAAAAGATGACTGCGTGGGTGAGGTTGGCCTCATCGCTTAAAATGAAAATTCCTCTGGAAAATGGTGACATTAACCATAAAAAATTCAAAACATTTTCTGCTTCTAGCCGCTGAAATGTTAGAATCTGTAAGTTTTCTCTGCATTAGACGGATGTCAAGATAGCAGATGACGACGGGGCATTGTGTTTATGATTTTATGCTTTGTCACAGAGTTCGAACTGTACCTGC
>CM047983.1:33273476-33288310 GCA_026261665.1 Melanotaenia duboulayi
ATCACAGAACCCTGACCTGACCCCGTACCCGGTCCAGGTTAACATGCAGCTTCTTTTTTGCTCAGTAAAGTCTGAAGGGATGTCTGCGAATGTAACTCTGGATTGTAGAGCTGATGAAGGTTTACACGGTGATCCTGATTCATGAAATTGTTTTATTTTGTTTATTGGACTCTTATTACTTTTATTGCTATTTAATCATTTACCTTTTTATCTTAATACTTTCTTTCTTTTCTTTTTCTGTTTTTTTTTTTTTTTTTTACTGACCAGAATTTTAGTCACCATTGTTGTTGGTTTGAAAGCTTCATAAATAAAGTGGTGTGGTATGTGGTTCTATCAGCGGTTCATGGATGACTGTTCTCGATGTAGGTCCGTCAGAGGGATCAGACAACTGAACTGATACATCAGATTAAGCGTGTTCACTTGTCCTTACACACTGAAATTCCTTCACATTGTTAGAAGATTATCATGAAACCATTTAATCTTTCTTTGAGGAACATTGATGGTTTTCTCACATATTTGCAGACATTTGAGATTCTTTGAACATCTTTGCTCCTCAATGGTACTGATAAGCTAATCATGATCATTTTAACCATACTTTGACATACATTAAGCTTTTTTTTACTTAATTTGTCCTAAATTTGTGCACTGGGATTACTTGAATACTTACATCTAGGTTGTTTTCTGCAGAGGAGCCTTTTATCTCAGAACCACCAAAACTGCACAAAAGACTGACTTTCTAATCTTGGATGTAAAGTCAAAACTGACAGCTTGAAAATGATATCTTCTATGATCTGAAATTAAGGAAAAACTGACTTGGTAAATACATCTAATTCAAATAGAACTGCTACCCGTGAGCATTGCTCTTGAATTAAAAATGCTGTTTTGAGAGAATTCCAGATTCTCTGCAAGAACTCTTGAAAAGTGGGTAATTTAAGAGCAAAAACATTTAAACTTGTCTTTTTTTTCTTTCTTTTTTTTTGTTTTGCAGTGTGATGGTCTCTGAGCACAAAGGAAGCCCCTGGGACACATTTGGAGGACTTTAAAACCCTGAACAGTGAGTGATGCTCCTTCCCCAAAGCTGCCTAATTACAGAGTAATTATTCCATGAAGCCGGGGGCAAAGTGCTTCACTCATTTGCAGCAGAGGAGGAAAGAAACAATGTTTTTTTTGTTTGTTTGTTTTCTTCTTTTTTCCATTAATGTCAAGTTCAGCAGCTTTTTTGTCTGAAACTCAGTTTAGTTGATCCCATTTTAGCTGATAACATAACGTACTTCTTCAAAAGTCCATTGCTGTGTTTACCCTTGTCCTACCACAGTTATTTGAAATTGCATCCTGATCTTTTCCTAATTATGTTCTAATGGAAAGTATAACTGCTGCCTAGAAAATATGCATGCACTCATTCATCTTAGCATTTCCTAAACTAGGAAAATTAGCATATGGGTGTTGATGGGACTATCTAATCACCATATGAGCGTCAACAGACCTCACCCTTCAGTTCAGTTCAATCCACTGGCTTCTTCTTTAGCAGATCTGCATTAAACAGCACAGATGCGTCAGAAAATTCTGGTTTTCAGTGCTGCTGAAAGTGTTCAGTCAGCATTCAGTCCCTACTTCAAATAACTGCAGTGGTTTGAGGCATTAATTTAAAACCACGAAAACCAAATAGTTTTTATATGGATACTATATCTTGGAGGCCCTGTGGTACTGATAGTTATTAGACTGGTTTAGAGCACTGAGGGCAAACACGCTGCTACTTGCATTGACAACGGACTTAATTTATCCATTTTCTTGCTGCTTATCCGGTCGGGTCGCAGAGAGAGCAGCCTAAGTAGGGAAGCCCAGACTTCCCTCACCCCGGCTCCATCTTCCAGCTTGTCTGTGGAGGATCCCGAAGCATTCCCAGATCATCTGGGAGACATATTCCTTCCAGCATGCCCTAGGTCTTCCCTGGGGTCTTTTCCTGGTGGGACATGCCCAGAACACCACACCAAGGAGGCGCCCAGGAGGCATTGGGCTCATCAACTTCATCTGGCTCCTTTTGTAGTGGAGGAGGCGCCTACCTTCCTCTATGGAAGAGTCCAGCCACTCTGCAATGGAAACTAATTTTGGCCACACGTACTCACAATCTCTTTCTTTTGGTTGCTACCCACAGCTCATGACCACAGGTGAGGGTAGGAACGTAGATTGACCGGTAAATCGAGAGCTTTGCCTTTTGGCTCTCCTCCTTTACTATGAGAGACCAATGCAGAGTCCACTTCAATGCAGATGACAAGAGACTTTATTAAAAAACGTACATTTGAAAATGCAGTCTAAACGCACAGCACATGTAACATACCACAACAACAGGAAGAAACTCGTCCAAAAGCCACTGATAAGCATTGCCATCCAAACAAAATGCAATTCAAACACCAAACAGTTATATGGACATGTAACAAAAACACAAAAACAGCACATCTACTTTGAGCTTCTGCTAATTTCACAATTTCAGGAAACCCCACAGACAAGGTGTTTGGAAGCAGAGACTGCTGATGGCAAATATAACTGCAGAAAAAACTCAAACAGGCAGACACAGAGAAGCATGAAAAAGAAAAATTAGAGAATGTCACATCCTGAGATTGAATTAGTTTACAAATGAATCATCAAGGCATTGGTTGTTTGCATGAAGACGAGGTGGTTTTAGAACAGAGAAAGCCTTCTTCCCATATCTTTGGATTTACTATTTTCTGGAAAATCACTGGTGTTTCACAGCTGAATTTAGGTGCAATCCTTTGATTGTCTGGACTCTGACTGGTTGAAAATTTGGCTGGCTGAAACCAACTGAGAGATTGTAAAGATATTTATCTATGTTGGGCCTCAATGAGGTTCACCCTTACTTCACTTTTCATATCTGGGCACACACAAAAATCTGTGTGAATGTTTAAAATGAGTAAAGGCTAATTTGATGGAATCAACAACCACAGTGATATATGACTGAAATATAAGGCTAAATGGCATAAATACCACTGTGCCCAAATGCTCCATTTGGTGGTTCTACCTGGACAAAACTTTAATTAATTTTATTGCTTTGTCCTGGGAGAGCAATTTGGTTTGAGGCAGACATGTACAATCATCCATCACAACACTTAAAACACAAGGCGTGAGAAACATAAGACATGGAAAACATAAGTTGTGAGCAGCTAATTTAAACAGATGTGCCAAGTGCTCAATCTAAATCATCTAAAATCAAGGTATAAAGTAAATATAAAGAATAAAATAGAGGTGTGAAGTATCTGCAGCACAGAGGAGTTCTTTTCGTCTCCGTGGCATTTAGAGCCTCTAAACACCAAACCTGTAATAAAACATCCAAAAAACTTCTCACATTTACATTTTTTAATATTTACTTTTGCACATTTACTCATCAGATATTACTTCTTTAGTCATCAGTTGAATTAGGCTCCTATCCTGTATAGGTGTATATGTTTTTATGGTAGATAAATTTATGGTTTTTTACTGTGTTTGATGTGAATTTACTCTGACACAGTAATGAGGCGGCATGGCTCAGTGGGTAGAGTGGTTGTCCTGTAGCCCAAGGGTTGCTGGTTCGATGCTGGCAGCAAGCGCTCATGTCAAAGTGTCCCTGAGGAAGACAGCGAACCCGCAAATGTCCTGATGGGTCGTGGTTGAGCGTGAATGGGTGAGTGTGATGTACTTGTAAAGCGCCTTGGATAAAAGCACTATATAAGTACAGACCATTTACCAATATTCATTCTGTAGTAACTCCACATAACTTGGTTTTCTTTTGAGGCAAAGATTATAGATGGAGCCCAAAATTTTAGAATTTTTTTTTTTTTAAGGGATCAGAAGTTTAGACAAAGGCTGCTTCAAATCATAAATTAGTGTTTGATGTTAACTCTTTGTTTTTCTTCGGCTTCCACTAGTAAACGTTTTCACCATGTAAAAGACTGAATTGTCAGACGTGGCGGCTTCTTCTGAAGATGTGAAATTATTTTGGAAGCACCTGTAGTGGATGCTTGTAACATTATGATGGTGAAAGTTTGCATTTTTTAATAATTCATTTTTTAGTCCAAATTTAGTTCTCTTTGAGTGAGTTTATATTCAGTAAAAGCATTAAACGTCTCTGCTCTCTGTTCAGTGATGTTTAAGTGCAGAGAACATCAATACACCCCATTAACAAGAAAGGCTCTCCAAACATTTGCCCGCTCAGTCTTAACCACACATAAGAGCACAGTTTAGTAGTTAAAAGGGAGCTTTAGTGAGAGGAAAAATAACTTGATGAGGTTTTAAAATACATAATGAGACTGTGAAGATGACGAACAATGGACTGACTTCTGCTGCCTCAGATTCTGCAGCCCAACAAAGAATTTCTTCCTCTCTCATGAAAAAAGAAAGATGAGCAGTGAAAGTGTTGTCACATGAGTGGAAACTGCAGATTAAGTAGCACGTTGAAATGTTGAATGTTGAAATGTGTGTTCAACCAGGAAGATGCTGGACAGTTGGCTAATGTAAAAACAAATTTGGCTAATTTGGATTAAATCATCAGCTGAACACTCACTGTCCACTAACCACCTTGCTAGTACCACGTTGGACCCCGTTTATTGCTTCAGAGCCACCTCTATGTTTGCTGTCATAGATTGAAGAAGGTGGTGGAAACCTTCCTCAGCAGCATCACACAGTTGCTGCAGGTTTGTCAAAGTCCCTTAAATCTCCTTTCTTCCTCATTCTGATGCTCAGTTTTAAGTCGTCTTCACCGCGTCTACATGACTAGATGCTGCCGTGTGATTGGCTGATTAGATATTTGTGTTACCAAGTAGGTAAACAGGCGGACCTGATGAGTGTATGCTTAAGTTAGTTATTTTGAGAGCAAAGAAAATGCACAACAGGTTCTCAGACACTACATGTTGTTTCGTACAAGTCAGCAGACATTATTAAATGTTAAATAATTTGCTGAGCACACTTTTTTTTAACTTAATGTATCTCTTGATTTCTCACAGCAAGCACTATGATTGCTTCCCTAAATAAATTTCCAGATGCTGCTGAAATTTCAGCTCTGTGTTGAGGCGTTATGAGTGCTCTTCTTTTAGGCTGATCAATAACTTGACTTTTATTTCTCCTCTGCAGAAAAGACCCATCTGTCAAAGTGTTGGCAAAACACCCCACGAAATACAAACTGTTAGCTGCAGACTGACATCTTCAATGTACTGTAGGCTGAGTTGTTTGTCTGGGCTGGCTGATCAATAACAGGCTTCTCCATTTGCCAGCGGTCATGTTCATGTTTGTTTATTATACTATCAGGGTTGAACTGCACCTTAATGTGTTTCCACATTAGCTCCAGTCTATACTCTGCTGATCTGCTAATGTCTTTAAGATGGAGGGACGGGGGCTCATAAAACCTCCTTATCTTTAATCATTCTTTTAACAGATAAGCTGAGAGTTCCCGCCCAGTTTGTTCTCCTGAGTCTGGAAGCATGCAGCATTTGGCTGTTGTCCAGTTGCCATTTACTGCTCGCATCTGACAAAACTGATCATGCCCTTGAAAGCAATAACAAGAAGGTGCATCCCAACGATACACATCATGAACAACTATGAAATATCCAATGTTTTTATTTGTTTTTATTTAAGAACACAACCTGGTGTCTGGAGATAAAAATCCCCCTTTTAGGTAGAAAAATGGCAACACAGGATAAAGTTTAATACAGGTGAAGCATAAAGCAACAATGAAATGCACTTATCTGAATTTTTTCATCATGCTGCATGCTTCTGCTGCATGCACTGCTCCCTTTTTCCACACATCAGTCCAGATCTTAATCCTGTGGCATACAGTTAACTGTAGTTTTGACCATCATGGCCGATGCAGCTCATCTAGCTCACATGCCACTTTAAAAAAAAAAAACTGCATTGGACAGATCACAAAATCCCATCCATTATTATTCCTTTTTTCAATTATAAATTCAACAACAGCTCTACTTTTCTAATAAACAGACCCAGTAAAACCATGCTGTTTACAGTGGGTCTGATTCCAGTCTGATCCCAGTTTACCGTGATCATGGCAAAGACAGCCGTTTATGGAAACTGTTCAGAAAAATGTCTCGCTCTTTTTCTGAACACACTCAATCTGATGGAGTTTACATAATTTTCGTACAAAGGTAGTAACAAGCTAACATTTACACTGCTGTGGATCTAAGCTTGTTACTAGCATAGATGCCAACATTAGCTTCATATTACAATGACTAACATCTACGGGTGTGTTTTACGGTGGTTGGAGTTGGGTGTGGTGGATCCAGCATCCTGGATTTTTATACCACAGACGTTGCAGTTTGCTGCTCTTATACTGGTTTACCCAGAAGTTACANCTTATACTGGTCCCTTTTTATTAAGTTTACCCAGAAGTTACTGGTGCTGCAGCAACAGGTGCGCTCACTGGTGCTGTGAATGTTTTGATTGATTGCACATGCACTGCAGGCACGTCTGTGTGACGTCTGAGGAAATGACAGCAAACTGGAGATCGGGCTGAGAGAATATCATAAAGAATTTTTTTTTTTAAATTTCCAAGTCAAGTCCCAAGTCACTGGAAAAGGGACTTAAGTGTGACTCGAGTCTGAGTCCCAGACTCGAGTCCCCATCTCTGGTATCTGCTAGTCTGTAATGAGGATTCTGGGCTATGAGGCATCTCGACTCCATCCAGCACTGTTGTGGATGTACAGTTCACTGATCCTGATGTAACTAAAAGGGATCAAATCCCTGCAGCCAGATCATAGAATCGGCTAAAATAGAACTGTGACATTAGACGTGATGTCCATTGTTCTGGAAATGTATTGACACAATATTTCTTAAAATGCCCCAACTGTGTATTTAAGCAGCTGGTAGACTGGAGTTGTCCTTTCCCCAAGGGTATGATCAGTGCTTCAGAAGACTGGCTAATAGCTTTGGGGTGGGTCTGTCCTCTGGAGCTTCAAAGTGATGGATGGATCAGCCAGCTGAAGGCTTGATAAATCAATGTATACAAAAACAATGGATGAGTGGATGGACAAGCAGGAGATTGATGGATTACACTGTAAGTATAGCAAACCCAAAGGAAAAGCTGTGATAGATTCGGATTTAAAAACAAACAAAAAAAAAAAAAAGGTTGTCTGGGTGATGACTAGAATATTACTTCCATCAATACCTGGATATTCTGTCACATGGAAAGGCTTCTGCCAGTTCCCTCTACCCCTGGTTCAGGGGTCTGGATCTTTCTGGAAAAGAGGATTTCTGTCCTCTCTGTTTCTCCAGCTCTTTTTTTAATCTGCCTGTATAAAGTTGTTTCTGCTGTATCGTTCAGCCTTTTTGCAGATTAGCTTGAAAGTCTATCCACACTGCTCCTCCATCTCTCTTCCTCCGCTTTTCTGCTCCATCCGTGCTGCTTGCGTGAGTGGTACCTGCCTAATTGCTCGTTTACCTGCACAGCTGAGTCACGTGACCAAACAGTGTCTAAATCTTAGAGTGGGTTGGGGCAAAGTGCGATGAGAACAGCATTTCAGACACAGCCAAGGTACTTCTTTGATGAAATGCAGCAGCAATATATTGCATAGAAGAGAACACAGATGTATTACACTGGAATAGAATCGTATCAACAAGAGCGATTTTCAGATCAATTTGCCCACCGGGAGCAGAAACCATTCAGGATTTTCTTTCTTAATTCCAACTGCTTCCACCAGGAAGTTCTAGACTTCTAGTTTTCCATGTTTTCATGTTCTTGGTTGTGTGGAAGCTGGTCTGAAGCAGCAGATATTTCCAGATAACAGGAATTGATCTGGCGGACATGGGCGTCAGTGATCATCTTCAAAAGGTGCAGCTCTGAGAACTGATGCTTTGTAGGAAGCAGAAGAGCCAGCTCCTAGTTAATTTCTTTTCTCTGCTTCACTCTCTCAGTGCTCGGTAGTGATGTTATTCATGATTTTACTTTAGATGTAAAATTATGGCAAGTTTTTCCATGTTTTTGTCTCCATTTCTTTTATTATTTGCATCTATTTACATCTTTGTCTTTTTAGAGAAACATCAGGGCTGTCAGCATTTCAGATATGAGTAGAAAGACTGTCAAAAGCTAAAAGCAGAAAACAATGCTGCTTCACAATTCACCAGGGATCCGCAGGTTTGGATGAAAGAATCAATCCCCCATCTGAAGCTGAACAAAAAGAAAGCTCCATCAACAAGATTCCAAACAGGATTGATGCTGAAAGCTGACTGATTGACAAGTCATCTGATCACTGAAGGAAGGCAAACCAGCTAAGACTTTCTTGCTGGTGATCCCCCCCCCCTTTGCTTAACTACATTCGTGCTGTAATCTTCAGCAAATATTGCACAAGAAGAACAGGCACTAATCTTTTCTTTTAAATTCAGGATTAATATATATTTTGTGTACTTGTGCAGACTAATGCCAGCTAATTATTTTTGACATTTCCATGGGTCAGTATAGCCTCACATTAGCAATCTACTACATGCTTTGCAAGGATTTAATCATCCAAATGCCCCTAAAGCCCCCGTTGAAGGGATGAATGACCACAATTCCTTTCTCCTATCCAAAGAAGAGGTACCTTATCCAAGGATGGGTAAGCCCACATTGTAGTGCCAGAGTGTGATGCCTTTATGTCAAAGACTGTAATCGGCTCATATTGTGAATAATTTGCATAAATAAGAAACAAAACGAGTTCATAGTAAATAAATGGTAAAAGTAATTTCATGTTGAAAGCAGTTAAAATGTTTGGGGTTTGAAATGTAATCGGCGTGAGACATCTGTATCACAATGATCTTTGTCACATTGTGCCTGTAGCTAAGGGAGGGAGTGAGCGCTCTTACCATTGAACAATCTCTGGAACCCTTTTCTTTTGTTTCCCGGTAATGCTGTGAAGCGCTTTGGCTGTGAAACGGCTCATAAATATGCTAAATGTGCCCTTATCTGCTCGTGCCTTGGAAAACTTTCATCTTTGAGTATTAATGTATTCAGAAAACACATACCTGTGTGTTAAAGGTATTTTGGTTGCCATGCACAATTGTTTAAGCTAGGCTAACCAACTGAAGTATGTTAGTAATTTGTTTTTCCTTGTCTGTATGTTTTAGTTACAAAAACCACGAGCAATATAAAAGTACATAAAACATCTTTAATGAGAAAAGCAAGCCTTTTGTGGAGAACCTTTTTTTTTAACCTTTTTCCCTTTGTTCGCTGGCTGTCTAGCTTCACATAGCCACGTGTTGTGAGGACAGCCCACAGAGGGAGGGTCTTAAATTACTCGGCATCAACACTGCCATTCTTAATATAATCCTCCTTTTCACTGCTATTACCACCAGACAGGTGCATCCTCATCTTTGCCGACTTTCTCTGTGCTTCATTGTGATGGACAAATTTCACTGCTCTTTGGGATTTGAAAAAAATGCTGAAAACTCTATTTGTCTAATCGAAGCGTAGCTTATTTCTTGTTCATTACTTTCCAATGAACTCAAAGTAAAGAACAGCCTTTGACTTCCAGTAAAGATTGTTTTTATTTCACTGACCCTGACACTGTTTAAATTGACTGAGTCAGTGGAGTGGGAAGGAGTTCAGAGACACTTCAACCACTCACAGACCCAATCATCCACTGTCCCATATCATGTAAAGTGACTCAGCATGAGTGTCAGGCCCTTTAAACCTGTCAGCTGTTAGGTTTAAACACATCTCACATTATCCAACCCAAACTGTAGCTACAGCTCTCGTCCTCACTTCATCTACGGCAAAGACATAAAAATGAATGAAACGGCAGATGCAGATAAAAGTTACTGCTGCTCACTGAGCAGGACTCTCTTTTATAGACTGCAGTTGTATCCTGCTCCATTGTCTTTTACTACCAGGTCTTACAAATAAAAGAAGAAAAAAAGTCTTTTGTAAACTCCTCATTGATTTAAATCTGCTGTAAAACTGACAGAAAAGTCTCAAATGTCACGACAAAAATCATTAATAACAGTGAACGGTGAGTTTTATCAGCCACTTGGATGGAATAAACCAACCTGCTGTAGCTCAGCGCTGCTTCTAACGGATGCTGTGGTGTGTGAATGCTTGAAGCAAATTATCTACACATTCTCTCCGGGTCAAGAGCTGGGGAGATCCCAAAAAGACAGCATCGCTTGGGTTGTTCTGTCGTGTACCACAGATGAATCTGCAACCTGGTGGATGGCAGAAGCATAATTCCAAGTCATTTCAACAAATATTCAGGACAGCCCATGCACTTGAGTCTCAAAAAAAATTGAAATTTCACCAGTTCAGTTTTTATCTAATAAGCATAGTGTAAAATTTTAGTTTGCTCGGCTGGATGCTGTTAGGGTTTGGTGCAATTTACATGCGTCCTTATTTTTCCTCCATTTTCAGGTGTCAATATCTCAAGAGCTACACCACAGAAAACTGAAAGTTAATACAGTAAAACTTTACCACCTACACACTCGGAATATATAAAAAAAGATCTGTTTTACATCATACCTGGTAGGGTAGGCAACCCAGACTTTCAAAAATGGAGAATAAAAAAAAATCCCCTCAAGCTAGGGAAAGCTCCTAAACTCTACTGGGAGATAGGACGGGAAAAGGGACCCAATAAAAACAGTTTTATAAACTACAATCAGCTGCATCTCCAATGATGTCTATATAAAAAGGAAAGGAAGATACCATCAACACTTACAGGAACCGATGGATGGAAAAGTTCCTGCAGGCCAAAAGCAATTCCAGTAGCCAGTCATAGCAAAATAGTCTTGAATTATGTCTAGCAAATTGGCATCTGACACTATCTAAGGATAAAGTATTGGTTTGGATGAAGTTAGTGGTGATGTAACTATGGAACATACTTGGTCCTCCATTTCCACATTTAGTGAGTTTTTAAGCCAGTCCTTTAGGATAAAGCCCCTAAATGAATTAAAAGATTAACAAATAGCATGTAATTGCATCAGTAACAAGGACCCTTGGATAGAAGAAAATGTACCGTAAGCTGGTTGATGGCCCAGTTCTTCATTTAAAAGCAAATGAAAATGATTTTGCTGCAGATGCCAGAATCACAGGAAGATTTTTATGTCACTGCCGGCAGATTTAAGAGTGGATCGAACAGTTAGTAAAGCAAATATGGTACAATCAGCATTGTTTGAGTTAAATACAAGGTACATGGTGTTGACACTGAGTCATATCTTTTGTGTTTCTAAACACAAATAATCACTTTTTAAAGGAAGGCTGCACACATTGTATTGTTTTTAGTAAGCAAGGAAGGTTACTGGATCAACTCATAGCAAGACAACGTACAGATCAGGACGATGCGATTCTTTTTTTCTTTTCCAAAACTTCAAGATGACTCCTGTTATGAATCAGTGCTATCCAAATGAAACTGAAATGAACGGAATTGAGGTGTGAAGATTTCATCTACTGCAGTTGTACAGAGGGGGCTCATGGGACACATGAAGGATGGAGAAGGTATGGAAAATGTGAATACACATGGCCGCTATTGGAAAAAATGTAGTGAAAGGCAGAGGAAGGAGGAGAAAATTGAATGCAGGGCTGAAGTTGATAAATGGAGAACATGCAGGAACAGGGGATTAAGATGCTGGAGAAGGACAGAAATAGATGGTGGTGATGGAGAGATGGATGCATGGTTGGTCAGGAAGTAAAGGAGTGGTTAAAAAGAGACTGGCCAGCTACCATGTTTACTTATTTTAAATATATATTTAGACATGTTTTCCGATGTGTTAAGTCTTTCTCCAGTCGGAGTAAAAGTGGATGCTCATGATCAATGACAACCAGGGTTCAGTTAGCAGTGGCAGTAATGGGGAGGGCTCATCACTCCTCAGTTGGTCGAGATAAATTCGTAAGGAGACATATAACAAACTGATGGAAAGCACACTTAGAGCTAAATTAAGTACAGCTTAGTTTGAAGTTAAATATTCTGCAGTGGAATGAATACTTTGGTAAAGTACTAAAGTATAAACCCATTACATGAACATTGTTCTTGTTCTCGAAACCACAAAAACAAAATGTGGTCATTTTGTTGTTCTTGTTCTCAACACAACAGCTGAGCAGAATTTTCTTCTCATGGGGCTCCAAGAAGATTTGTCAGACAGTTGAAGTTGGCATAGAGTGGCCATTGATCCGCCTTGAGGTCCATCAAATGATGATATTCACGATGCTGTTTCCAATTTGTAAACTCTGATGATTGTTGTCTTTCTTTTATACAGTAAACAGCAAGATTTCAATCAACTCTCCATCTGTCATCCTTTGTCACGTCAGGGACTGGTTTGAAAATGTCAAAATCCCCACCAATATCATAACCCTTCAAATTTCTTGGAGAAAAGCGATCTTAGAGCGTGATGCATGGCACTGCTGCCGTCGCTGTCGTTGGTTGCCTCCCGTGTGTCAAGCCCATAAAAGTGGAAAAGCGTGAAGCGGAAAGTTGTCACTTCCTTATTTCCACTGAATGAATAGTTTTAACGAACAGCTGATCCAGGTCACACGGACACAGACATGTGCAATACCTCATCCTGTCATGTATGACGTTCCTCTTTAAGTATGAAATAACTGGGTCAGCTGTTCATTGCACATAAAAACACAGACGTGTGAATGCCGCCCTTCTTCTAATAGAGTTTGGATTGACTGGATGGATTTTTCGTGTTCTTTCATCCTCGTGAACAAGAACAAGATTCTCTCTTCTCGCAGAGTATCTAACAAGAATTAAATGAGCAAATACAAGGAAACGTTTATTCTGAATATTGCAAAGATTTTAAAATCTTATCTTATTTCTACACGAGTTACGGCTATAACAGAATGTATTGGAGTTTACAGAAGCATGGAAATACAAACAGAACAAGCTGGTTCACGTCTTAGGAGCATTTTCTGTTGCAGGATAAAATGTAATCCGGACTCAGATCATTTTGGTCCTTCATCTATGTGCTGCATTGCTACACCTTGACCTCGTTGTTAGTTTTTACATGTAAAGCAAACACAGTCAGGCTTTTTCCATCAGATGAGTCCATCTACAGCCCGCTGTTCAGCCATACTTAACTAATCTCATTTAGAACAAGAACCAAGTCAGCTGGTCTGTAACATGTTGTGTAAAAGTGTGCAGAGGAGAAAGCGTGTGTTGTTGGGTTGGTAATTGGTGAATATCTTCTAATGCTTTTGACTCTGTGTGTCAGAGCACGAGAGGCTAATAAGAGGTGTGGAGACTGCAGTGTTTCCCCTCTTGTGCTGGCTTGATTGGAAGGAAGAAACCTTTTTTATGCCTCTCTCTCTTTTCAAATCCTTTCCTCCAACCTGATCCAAGCTTTCATTTCCATCCGACCTTTCCTCTCCTGTCCTCTGTTTAATCGCCTTGATTGCTGCATCTGGCAACCCTCTCTCACTTGAGGCACTTTCCACTTAATTTCCTCTTCATGACGTGTTACATCGATGCCTCAACATACTTTCCCAGTTTTCTTTCCATCATTGTAAGGGTCGTTCCCTGTACTCTGACCTCCTCGAGGTTACACAGGTGGATCGTAGATACATGACCCATAACAAACATCCAATCAACGGGTAAAAAAAATCCAGTAATGCCATCCAGTGTTCCAACAACCAAAGATCACAACCAGCTTCTGCTGAGCAGTTTTCACTTAAATAGATGGTTTTTTAAACAGTTGTTGAGAAGTCATTTTAGCTGGATTCCAGTTGAGGTAGAACAGCAATAACAGGACAAAAAGTATTAAGTGTGAAAGAGTATTAAGAAAAACAGGCCTCAATCACCAATATCTTATTACAAATCGTAAACTTAAATTATTCTAAAGTTTAAGAAAACTCTCCAACAATTTCTCTTGCTGATAAACAATTGCACAGTGAGATTCAAGTTGTGTAAAGCAGCTTTATTAACAAGCTGGTCATTAATTCCTCCTGAACATGGACCTCAGCCTGTAGTCTGGTCCCATCAGGACGAACATCTCCGTGGTGTAGTCACTAAAGGAGGGAGTAGTACTCTATAACATTTTCATCTCTCTTTATTTTCTGTGGTTTGTCACACAGTGACCTGTCTAAATGCATCCAGCATCCTTTGAAAATGTGGTGAGGATGAAGTGAGAGCTGAATCTGATTAAATAAATTCTCCTGGTGAGTCTGAGTGCTGGTCAGTGGCGTTGATCAGTAACCTCCATCTCCCAACCATAATAACTATTGCTGATTAATCATTATGATAAAACAGCACTATTGTAGTACATTTGAATCATTAAAAGATAAATACCAATGAACAATTCATCACCAGCTGCCTTTTGTTGGAGGGAGATGCCCACAGAGTCGCTTTCTGCTGGGAGGCAGGAGACCACAGTCACACAAACCACACTGTCTGTGTTGTTCTAAGAAATATCACTCACCAACATATTTACCAGGAAAGATGTTGCATTTGATCTAACTAACTGTTGATTCATTGCTAATGCAACCGGTGAACCGTTAGCATGTTGCATCATTGTACCAATTAAATGAGCCCTGAGGCGGTTCTTTGTTCACACTGTGGTCGGCCTGCTTGGATTTATGCATCTCAGCCTCTTTTGCAGCCCGATTAGTCCTATTCTCTTCTGTGTCTGGAGGTTGCCGGAGACTGGATGATGGTTCATCGTGAAACCTCATGTATCCTCCTGAACTTCTCCTTCTGGTTCCACTGTCTGGTCCTCCTTCACTTCATCCCCTCACAGCTTTGAGTTTGATTACTTTGCATCTATTCTGAGGGAAAGCATTTTTTACTCTGCTTTCAGAAGAATGAATTTTGAAAATATGTTGTTTCCCAGGTGTTAAATGACTGTATATAAGGTAAAACTTGCTTAACTGAAGTTCATTCTTG
>CM047983.1:33288490-33300609 GCA_026261665.1 Melanotaenia duboulayi
TTAGCAATAGGCTTAGCTCCTTTAACACTTGTAATGCAGGATAAGAAATGAATAAATAACTTGCCGTGTCTCAGACAGATAAAGCTGTAACTCCATCATGCATGTCAAGAAAAAGGTGATAAACTTAGATTTTCTTGCAATTCAGTGTGGAGTCATTTAGCACAGATTTTCTAGGACACTGTGAACAAATGCACTGCACAAAGTCACAGTCAGGAACATTCTGTAATTCTACACAAACCTTTCAATCTGTGTGTGTGCTCGAGCTGCAGACATTATTTAGGCCAGTTTCTCTATTAGAGGAGCAGCTGACTAATCCTGGTTTTAGAGGGAGAAGAGAATAATCTGCTGTCTCTGTCTGCTTTCCACAGTGTGTGCTTTTCCCTCAGTGTGTTTATTTATCTGTTATCTGTTTGTGTGTGTGGCAGCAGCACAGTGAGATATTTGTTACCACACAGATGAAACACAATGAACATGGACCCCACTGTCTTGGTCCATCTCAGCCAAAACAAAAGAGAGAAGCGATTAGAGGCAGCGGTCGGAGGAAAATGCTCTCATAATAAATTCAGCAGAGCAAACAGAAACCAATAGCTAAAACTAACAAACCACTCAGTGAAGAAATAAACAAAATGTTAATCCTCAGGGAGGTTCGGGAGTCCTGAGGGATGCTGTAAATAAACCAAACAGGAAGTAATATGAATTCTCAGTGCTCTTTCAGAGCAGCCATGTCATTACATTTCAGATATGAGCAGCAGAATGAGGGATTACAGCTTTAACATCACAATCACTGCTGTGAATAATGATGCATCTGCCAGACCTCTCAAAGGAGTCATCAAATTTGTCTCTGAGATTTCACATCATGAACCATTGGCTTCTTTAAAAACACAACAGGTTAAAAGAATCATGCACCAAATAGTGTTCTCACAGGTTGATTCCTGGTGACTGAATCTGTTCTCAGGATTCTGTGATGCTGATGCAATTATTAAAGCTCTGTTCCTCTCAGCTTCTAGTCTCCAAATCTGCACAACTTGATAGTTGAGATAGGACATTAATCCAAAATCAAATCCATCTTAACCATTTCGCCTTGACCTTTCTTANTCCAAAATCAAATCCATCTTAACCATTTCTCCTTGACCTTTCTGAGTCTGGAAAGAACACCTAACATGTTTCCAAGCTGTCGGAACAAATTAACCTTCCTGTCATTTGTCTTGAGATGTTGAACTAACAGTCGACAAATATCAATAAATACCAGCAGCCATGTTCTGTGGTCAGTGCTGTGGTTTCACATTCAGATATTCAGAGAGAAAACCAGAGCAATCACAAGCACAAATGAGCTAACAATTAGCATGTTTCATGTCCACACACCTGCTGACAAGCTTCTTTATTTCCCATCTATCAATGCATCGATTAGCTTTTGCTGCTCATAGCTGCTCCTACATTCAGATGAACTCCAGCAGACACAGCAGGGGTCAGCTGGTGATGACGGAGAATCTATGCTAACAAAATTATCTTTATTTCTAATCACTTTCAGTATTTCTGTCGACGTCTGTGTGGAAAATGAATTAAGTAATAAGTGCATTATAAATACAATCAAATAATACAAACTATAAGATTCTCAGAGAAGGCTGAAATAAGACTAATATTAGATTAATTGATGTTTGAGTTTAAATTAAATAAAGATAAATGAATGCTGATGTACAGTGTCCATCAGATGACTTCCATAGAAAATGGATTTGCCGTAGCCATGGGTTTCTAATACATGGGAATGAGATGGTCAACTTGCGGCAACATGTAAGTCATAAGTGGAAGAAGATGATGAAACTGTGGGGCGAGTTCCCTGCAGGGATGTCCAATTTCTTTCCTGCAGGTTTCCCAGCTTCAAATCAATGCATCTGNCCTGCAGGTTTCCCAGCTTCAAATCAATGAATCTGTTTTTGTTTTGTTGTTTTTTTTTTCTCCTCCATTTAATCNTTGTTTTTTTTTGTTTTTGTTTTTTTTCTCCTCCATTTAATCTGAGTCAAGTCAGTTAAAACAAAAGGCATATTTAAAACTGGCAGGACAATGGACCTTTGGGACCGGAGCTGGTTATAACTATAACATACATGCAATCTGAATAATATCCATTTAATTTAGCTTGATTTGAACAGAATTAATGATTTTTTATGATGTAACTGAGCTGACTGGGTTCACCTAACTGAGCAGTTTTATACAATAGGACAGAGACAAGACACCAGCTTAAACACCAGCTCCATGTGGACCTGAATCCAAATGATAAACACCTAAACTCGTCTCCGTGTGGACATGGACCAAGGTGCCTTTGGTACAGTAACATGTGAATGCTCAACTTGTAACTTAACTGTCGGAAAGTTTAATGGTCCTCTTTCCTGCTTCTCTAGTTCCATTTAAGTTCCATTTTTTGGACCAATTCCATGTTTTATATCTTCAGACTAACACAAGTGGTTTTGGGACACCATATTCCTGCTTTTCAGAAATCCAGAGCTGGCAGATTACGACCTCGTCTTGTCCTAATTTAAAGACGTGCTGTCAAATTTCAGCATATTTTCATAATAACATGCAAGCAGCATCCATCATGCATCCTGCCGGTACCCTGAGATCTCTTTAGGAAGGAAACTAAAGTTTTCCTCTTTTCCTCCGATCATCAACCACGGTGCACAAACAGTTTTTTTTTTTATATCGGTATGCTAGCGTGTAGTGCGATGCGTAAAGAGAAATTCAGCTGCAACGTCACGCGGCTTTCCAGAAGAAAAAGATCTGATGTGGTTTCACAGCCTCTGGGGCCTGCTGGGCAGCAACGGCTCATAATACTGTAGATGTCAANGGCCTGCTGGGCAGCAACGGCTCATAATAGATGTCACTGTAGCCACAAACGAGTCAGAAAGGCCGAGTTTAATGTCAGAACATTATATAGTGCATCTTTAAACCACCGCATGTTCTACAACTGCATGCAACAACATGTCATCTTAATTAAAATTGCATCAGAGGATGAAAACATCCTCGGTTGATTTTGGATGAATATTAAGCNTCAGAGGATGAAAACATCCTCGGTTGATTATGGATGAATATTAAACTAAGTTAGAACAGAATCCACAAGCTTTGTTTTTCATGTCCTCCCAATATTTTTACACTCTCTGGCTCTGGGGCATCATTTACCTTTTTTTTTAAAAGCCTGTAGCATAAAATGTCAATCAGTTCCTGTTGCAGGTTTAATCTGACATACAGTTCAATAAAAACCATAATATAGAACAAACCTCATGTATTTCAGATTATTTGATGAATAAAAATCATTAAAACACAAAATTTCATTTTGGGTCAAAATGACCCCCCTGGGACAGTGGGAGGGTACAGAAAGCAGTTTTCAGTAAATACTGTTAAACTCTTTGTGCTTGTGATCATTTATTCAGCTCATCTCAGATACTGTACATCACAGAGATCTCGGTGCAACACAAACAGCATCTTAGTGGCTCTTAATTGTATTAGTGGAGTCGTCGTGTCAATGTGTGTGTTTTGTATGTGAAACTAAGCGTGACTGAAGAACAGCATCTGTGCATGACCCTGAATAATTAAACTCTTTTTATATAAAGTGAAGAAATGATTCAGGGTTTTTTTTTATTTTATTTTTCACAGCTAAGTGCAGCAGCAGCGACAGTGAATCACATATGAACACAGAAGAGCTCGTGTTCTTACCGACCGCGGGGCATGATTCACCGGATAATCCGGATCAGGTGCGTGCTCATGCAGGCACAATTACAGAGATGTTTGTGGAAAAATAGGAATAAGGTTGAGTCTGGAGGACCAATGAGGGTCTCAGACAACAGTGTCATATAACATGAACCTCATGAAACACACACTCAGATGTGCCCTCATATGCACAAGTCGTTGCTTGTTTAGGCTGGATGTTTCTGACATCAGTAAGAATCTGCTGAGAGATGGAAAAATGTAAACACCAGGATTATTTATTTCCATTACTTTAGATTTTTTTTTAACAAAACTAACATTCAGTCTAATCAATGCATTTAGGTTCATTTATATTTTATATATATTTATATTCTACCATCTTTAATTTAAATGACTCTGCAGAACCCTGCTTTTAATTTATTGCTGGGATGTTGTTAAGCCAAATTCCTTAAGTTCAAAAATGGGAAATGTTAGGTTAGGAAGAACTGTGTTAAAGGAAGCAAAGCTTGCAGACCTGCAGATGAGTGAGATGTTACGCACACATCAACCTTCATACCCAAACTATACACATTTTCAAGTGTTTCTCACTTGCAAGGTGCAGTTGATTTGAAAAATAAATTAAAAACATGTCTGTTCAGTTATTACACACAGATCTTATTAAATGTAGGTGTAAATAAATAAGAAATGTAAAGTGTTACTGTAAATGATCAATACATCTGATCCTGCACTAGAAGCAGCTGTTTCTTATATATATATATATATATATATATAAAATAAGTAAAAAATAATGAATGAAATAAAAAGTAAAAATAAATAAGAAAAAATAATGAATAAAAAATAAATAAAACTGAAAATATAAAGATAAATCTGATAACTAAATTAAACAAATAAAAATATAACTACTGGGATGACAAACACATTTTTTTTTACAATTTAAAATAAAAATTTTGTCATTTTTTTCCATTAATCTTTTCTTATGTTATTTAAAGTTGTGCTTTAAAATAATTTTAATTATGTCATTGTAACATTTAAATTTCCACTCTATTTATTTACTTATTTATTTTTTTTCATTTTTCCATTTTAGACCCTCTTTGTGCATGAGAAATGATGGAAACTTGTCCAGTACTCATTGAAATAATAATAATAAGGCCAGTCTTCCCTGTTTGACTCTTTATTAAAGCCACATTTTACAACACAACACAGCTGTTGTATCTTCTATGAGCCTATTAACGGAATGAATTTCTATTTTTTGCATTTTTATATTAAGAAGTAAATATAAATCCATTTCAGTTGGAGTTTTTTGTAGTATTGTGATGAGAATAGATGGAGCGTCTGTAAGTAAAGGGCTTAAGGAAGGAAACCATTGACCATTTTCATTCAGTCTGCTTTTAACTTAGCTTCAGTCTTCAACGGCTGTACGGGAGGCTGGACTTTTCTAACTCTATCTCTGTCTTTATTTATTATTCTATAATACTTATCAGTTTAAAACAAGAAGTGTTGAGACAGATCAATTCAAAATATGTCCAGTATGTCACCTGAGATTAAAAACTGAAAACAATTAGTAAAGTTAAGTCATTTTAACCTGAGGTAAGGCTTTTTTTAAAGTACATTTCACCATTTAAAATAACTTTTACACCAGTCTATAAAAACTGGTTAATTCTGAGTAATCAACAGTTATTTAAACCATCTGTGGTCCTATAGTGGTTTAAATTTATTGCCAATCCCTAAATGTAATGTAAATTAATGAGTCTTTAGTAGTTTTTGTGGTTATGCTTTAAATAAGAAAGTAGCACACATCTGTGTTTGTTTCGTTTTGGTCCAACTTTCAATGTTCCCTCACATGTTGTCAAACCCATTTAAATCATAGCTTCTATGCAAAAGCTTATAAGCTAAATTTTATATCAGTAGTCTTAAATAGCTAATAATATTACTGATAAAAGCAGTAGCAGCATGCTAATGCCAGCTGACTACACTAGATACAGCTGGCTGCTTCTCACCCGCTTGCAAACATGCTTGGCTAACAGCATCTCCATGCCCTTCGACTCGCATTTCCTCCACACACTGAACCCACGCACCCCCAAACAGATAGAGATCCTTTGATGTGAATGCAAGCCAGTAAAAAGGAATGAAAGAGGCCTTTTAAAGGGAAACGCAGAGACGAGCGGTGTATCCTTCACCATCACTATTCTGTACATTCGCCACACTCTGCTACTGAAGCCTCTTTTCTTCTGCCACCGACTCCGTCTCTTTTCCCATCTACCATTACAAATCAGTTCTGATCTTACCAGTGGATCCTCTCCCCTGACTCGATCTCTCCATCAGACCTGTTGARRTCMGGGGGTGGATCAATTTCTCCATCAGACCTGTTGAAATCCGGGGGTGGATCAATTTCTCCATCAGACCTACTGAAGTCTGGGTTCCAGGTTGGATCCATCCCTCCATCAGACCTGTTGAGGTCCGGGTTCTGGGGTAGATTTAACCCTCCATCAGACATGTTGAGGTTCAGGTTCTGGGGAGGATCTACTCCTCAATCAGACCTCTTGCCTCTGATCATCAAGTCAGTTCTTGGGTCATGTGACCTACCTCAGCCTTTTTTTTCCTGTTTTCCTTCCTTAAGAATGACTTCTTGACAGCCATGTTTCCATGGAGACCATTTCTGATGAGGCTTCAGCCAACAGTAGATGGACCAACTGAAGGTCTGGATGAATCTTTTAGGTCCTGATTCAGGTCTTTGCTGGATTTGTTCCTATTTCTTCAGAACATACTTTCAGATCCTGTTCAGCTGGTGTAGAAGGGGCAGGGGGTGGTGCTTTAGTTAAAAAGACCACTTCAACAGATTATAAAGAGAAAAATAAAGAAACAAGATCAAAACTTTTGCAGAATGCTGTATAAAAACACTCATCACCTCTCTGCTCCAGCTCTTTATTCATAGCAACTCTTGCATCCACCACTTCATGTCCATCTCCTTAAGATAGCCCCCACCCTCTGACCCCCCACTTCAGTCTGTCACCTCCTCCTCTTCCTGTTTCCTCCACTCACTCCTGCCTGCCTCATTTCCAAATGAGCCTAAATAATATTTCAACAAGAAAATGACTTAATGACACATTTCCTAACTCACAAATCAGTTTTGAGGTGGGTGAGTCACTCGGGTTTAATGAAAGAGCCGTATGATTTCTTCCTCTTCACCCATCTCATTTTCTCTTCAACCCTCCTCGTGTCTCGTTCACCTTCCCTCTTGAGGTTTCCACTTCTCACCATGAAGTGACATTCTCCATCTTCTTCTTCCTGCACATCTCATCTCATTTCTTGCTTTCTGTTCTGTTTGGTTTGACTCTTCTTGTTATAAACACTCACAACCTGCAGCCGCCTCCCACCAGGGCTGTGCTATACTGCAAGACTGAGTGTTGATTCGATACCAAGTAAATAAAGGGCTAGTATCATCAATACCAATATGATACCAATACTTTTTAATAGGGCTGACAAATTCAATATGTTCACATCAAAAATCAAGTGGGGGGAGGAGGAGCAAGGTGTGATGGATCATCAACGTCGGTCTCTATGTTGTCAATATTTGGATCGATCCGCTCACCATACCTCCCGCTTTCCACCTTGTTTTCCCTTTCTCATACCTCTATCTGCTCTGTTGCTTCCTATCTGCTAGGGAAAGAGGCACCTGCAGAGTTCAGAGTGTAACAAGAAAAAGCACTCAAAAGGATAAAGGTGTAGAACAGGAGGAGAAAAGAAGGCTGTGTGAGGTTAACAGGGAAGGAAAAGGAAATTGGAAATGTATGGTCAATGGAGCAGTGTATTAAAAGGTATTAAGTTTTGGTTCTAATGGATGAAGATGTAAACAATTTTTGCACAGCCTACTGGTTAATGAACAAGTTTAACTTGCAATAATTTCTACCAGACGGGCTGGTCAACAACAACACCCTCTATACCACTGAGAATTAAAGCAGTTCTAGAGGCAAAAAGGGATCCAATCTGGTGCAAGCAAGGCCCGGATGAAATGGATATTGAGTGTGAATAATGTCCTCTATATTGTCAGAGATTTAAGTCTAGATGTTTCTATATTTAGGTGATGGCAAAAAAAAAAAGTAATGGAAGTGGAACAGTGCACGAGACAAATGTGAAGACAGAAAGAACTGAGGATGAGTGTGTGTGTGTGGGGGGGGGTGAATAATAGAAGAAAGGAAAGGCAGGAGGCAAGGCATTTAATTTGGCTCAGTGAATAAGGAAGAGATCTGTGATGAGTGTGATGAGGTTAGCTATGTCCCTGGGTAGCATCTGCTTTGTGCAAGACTGCTCATATTACCCAGAAGGCCTTGAGGCTGAGTGGAGCGGTGAGGTAACCAGGACTAGATTCTGTTGCGTGTCTCTGCCCTCTCTTCATTCAGAACACTCTGAATGTAAGACTAAAGTAGCATTTAAAGACAACTAAACTTAATCATGTTATTTGTGTTGCATTTTATCAATAAATTTACATTTTTTAAAGGACTTTTTTTTAATTCAGTATTTAATGTCAAAATGAGAAACTCCGAGACTTTTCGCACTGGGATCTGTGAGTTATGTCCACAGCTAAGTGTCATCGGCATAAAAAGCACAGATCTAATCGGACCCCCGTCAACCCACGCTATGAAAACTCCATGTTCAGTTCAGCAGGGGAAAAATGAAGGTCAGCTGTTTTGTCCTGGCAGTGCTATCCATAACATTTCATCCATCTATCTGCTGCATACTGGCTTTAATGTGTATGGTGTTTATGAATGAGGAGAGAAATTTAGATGAAGTGATAATGAAAAAGAAGGTAAAACTCATGCAAACTGTTGGTCAAAAACATTAATTTGGAGCATTGGTAAAGACACGTATTCATTTAAACTGAAGAGTTTTCATGTGACTGAAGAAGAAAATGTTGCCAGATGTGATTGTTACCTTGTCTGCGCTGCTTTTCATCTTTATAAGTGATCAGTCCAACGGTGTGCTAGTAACATTGTCAAGACCTAAACGGGATCACGCAGTGAAATCTGATACCCCAACACCACAGTGTAGCAAGAGTGTTGGTGTGGGACATGCTGTATGTCATGAAATTTTCACCTAGTAGCATCCAGAGATAGAAGTTGAAAAGTCCTTCCTCATCATCTTCCTCTTAGACAGTCTTTCTCAATTCTGGTCCTCAGGGACCACTGCCTGGATTAGAGTTGTTATGTTTGAGTACTTTTCAACTGCAGCACACCTGATGATGATTATTTGAGCTGCTTGTCAAGCTCTTTGCAAGACTGCTAATGAGCTATTAAGTCAGATGTGTTAAAGTGTGGGCACCTTTAAAGCCTCCAGGGCAGAGGTCCCAAGAACCAGGGATGAGAAGCACTGATCTAAGAGTTTTTCAGCCATAGGAAAACTTTCTTTATCTTTTTTGTTGTTGTTGGTGGTGGTTTTCCTTCTATTTAATTATTTTTTTCTATTTTCTTCCATCTTTGCGTTGTCAATTTTTCTTTTTTATCTCCCAGTCATTTCTCTACTCTACCCTGGTGTCCTCTTCTCCCCACCTCATCTCTGGAGCCTCCCCTCCTCCAGCCTCTTTGCTCAGATGGTTTCATCCCTCTTCATCCTCAGATCAGATTTAAGAGTCCACAAGCTGACACAAAACACCGCTTTAGTGTCTTTTTTCTCTTGACTGTCATCCAAACAAGCCTTGCATCACATCAAAGTGCACACATGGCAACAGTTGCAAAACACACATTTGATGTCCTCTATTTGTGTTTGCATAGTTTGATCGCAGTAATATCAGAAAGTGCCGTGACGTAACTGGCAGGGCAGAACGGTGAACACAGTAATCCTGTCAGGGCGCCGTGGATGATCGTAACGTCGTCAAACTGTGACCAGGTTTGTGTTGGAGGATGATTTAAGTATCATATGCAAACCAGGGGAGCAGATTTCACACCAGCTGTCAGCATAATGCTGCTGCTGTGCTGGTCAACACATTTTAAAAGAAGAGAAACTGAACTTGTAGCCAAGTAAGAAGGTGCAAAAGCAAAATGAATGCGCTTTGAAATCAAACCAGAAATCCCTGTTAATTACAACCAAATATTATCATGCACCAGGGATGGCGATCATGTTTGGTGCTTGATTAAATATTTTTGGGTGTCAGAAGTTACTAACTCAGAAACTATCTTCGAACCCTATTATTATGTTTGGTTCTGCATAGGTCTGAAAATCAGAGGTATTGAGGTACCGTACTGATGTAGAATTATCCTGGTTCCTCATGTTTATTCTAATTCTGAAGTTGCATAGAAATGATCCAATGATGTTCCGTCTAAAATGGCTCTGAGTTCTGAGCCAATAAATGAGGCATCATCAGCATGATAAGCTGGTGAAAATGAGTTAAGCAATGCAAAAGTTATTGATGAGCCTTTAAACGCTTTACAGACAAAGGACTGGGTCAACAATGTAGACCTTTAAATGGTTACCAAGACCTCTACAGGATTGAAGGATTACATGATACGACTTGTCTGTTCTTCTCTGGCCAGCTATTGTGATATTTCAGAAATGTTGTGGTTTAACATCCTGAACCATAAAACTGAGACTAAAGAGGATAGCACATCTACCAGTTTGGTGTGTGTGGTAGTGTGACCTCTCAGCCTTTCACAATTTCTGTGACCGTATTAATTTACTTCAAGGAATATTAAGTAAAAACTGTGTCCAAAATTAAAGTCATATGTTTGCCCAAATCGGTCTTAAAGCCCCATTTCAGAACTTTGGTGCAGTTACCCCTAATTAAGCATTTGTCCTCATCATGTCTCTTCTCTAAAATCTCTCCAGACAGTAAAAGTCAGTTTGATGTTGTCTCGTCTTATCTCTTGTTCTGTCCCTTTTACTCTTTTTTTCCTCGGATAGTGTCCTCTTGTGTTTCCTAGCAGCCATGGTGTTCAAAGCAGCCAGTCTGTTGATATCCTGTTGCTGGTTAGTGACAAAGTACCCTAAAGCAAAACTCAACTGTAAATGCTCAGGATGCTTCAGGGCAACAACTCCAGGAATGTATACAAAAAAAATGTCAGTGTGCCATTAAAATGGCTCAGAAGCACAAAATGTTAAGGTCAGAAAGTTGTGTTGTTAGTTTAATGGTCAAGAAGCTTTTAATACAGGTATGAACAGAGCTGTGAAGAAACACCTTTAAAGGGGCCTTTCGAATGGCACTAAAACATGTCATTGATATTTAACGGGGATCTCAGTAAATAGTATCATGGTTTCATCTAAACCACAATTATCTGTGGAAAATTAAATAAATGGAATGCTTCATGTCTACATTCAGGCATCACTGGGGGTCTGGTTATGGCCCTGCAGAAGTAACACTGAATAGCTATTAGCTCCTGTGGTGCTGACCTTGTCATGTTATGTTCCCGTTGCAGGGGGAGAAGGAATTACTTCCACAGGGGAAGGAGAAAGAAATCTGCATTTTATTGCTTGTATACAGCTGTGACTTACAGATCCAGGTGATGGTGGAGGGAGGAATAAGGGTGGCAGAGGATGTGTTAGAATGAACAGCAGGATCCTCCAATAAGCAGAAGGACTTAGCTTGTTTGCTCCTGTAGAGATGCCTCCAGGCCTGGATTTCTTCTCTCTATCGAGTCAGGACACAAATAGAATGAACTTGCTGCCCTGCTGGGCCTCAGGCTCCTTGAGTTGTGCTGTCCTGTCACATTTAGAGCCCACAAAAACAGCAGCGTTGTAATATTACCTTCAGCAGTACAGATCTGATTACCATTACCTCTGCTCCTGTCAGTTTATTACTGACCACAAACGTGCTGCTGACCCTTTCAAGACAGAGACAACGTAATGGGTAGAAAACAATTTGTGTCAAAATGTTAACATTCAAGATATTTTCAACTATAACTAGTTTTTAAACTAATCCTCCAGGAGTAAAAAGTTATATTTGTTTAGGTAGGTGGATTAGTTGGATTTGTCAGAGTCATGATGGCCAGTCTGTTTGTAACGCATAATGAAAGAATTACTCAAAGAATAAAACATTCAAATCAAGACAGAAACCTTCATGCAAACTATATTATAAAGAATATCTGAAAATTTCCGTAGCTCACCAGACGGGGACGGCTTTATAGGTTACTTTTAGAGGAAACAGCCCGTGAGTATGGAGGGAAAACTGTTGGGCATCTACAAGATGAAAATTATCTTTTTTTATAGGCAAACATGCTGGCCTTTAAATCCTTGGAGATGATACTACATACTGCTCGAATACCAATTGGTTGAAATTATCTGAAGCTGGGAAAGACCCATCTGAGCTGCTGATTACCAGTTTTATAGCAAAGATTATTAAAAGTCAAACAATAAGAAGAAAAGAGGCACAGATGTAAATGACAGTTTTAATCCGTCTTTTAACCCTTCTAATCCCAGTCAGTCTCCAGACATGATGTTTC
>CM047983.1:33302969-33323015 GCA_026261665.1 Melanotaenia duboulayi
CACACACAGTGGTGTGATAAAGTGTTTGTCTCATTCCTGATTTCTTATTTTCTTTAATATTTGACACACTTAAATGTTTCAGATCGTCAAACAAATTTAAATATTTGTCAGACAACACAAGTAAAAACAAAATGCAGTTTTTAAAATAAGGATTTTATTATTAAGGGCCCACGTGAAAAAAAAGTGATCAAAAATTAGCTCAAGAGTGCAGTGACAACTTACCCAAGAGGTCACAAAGACCCCAAAACAACATCCAAAGAACTGCAGGCCTCACTTGCCTTGGGTCAGTGTTTTTGACTCCTTAAGAAAGAGACTGGGTAAAAATGGAACTTGAGTTCCAAGATGAAAACCACTGCTGAGTTAAAAGAATAGAATTTTTGGAAGATGTGTGTCCCATTAGATCTGGTGTAAAAGTAACAATGAATTTTTAGAAGAAAAAAAAAAACATTAAACCAATAGTAATGTATGGTGGTGGTAGTGTGATGGTCTGGGGCTGTTTTGCTGATTCAGGGCCTGGATGACTTGCTTGCTGCTTTGCCTGCTTTAACCAAAAAATCCCGAAGAGGAATGTCTGGCTAGGACAATTAGGACAACAAGTCTACCAAAATTAAGACTCTGGAGCTCTACACTGCTTTATACAGACTTAGCAAAGGGCACTAAATCTCTGTAACATAGCCCGCTTTGCTCTGCTAAAGCACCTCGTGTGAAGTGTTGTACTTTGAGCTCTCCTTCTTAAGTCTGCTAGGTTAGCCGTTGGCATTACTATTGCCATTATATTTTACCTATGCTTTTATTTATTGTCTTTTACCGCTAATCTAACCTTGGGGTCACTTTTCCATGGGATTCAATAGGGAAGTGACCCCAAACTTTTGAACGGTAGTGTGTGTGTGTATATATATATATACTGATATTTACACATCCAGTGAAACTCCATTTAGTATAACTCCAAAAGCATTGAAATAGACCTTGTGGTTGCAGAGATATGCTCATTTCATTATGGGAATCCAGTTTTTTAGTAGAGACCTAATAAATTGACTGAGGGGCTAAAAAAGGTTAATTGGGAAGAAACTTCTCCTGACTCATCGTAACCATGACTTCTGAGCTTCCATCACCTTGAATGCTACTCGTATCAAGTGTGTTTCAGCATTGATTTCCTACAGTTGACTTCCAAAGCCATTCCTGGCCTTTGACCGTGTTATATATGTGACCTGACACGCACAAGCCTGTATGTAGCCATGGGTTCCTCAGGCAGAAAACTTTATCTGTTCCCAGAGCGTGGCGGAAAACTGGAGGTGATGGAGCATCTGCAGCCCAAGTCCCAAAGCCACAGAACAAGCTGCCTGAGGAAATCAGGTCAACCCAGTCAATGACCTCTTTTTGCTGATTTTACTGTTTTGTTTGTTTTTTTCTCGTTTTTATTTAATCCCATAAATCATCCACATACATTTATTGGGCATGCAGTAATAGTTGTTCAGAAAGTTTCCTCTGTTTTTTTCTTATCTAATTTAGTGTTTTCCTTCCTGCATGTGTGGAGGGTAGTTTTGGTCCCATGCAGCACTTTGGTTTGCACCTTTTTGATATTGCAGGTGTTTTATCAGTGTGTGCGTGTGTGTCGGTTTTTGTTGGGTAGCTTCTCCTCAGTGGCTCCACAGCCAGTCAAGTGTGCAGTTTGAAGCCAAAATCAGATTAAGGCTGAGCATCTTCTTCTGATCGCTGCTCTCTGCTCCGCACCGCCAACTCAATGTGATCCGGCCACAGCCTCGGGCCACCTCTCTGATCAGCCACATACAACAAACCTCTGCTATCTGAGATACAGGCTTAAAAGAATGAAGGATCGTTTGCACACAGATGCATAGAAACACACACACAGGCACTCTATCCACTCATACACACTCCCCAAGTAGAATGCCACAGGAGTGGGAGTGTTCATTGTGTGATTGTAGGGAAGTCTTCAGAAAAGGAAAGCTGACTGGTCAGAGAAGCAGTTTCCTTTTCTAAGTCAGTTGAATAATTCATGAAGAGATGGCCGAAATCAACAGAATCAAACACAAAGATGCACACATAGACTCATGCACACATGGGCACTTTTAAAACACATCTAAGGCTGCTTACCATGACTCACACACACACACAACGTCTTTTATACATACACACAAACACACCACCACCAGTCAGTTTAACAGGCTGGATCTTTGCAGAGGGAACTCTACAGCTCACAGTGTGTCAGCAGACTGTCATGAAGTAGAGACAGGAGACAGAAATGGACTTCTCATGTCAAAGATGGGAATTGGGATGGTGTGACATACAGCCGGAGGGAGCAGATGAAGAGAAGCAGTAAATTGTGAAAGATAAAAGGGCCGAGGTGGAGGGAAAGGGACTACTGTGTTAAGTATGAGTGTGTGGGATAAATGCATACTCACAACTCCTGAAGCTGCAGGAGTTTTAAAAATAACTCATTGTTGTTAAAAATAAATCAAATATATGAAAAAAATAGCTGTTTATTTTAATGTAGTTTCTATCAGACAAAACCAAATTGTTAAAGGAAGTTCACTTTGTTTTAAACCCTGATTGTAGGGATGTTGCTGGGGTGGTGCTCCCAATCTGACCGAAAGGGAGTCATAAATTTGCTATCGAACAATATTTTGGAACATATATCCCACATCAAAATAAAAAAAAAGTTACTTAGTACGCTGCATTTGTGCATTCAATTATCTTTGGTACATATACTGTGGTGCAGCGAGGTCTGAGAAACACTATAGCACAGATTATTGTGCTGTACTGTTTCTCAGACAAAAAAAAGAGAAAAACCCAGACTGCAGTGAAGGATCCACCTTACTGTGGATGACATGAATTTAGACAGTCTGAGGAAGACAGTGACTTATTGATCCACCTGATCAATGAGTTGTTCAGCTCTATGAACACTACCTACCCTGCTTCCTGATTTTATGTCAAGTAAACAACTCCTCAAGTTACCAGCAAAGTAACCTATCTTTGGTTCATCCTCTGAAAATTCACATTTCTTTTTACCAGTCAATATTAATGATCTCCTGTTTTTTTCCCAGAAGATATCACACCTCAGATCTGTTTTGTCAGTGAATAGAATTGGATTTATTGGTTTGAGAGAGTCTGTGTGTGTGTGTGGTATGATAAAGGAAAATATACTGCAATGAAAAGTGCTCTGTGTATGTAAATGGATGAATGGAGCTTGTAGTCTAAAACTGTTTTCAGTTTATAAATAAGTCAGGCATTAGCGCTGTTCTGACTCGGAAGATCTTACTTCCTGTAAATGTGCGAATGACATGCATCTATGTTAAGCAAATACCATGCATGTTTGTTTAAAATATATAAAACATTTAATCATTTACTGCATCCAAATGTGCAAACCTCCATGCCTCTGGACTTCTGTTTACTTATACTTGAAATTATATGCTGTCATGAGCATAAAACCTTTTCCCTGCTGCATGTTCTTAGTCTAACTAGCTACCAAAATAAAAGTGAGCAGACAGTAAGAAAAGTACTTCTTCATTACTTGTCATTAAAGTCTGTGGCGCTCCCTTTACTTGTTTTCTACAGTCATCTTTAAAAGGGTCACATTATTAACGACCGTGCACTAGAGGATTCAATAGAATCAATACATGTTTGTGTAGATGGAGTAAAATCCCCGGATAATTGGATCAGACAACCATGACCAGCGCCTCCTCCACATCAATGCACACACTTGGACTTTAATGTCGGGACCCTGACTTGACACCCACTGCAGCACACCATACAGTGAGTGTGTTCAGGCAAAGGTTCAGGCTAGATGGATGGTGTTTGTGAATGCACATTTACAGTTTTAACATACATGTGTGACTGGTGGTGAACACTGCCATCGTCCAGATTTCTGATCAGTCTGCCCTGATACACAGGTTCGTCTTGAAGTGAAAGTGATTGAAGCTAAAAGGGACTTTTTTTGCATAAGAAACATTTTTTTTGCATTCAGGAAGTTTCATCGATGCAGATTGTTTGATGTAACTCAATATTTTAAAAATTATGCACAAGACGGTGAATAAAAATGCATCTTTTATGTTCAAAACTGAACTGTATTATTGACTTATAATATTTAAAATTTTATTAGGTATGGAGGTATGTTCTTCAGAAACCTGTCGCAATTCTCTTGTGAATGAAGTGAAATATTTAAATCAGTAATAAAGGTACAACAGCCCATATTTCACAGTCAATTAGTTTTATTTGGTAGTAATATATGGATCAATAACAGCTTTTTTTTATTTCTACAATCGATTTTATATAAAAGTATAATATTTATATTTTATTAACATCTGAGAGTCGATAACAGATTATAATAAAATTAGGATGAGGAGGAGAGGGACAAGGGCTACAGGGTTAGTGCCTCTGAGATATATATATATATATATATATATATATACACACACATCAGAGACTTGAGTGGTATAATAAGAACCACATTTACTGTTGAACCAGGTGCAAGATATCTGCCCTCTTTCATCCCAGTCACCTACTTCTTCATATCTTTCTCTTTCTTTTCTCCCTTCGATGCATTCTGTAAACCCTCACCTTTGCTCTTCTTCTGCTGCTGMTGCTTCTTCTTCATATTTTTTGGCGGTTRGCAAAAACTAAGTGTTGCATTACTGCCACTAAGTGGTCTGGAGTGTGGACCAGAATGTTTCCAAAAGCCCAAATTATCAAAACATTAGTTTGTCTGCTTCATTTTCCCAATCCCATGAGCCCCCCTGTCATGTTGCTGCCCCCCAGTTTGAGAACCACTGGTGTAGCCTGCTTTTGAATTGATTTTCCAAACACGTTAAGTTGTGTACAAAGCATAGGGATCGGACCGGTATTGTTGATACATTGAACTTGAATTTTACTTCGGATCTAATTGACAGGTCAGCGTAACAGCTCAGACTGATAAGGGTCAGGACCACCTTGTTTATGTGTAGCTGAGGAGATTCAGGAGGGAAAGTCTTCCAACTGAAAGACGCTCTGTGGCGTAGCTGCTTTGTGAATCTCGCTTTGCATCTTGCCAGTGAGCTGAGCTGCTGTCTGTCAATCATTTCTGCCTGCGTATCCCGACCCGCCCACTCTCCACACCCTGATCACCCTACACCTCCCACCTCAACCCTTGCAGTTTCAGGCATCTTTCACATCCAGCAGGGGGTGGAATTAAAAAGTAGGGTGTGTAGTTACACTTTAATTAGAAATTAAAACACAGAACTTGGAAAACCTTTCATTCCAGGATCTTTAAGGCCCCACCCCGCAGTGGGCCTTGGGTAAACAGAACCGTTTTGGGTTTTCTGTGAAAATGTCATGTAATGAAAGCATAAATTCCATGTGGGTATGTTTGTCTCTCTCTGTTGGCCCTGTGATGGGCTGGGGACCTGCCATGGGTGTACCCTGTCCCTCGACTATAGCTGCTGGGATTGGCTCTAGCCCCCGCATGACCCTGAATGGGAATATATGGATGGATAGATTTGTTATCTACTCATATCACATCTAAATGGTCTTAATTAAAATCTTGTGTCTACTTGTGTGAGACATGGATTACAACTTGACTTGCTGTTTAGGTCACAGTCTGCAGCTGTAGCATCGTCTCTGTTATGGGATTATAAACACACACTAAGGATGGTCATTAGCAAATTAAATGCCGCTTGCCTTCATTATTAATTCAGCTGATGCTGAATCATGGGACTACTTATCACGGGGCAGCGATGAGCTCTGGGGGCGTCACTTCAAATAATGTTAAGACAGCTGATACACTCAGATGCTGCAACCTTGATGCCTTGATCACCTTTTGTTCCTGCTAGGTTCCTGTTTTTTTAGCTACTCCCTAAATATCCACGCAACCTTCAATTTACAATATTGTATTCAAATCCAGATATGGATTCCCCTCAAACTGAGAACTACAGTGCTCTCACTTTTAAGGATTTCCCATTTGGTAAAGCCATCTTTTCCCCACATGTGCACGCGCACACACACACACACACACACACTGATGTGATGTTAGCGATGCTATCTTGAGATCAAAGTAGCCCACTGGCTTTTAAAAGTCAAGTAGTCCAATTTTGTTCAGAGTCAGGCAGCCAGAGAGGCCTCTTGATAATCTGTACTGTCTGATGAGATCTCTGAAATAAGTACAGAGAGGAGAGGGAGTGGGAAGGAAAGTTGAGATGTGAAGACAGGACACAGGATCAGGATGGTAACAGAATATGGACAAAATGCTGAAAAAACGTAGCAGTGAGCTCTATTTTTTTCCATTTTACTGTCTCATATTTCTTCCATCTTACAGAGTCCATCTTTCTCACCCCTCCTGTCTGTGTTTGATTTATCCATCAGAGATAAACGTGTAAATGGAACAAAACTCATCTGTAATTTATTCTGCTGTTTTTGCAGACGTGCGCTCCTTCTCCATCCTGACATCCATTTGTCAGCCACCTCTGTCGCTAAAATGAATCCATTTGCCTTTGTCGCTCCATTTCAGCGCCTCTTTATTGCAAAAAGGCAGTTTGGCAACAAATGCTAAAAGATGAAATGAGCATTGGTGTCGTGATGACTCAGTGCGTTTAACTGTACTCTCTAAACATCAAATCTCCCTCCAGACTTCCTCTCCATCTCATCTCCCTCCGCTGCCCTTCCCCTCGCTAACTGCTGCAATCAAAAGGTTTGGAAGGAAAAAAAAGTGAGAAGGCGTGCGGTTCAATTTGTTTGAGTGCTGCAATTTCCTGGTTATTTCAATTTGCTTGTTTTAGTTGCATGGTTGTGTATCGGTGCGTCTCTATAATAGCTGCAAAGCAAGAAAACAAGTGTCTCTTAAGGGTTATGTGCAACGTCATTGTCTCATTTATTTAAATGGGTCTTGTTTATCTACTTTTTCGGACATAATTGTGCAAATGTACTGATAATTATGAAGCATTGCAAACTTCGACAAGTGAGTGTTTACAAAGGAGAAAGTACAAAACTGCCACGACTCAGACCACGACCTTCTCCCAGGAGATCAAGATCCAGAGTGGTAACATCACTTGTAAATGAGCTTCATTGCATTACTTTTAGTTTTTTGGAGGGTTTTAACTAATTTTGCTTGCTTAGTTTAAGGGGATGATCTCAGCATGGGGTGAAAATAAGTTACACATTGGGTAAAATATAAAAATATAAAAATATTATAATATAGTTTTCTGCTTCTGGGTATCTAGTAGAGGACAGAAGACAAGTATCAGATTGCGTTCAACCGGATTTTGAGCAAAGTTTATACCATAAATTGAAGCAAAGTGTCTCAGAAACTGTATGTTACAAATATGTCACATCAAACTCTTATGTTTTAAAAGACTTTTTTGACCTATCAGAAATGAAAAATAACATGAGCAAACATGTCATTTCCATCTGCATCTTCCCACAAGTGATGTAATATTTCATCCCACTGATAAAATTAAATCCTAAAGAAATCTGTTTTGTTAACTGGTTTATACATACTTCCTACTTCTAGCAGTTTTGTTCCTTATGACTGATTTCAGGGTCTGCTCAAAGGCAAAGAAGGCTTTAATAAAGGAGTCTTTTAATCATTCAACATTTTTCCAAACATTTCATCTTTTTAGCCTCCCTCCGTTTTTTGCCGAAAAAGATGACTTAAAAGACCTGGTGAGAACTGAATATTTTATAAGAAGCCAAATGTTACAGGTGGAGTCATCCATCTTGTGACAATCATAAGGCTGTCCCAGGTGAACAAACTTGAACATGTTCAATTCGTCCTTTTTTTGTATGGCACCAGTTGATTAAAGAAGTATCCTCAAGACACTTTTAAAGATAGTTCAAACCAATTATAATTCAATCCAATTAGTTGTAACTAATTACTCATTTATTAAAATAAAATCAACATATAATCCATGGCAGTCTAATTGTAATAACTGTGTTCATAAAGCAATTTGATTAAAAGAAAGAAATAACAAAAAATAAATGCCTACGGAAACCATCCAGTTGCATTAAGAAAGAGAAGATTAGTGTTCAGCAGTTAAACTGAACTGAGGCTGTGTCCACACAATCTGGTGCCACATCTCAGGATCTTAATGCTTCAAATACTGTAGTCAAGATGGGTGTGCTGGCCCTTTTGATATTTCTAATCAATAAATATCAGAAAGTGTCCTTTTTGTAAATTATTTTAATATTTAAAATATAGCTAAAACAAACCTAAATGCAATTAAACAAAACTAAAACAGCTAAAAATAGCTAAAACACAGCTAAACAAAATACAGCCAAAACATTAGCTGAAATCCAGCTCAACAGCTAAAACAAAACTAAAACACAGGAAAATATAAACGGCTAAACCTGGGCTAAATCCCAGCTAAACATAATTCAAACTAAAATACAACATATGACAAACAACAGTTAAAGCCAAAATGCTAAAACTGTCCAAAGCCCAACTGAAAGATGGCTTAAACAGACTTAAAACACAAATAAAACATAGCTAAAAAAGGGGCTAAAACCTGATTAAAAGATGGATAAAACACAATTAAAGCATAGCTAAAATACATCTAACATAAACGCCACTAAAACAGGGTTTAAGGCCCGCAAAAACAAAATTAATAGCAGCTAAAATGTAGCTAGAACAGTTAAAAACAGTAAAAACGTAGCTAAAACTTGCCTTAAACACAGCTAAACTTACKGACCATGCTCAGTGACGTCACATTGAAGCAGRGGTGCAAATCAGGTCTGGAAGGGGTGCGCATCGAGCCTCTGCAGAGCTAYGCCGAGCCTATGGTGGTTACACAGACGCCGTGCAACCATAAATTCGCCTTAAGGAAACAGTAGACACAGATACATTAATGCTGTTTAGGTATGTCTCAATTTTATATTTAGGAGTTAACATTACAATTACCGTGAAAAAATTGCTATTTAAGACTGTTTCATTTATTAAGACCACAAAGGAAAAATATGTCCAGCTTTTCAGTAACTGTTGCCACTGTTGTTAAGGTTGAATTTGTCGAATGTCCAGCCAGTTTGACCGCTGTCGCATTTAAACTGTGAGAAACTTGAGATTTTCTTGTTCATTTTCTGCTTCACATAAAACATGACTATTATGAACATGAAATGTCTTGAAGGGCTGCACGGTGGTGTGGTGGTTAGCACCGCAGCCTCACAGCAAGAAGGTCGCTGGTTCGAATCGGTTCGAACATGCGTGTTAGGTTAATTGGACACTCAAAAATTCTCCCTAGGAGTGTGTGTGTGTGTGAATGGTTGTTTGTCTCTATCTGTGTTGGCCCTGCGACAGACTGGTGACCTGTCCAGGGTGTACCCTGCCTCTCACCTGTTAAAATGCTGGGATAGGCTTCAGCTCACCCGTGACCCGTAATGGAATAAGCGGTCAAGATAATGGATGGATGGAAATGTCTTGATGCATAAAAAAAGAACGTTTGTTCATGAGTTAAATGAACAAGACCATTTGAAAAACTTGAATGTAATGTGTACCCTTTAGTTTTTTGCTTGTTGTTTATCTTTTTGACACTCACGAACATCACCGACATGCAAGTCACATGATCAGTGATGAAAGCTGAGAATGGTCCATAGGGTTGAAGCCCAACTAATGGACAGCCGAAACGTTGTAAAAACGGCTAAAACACAGCTAAAGCGGTTCGATCCTCGGCCAAGTCTGGTTGTGGTGTCCTCGGGCAACCTCTAATTGCTCCTGATGGGTCGTGGTTGAACGCCTTGCATGGCAGCTTTCGCCATCAGTGTGTGAATGTGTGTGTGAATGGGTGAATGTGATGTATGATGTAAAGCGCTTTGGGTATCATTCTAGGTACAGTAACGTTCTGTATAAATACAGACCATTTACCATTAAAAAATTAAGGAATTTAAAAAAAACACAATCCAAATAATATTAAAACAATAAAAATCTTTTTAAAACTCATTAAAAAGTATTTAGAATCACACATTAATTACACAGTAAGAACTAGTTCCTCCACCTTTCCTGAGTCAAATAAAGTGCAGATATGGAATGAGTTCTGTTACGGTCCCCGAATGAAAACAAGGCACAACACGTAGCGCACGTAACGAGGTCCGATTATTATTGTTTTTTTTTTTGTTTGTTTGTTTTTTTTTGCCTGATGTCATGAGGGAGAAAGTAGTCCNAAAACAATAAAAATCTTTTTAAAACTCATCTATTTAGAATCACACATTAATTACTGATGCCTGATGTCATGAGGGAGAAAATAGTCTTTGTGTGGTTATTCTGGTGTTCTTTCTTTAAATTTCAAGTTTTCAAGTTGAATCGTGCAAGATTGCAGTTAAATGCAGTCACACATGCATCCGAGGCTGCGCACACCCTTTTACCACTAGTAAAAAACAAAAACAACATGGTAAAAAACTAAAAAGGCAATAAATATAAATACAATAAGCCACAGTGCAGTTATTGTGCAGTGATGTTCTGCTATATAGTCTGAAAATAAGTATTTTTATACAATATATACAATGTGATCGGCAGTGCAACATATAAACCTTGTTATGTGACATGAGTAAATAAGTGTTTTTAAGCAGAAGGTAGGACAGAAGGTTTCTCCTGATGGCTGCAATACAAAAATTCTGGGGTGCATTATAATGTTTAGCTTTGAGAACGACTCTGGGAGAGATCATGACCTGAGTGAGGGGCACACCTTTGATTTTTTTCTGCTCCCGTCCTTCTTTCTGCAGGGATGTCTTGTCTGGCATGGAGCAGCTAGAATGACTTGCTGCTGTGATTTTTGTCAAAACTTTTTGTCTTAATGTTTCCTTTTCTGTCACAAAAAAACCCAACTAAGTTAACTGAAAATACGTTATTTCAGTTTTGTTGCCAACAGTAACGTTGAGCTCAGTGTTGCTGGAATTGGTTATTGTACATAATAATGATTGCATTCTCTTCTTTGCTCCTGTTTTCAGGTGTCAGGACGGACTGATCACACTACCTGATGAAAGACAGGTAAGTGAAATCAGCTGGAAGCTGTAATGCAACACACATTGAAACACACAGGTTTAGTGTGGATAAAGGATGGGAATGTGCACCATTCTGGCTCTGTATTGGCTGAGAAATGGTTCTCAACCTCTAGTGCTACTAAGATGAGTGGAGGGAGGTCAGTTAAATCAATATGAATGGTTTTACATTTAGAGAGGGAAGTGTGAAGAACGAGCAGTTGGAGAGACCAATGTATTCTGAGCTGATTCACAAGAGAGGGCAGATATTTTACACTTGTTTGACTGTTATTAGACACACTGAGGACTGGCCCACCTGTTCTGTAATGGAGGTTGTGCTTATCTTTCCTTTCCCACCACTGACACTCTGCAATCTATTTGAATAATGCACGTTCATGCAGTATCTGATTGGAGTGGACAATATCGGGGAATGGGAAAGATCATCCTGGACGCAATCACAATAGATCCACCGCTGTTATCTGTCAGTAAAATTGCTGTCATTTATTTTCACTTATCAGCTGTTGGATTCAAACAGCAGCAATGAGTAGACAAGATTTCCTCTATAACAGATGATGCAGGTTAAATACTGACTTATTAACCAAGAAGTTGATAAATATAATTAGTTACAAGGTACTTTTTATGACTGATCAGACTGCGTGGGAGTTGGATGTCACTCTGTATGATCCAACTTAATTATATGCAGATTCAGCAGCTGGCGTCTGCATCTTCTCTGCAACGATATCCAATGACCAGGTTTGATTAAACTGTTAATGTTTGAAAAGGGAAGTTAAAATATATGATGCTACATGCAAATACAAATCTCGGCGTAAACAGTCCTCTCCAGCTAATTAGATAACTTCAGATTTCATTGGATCCTCAGACTGCATGCAGGTTAGCCATAAAGCTCCGCCCAGACAGTAACCAGGATTGCTTTCTCCAGTCTTCTATAAACCAACAACAGCCTAGTCCAGCTTATAGTATCCGTTTTTTACTTGTTGAATTTGCAGTGATGTCACAATCCAAGTTGGGTGTTTGTAACATGTCTCATGGCTGTAGTCTTCTGTCAAGCAGCATTCAAATTGTACATCATGATACATGAATATTAATATGTGGAAGCTGTACATCATGTGTACATTTGTAACTGTCTAACCATGTAGTCTGGGACATGCAGACTAAACCATGTCATTTAACTCCATACCAAAGTAGAAAACTAAGGAATTTTTTGTGGACTGGAATAAGAGAGAAGCAAAGATGTGTCTTTAATAAATTACTTTAATAATACTCACCAGCACACAAAGAATTATAGATCAGCAGATCTTGCTTTCCCTCCTTATTATGAACCAGTGATGTGTGAGCCATCCATACATCATTTAGTACTCAAAAATCATTTTACTGACTTGTGAGTCATGATTCCTTGTCTCCATTAACTCATTGACCTGTTCTGCCGTTAGCAAGCTAGCTAAATGCAAAGAAGAGACCAAACAACAAATCACAAATGTGTGGCAGCTATTCCAACTGCACGCGTACATATAAAGTTATTCATCTTGGTGGAAAAACAGTGGCTTGTATTTGTAGTTTTAACTCGGCTTCACATTTTCCTGGTGGATCATCACTATTTCCCTCCCTGATATAAGCTGGGAACAAAAGAAAAACACCACAGTAGCAGTAGCCCACCCCAGCTCACAACACAAACAAATCATTGTTTATCAGGCAGGATTAAATAGTGTATTTATATTTAATTTAACCATGCATGAGTTAGAGAGAAAATAAATATTTACCCTCTGAGAATTGTTGATTTGTTTTTATCTTTTTTTTCCACAACAAAATGAATTATTTTCCTGATTCTAATAAGCAGTCATAGCATCGGTCGGAATTGGGAGCAGGTGTGTTCATGTGGATTTTCGTCCAATCCGGGTGACTGACTTAATCAGAAATGACTCACAAACCTGATTGTCTTTGGTGAGTGACTCATTAGAACTAGAGTTCGTAAAAAGAATAGTTTTCCATCTTCATTGTGTCTAACAGTGTTTCTCCATCTTCCATTTATATGCCCCCTGTGGAAGAATTTTAACAATGCCAAGCTTTTCTGGTTTGAAACTGTGCAATCCCTTTTTGGCCATAATCACACTGAGTCTTGTATTAACTTGAATTCAGCTGCTGTCTTGCCAACATGACAGGCTGCTTTGTGGGAAGATGCTGCTAGAGATAGTTACCTAGTTCCTCCCAGCACCTTTTCAAGGCGCCGTTATTCGGATGCAGCAGAGTGTGTTCAGTTCTTGGTATGAAGGGGATCCTTTCTTTTTACAATGAATACTTACCACCATTTTTAGTTTATAAACTTAGATTTATATTTAGTGATGTTACATGATTATTGTGTAATTACTTTTTAAATTTTCTCATGTAGCCCTGGAGTCTCTAAGTACTGCTAGGGGTATGTGTAACCGCACTTGTGAAACAATGGTGTAGATGTAAACCAGAGCGACACACGTGAAGTGGACGCCATCACATTAAAATACATATGGAAACGTAGGATGCTGATGTGAAAATTTAAAACTAAGCTGTCTCTTTGTGGGAAACTTTTTTTTTTTATCTACTGTCATGAGAACAAGTTGAAGTAGAACCTACTGTCTGACCTGAGACTGTAGGTGGTGCGCTGCAGATATAAAGCCATAGTATTTTCACACACAGAGAACATCATGAGGTGGAGCTTTTGGTTCCATTTTCTCAGCTGTTCTTACATTAATCCATCATTTCTTAACAGCATTTCATGCATTATGATTCTATTAGCCATTTTCAGTTTAGATCGGATTAATTTTAGGTTATAAAATACTTGGATGCACAGACTCCTTAACAAATCTACGTTTAAGGTGGATGCAGTCACACCAACCACTTCTCTAGAGGCCTTTTGAGCTCTTAAGACATTTTAGTTTTTGGCCCTTTTACCACGTCGGCACCAAAGTGTAAATGTGTCCCATTCTACACATGGATGGATTTTAAGGTCTCAATTAAAATAGTGACACAATCTGTCCACCGGCATATCGGAGCAGCATGACGCCACTGTGTTCAGAAGATTTTCTCATCACGAAGTATCTCTGTGGTAGCTCAGGCATGTCAGATGCATCTGTGTGCATATGGCGCTGCTGTTGGGATTATAATTTCTGTGATTAGGAGCTGCTGTCCCTGCTGCGTTTAAAATCTGAAGGACAAACAAGGCAAAAACATCTAACAAGCATTAACTATAAACACCCCCAATAACACCAAACTGCTTTGTTTAAAGAAAAAAAAAATTGTTGGAGGAGAAACGTCAGTTTTTAAACTTTCCTGCTCATCTTCTCTAAAAAAAAATCTACTTTTCACAGGAGCAGCCCTTATGGATTTGAAGCCTACTTCACACATTTTGAATTCAACTTTGTACCCGACTGTGGGTGGTCTGTGCATGTATGTGTCCACATGCCACTTTAAATGGTGTGTGTATGTAGATGTGAGTTCATGTATACATGTTGGACATTTAAAAGCTATTGAACCTGCCATATGCTCCATTTTTATGGTCAGGCTCTGCATTTCCACCTCTAAAACAGTGACCCTATAAAATCAGTGGCAGTGAAAATGGAAGATTTATGTAAACAAGATGCAGGTATCTTCTCTGTGAATGTCAAATGTGGCTCAGAGGAATACCAAACTGTTTTATAGCTAACTTCTGAGAGACTCAGACAGACAAATCAGCCAAATAGAAACCTAATCTGAAATGTGAGTGCTTTTCTTGTTCTTCATGAGCTCTGGCATAATGGTTTTAAAGGTGCTTATATGTAAGCACTAAACCATGTTTATAATCCATCCATCCATCATCCATCCAATCATTTTCTATATCCCCTGGATCCTATCCCAGCTGTCACTGGGTAAGAGGCAAGGTACATCCTGGACAGGTTGGCAATGGATCACAGGACCAGCGCAGAGATGAACAACCATGCGCAGTTAAAGGGCAAAATGTGCAAAATCCACAGATAAAGGCCCACAGAAGGCTCAGAAATACACTCACACACCTCTTTATCAGGTTCACCTGCATGTTAATGCAAATATCTAATCAAGCTCCACATCCAGATGCTAGGTTCCGAATCTGCTGGAAACATCATGAAAACATGGATCCATCCTGTCTTGGATCGACGCTTNAACATGGATCCATCCTGTCTTGGATCAGCGCTTCATCTCTTAATGACCACAGTGGAGCATCTTCTGATGCTACTTCCAGCAGGATAATGCACCATGTCACAAAGCTCAGATCATCTCCACCTGCTTTCTAGAACATGACTATGAGTTCCAACGGCCTCCACAGCCACCAGATCTCAGTCCAGTAGAGCAGCTTTGGGATGTGGTGGAACGGGAGATTCTCATCATGGATGCAGCCGACAAACCTGCAGCAGCTGTGTGATGCTGTCATGTTAACATGGAGAAAACCTCTGAGGAAGGTTTCCATCTCCTGGTTCAATCTATGCACCAAGAAATAAAGCAGTTCTAAAGAGAAAACAGGGGATCCAAACCGATACGAGAAGGTGGACCTGATAAAGAAGCCAGGGTAAAGTTGTATTTTTTCCCTGACAGAATCAGTGTGATGATGTAGCGTTCTAAATTTTTTAAGTACGGGATTCAGCTGCTCACTTTATTTTTATTCTACTGTTGTGTATTTTGGGACTCAAGACTCATTTTCTTAGTGAAATCTTCTGTCCGATAAACCCCCTATAAACTCACATAATCTCAGACATTGTGCCATCTCACATGGCATGGAACTACCAAGGTCAGTAGCTGCATGTTTAAAATATTTTCAGAAATGATCTGTTTTTTGTTTATCATTGCAGCTAAGGTCCAGAGTGCTGCATCATTATCCCCAGCTCAGCTAATTGTCTCTCTGGTATATCAGAAAACAAACGATAATTGAAGATCAGCCCAATACGTGATTAAGAGCATGTGAAAGGAGCCGTATGGTCCGCGAACATCTTTATTAAAGATGCAGCAGTGAAGAAAGAGAAATAATTAATCCACTGTTAGGTTGCCTAGTTGGACCAGAGGGAGGCAGTATGGAAGACAGATGGATTATATGATGCTTCATTTACCCAATATGTGAGGAACAGATTTGGCTGCAATGCCTTGGATAAGTTCATTTTCTCAGGCAGGATATTTAGTAAAGTAAAGTTTCAAATCTGCTTTCATGAGCAAAGAGAGTAGAAGGAGTAAAAAAAAAACAACTTTAAATGTATTTGATGCAAAAAAAAAAATGAAACTAGGAAGTAAAGTATGAATTAAGGAACTCTAACAGGTAGCACATTCAAAGAAACCCTTGCTGTTTGGAATATATGTTAAAATACACACATATATCTAGTTTTGTTTATGGAGATCTACAACTTAACCCAGTGTTGATGCCACCTGCTACAACCTCAATCCCGGCAACCTGCTCTGTACTTCCTTCTTGACAGTTGCCTTAATGCTGCTGCAGGAAGCAGATTTTTGCACGAGAAGATTCAGATCTGATCAGAAATCACAGCAGCTACCTTGCTGTTGCATATGAATCAGACTCCGCATTAACAGACTGTGAGCTGTTGGCATGGCGGCCTTCGTGTTAGGTGGACACTTGCTGATATTTATTGCTGTTCATAATATTCAAATGCAATACAACTTTTTCCTTTAATATTTTTTTCTTTTAATTCTGCTAAAACTCGTTGTGACGTTTGGTTCAATTGAAATTAACCGATGTGTTGGAGCTGGAGAACCAGCAGCTGAACTCGGATGTCCAGCAAACAAGCACACAAAGCCATCTGAGAGTTGGCCTGTTGTTCAGTCAGGAATTCTGTTTATATTCTGGAAGCAAAGACAGAAAACACAATATTCTGACACCAGACGTGTGCAAGTGGTCCTCTTTGCTTCAGTCGCTTCCCCTGAGACCCAATCTCAGAGGATGGATGGATAGAGGGGTCGGTGCGTGGATGGGAAACTGGATGGATGGGAGGACGGATGCATTCTTGTGTTGCTACTGTGTGGATACATACAGAAAGAACTTCCAGTAGTTATGAAAACAATGAAAAGCTCCCTGTAGGGGAAAAAAAACTATTTGTTTTGCCTTTCAAACAATGTGGCTATGTACCTGTATAGAATCTGATTTACACCATGAGTATCATTTTAACTTTGTTGTTTTCTCTCTCAGCTCTAAATGAATAAATTCTTTTCTTTTTGACAATAACAGATCCGTCTCCTTCGGGACATTTTTCCATAATGTGCAGCACATCAATCCCATCTCTTCAGAATCACCGTTGCTTTTTATTTCTCAGAACTTCCAAGAAAACTTCAGATATTCTCCCTCCACATGTTGCATGATGAAGTTCCAGTAAGACAGTCCCAGAACTGCTCCTCTGAATGGATTCCAGTGGAGTTAAGTTTGTTGTCTGGCCTTTGAAGCTTGTTCAAACTGAATCCGTCCCTGTGTGAGGCACACATGCTGCTCCTCAGATGCACAAACTCATGGCAGATGGTGTGTGTTCGTGGGAGAGGAGGGGCTGTTTTTCAGAAACTCAATTTTATGCTTGTATTTTTTAAAAGAAATCAAACCGATCAGTAAAATTAAATTTATCAGTAGTGCTCAAACTGAATAGCCGTTCAGATTTAAGAGAAAGAAGGCACACAGCTGTAATGAATGAGACAAAGATCACATACGAACCTTGTGTTAAAATTCCACAGTAAAAAAATAGCATTATAATTATCTGTTCTTCTGTTCAAAAGATTTAGTGAACCATTTACCACATTTACAGAAAATAGTTGCTGTAAATAAATAAAATGTATATCAAAGAAATGTATATCGGAAGGCATATGATCCAATTTAATGAAATTTAAACATGCTTAAACCAAGAGTGTATTAAAAACAAGTCAACTGAGGTTATTCTGGCTTCTGACCAGGATGCTTGGAGGTTTACGGAGAACATCCAAGCGGGACTAACTCTTAGGAGGTCCCACAGTATACTTGGTGGGTTATACATTGCAAATGAATTTAAAAATAAATAAAAATGAGCACTTGGATTACCTAAACTGACAGACAGGAGCCTCCCATTGGATAATGGTGGATGATGTTTTAGCTGCAACAAGTTATTTAGCTCTAACTGATGCAATGAGCTGCTTCTCATTTCTTCAACAACCATGTGAAAAGACACATCCCGTGGTCGTGAAAAGATGCTCTGTTTCAGAAGAGTTAGTTATATTCCAAGATGAAAGTACATAATTTTCAACTTCATCCTTGTCTATGTTGTTTTTCAAACTCATTTAAAGGATTTTTTTCACAGTATTTGACTGTTCTTGAAGATATTTTACCAGCCAGAAGAAAGCACTGGCATGCTCTTCTGTGGGACTTGGGTACCAATTATCCTGCCAAGTCTTTCGAATTTACCCGTACACACTCACACAATGTCAGCCTGACCATTCTGTCTTCCCATCTCTTTCATTTCCTGCCACCCCTTCACTGTCTCTGTCTTTTTCTTTGGTTCTTGCCATTTTGTCTCCGTTCCCCTTTGCCTTTCAGCCTGCCTGTGCGTTACCAGAGCTGTCAAAGAATTCCTGCTGTAAGAAAAGTGTCATATGGATGTGAGATAAATATGAAAGTCCCTGGCCGTTTTCAGATTCATAGCAGCATTGCATCAAAATCCCACGGGTCGGTGTTTGTCAGTGTGTGTCCAGGTGACAAAAAACACAAACAATATCACACTTAATAAATGCATCTGCCCGTTATGGAGCATTTAAACCACAGATATTTCTTGCAACCTTTTTCACCCACTGGCATTTTGTTGAAAGATTTTATACAGCTCAAAATTTCCAAATAAAAGTAACGATTTTTAGTATAAAGGAAATTAAATCCTATCCAATTGACAGAATGATGTATTGTTAGCAGAACATGGTAAATTCAAAACCTTTATTCAAACAAAATAGTACAAATGTTTTGACAAAACACATTCAGAAATCAGTATTTGGAGCTATCACTAGTTTGTTTTTTTTTTTCTCCATTGCTGTTGGGTAACTTTATGTGATAAGATGGCACGTTTTTAATTTTGTGGACTGGGAAATTCAAGTGGTGAAGCAGCAAGTTAGAATGAAGTAGAAAAATATTAAAATATAAGAGTATTACAATATAATTTTACAATAAGAAAATTACAATAATTGAATAAGACATGGTAACAGCTCAGGTTTGCATGATGGGTTGTGACCATCTGTCTTCATTTTGATGTAATTCCAGAGGTTTTGAGTAGGGTTCAGATCTGGGGACTGAGCTGGTCATGACAGGCTCAAGATGTGGTGGCCCTTCATCCAGACCTTGATTCTCCTGGTTCATTTGAACATTGCAGAGCAGCAGACAAACTGTTAGCAAACATTTCTTCTAAACCTGCTGCCTCGGCGAAGGCAAACACAGAAAAGCAATAACTGAAGTATGAATTAAATTAAAAGTGCTTCAAATTTATCTCTGCAGTCAATAAAAAAGAACATTAAAATGAATGTTAAATCTGTTAGTGATTATAGTAATTGCAACGTTGGTCTGTGTCATTAGAGGAGAGCTTTTTGCCATCAGTGAACACCCATTATCCATTTTGTCTCTTTCTGTGCCCACTGTCTTCAGTTTCCACTCACACAGCTGTTGTAGACCTGGGTGGACATTTTGCAGGCAACCACACGGCCTACCCTGCCCTGATTCCTCATACTCTGTTCAGCTCATACACACACACACAGTTTCCTGCACACAGATAACAATCGTGCATCTGCAGCTCCTCTCGGTGTAGCAGCAGCAGATATGTGGGGGATCCTTCCCTCAAACCTAATTGCGTTCCTCTGGGCTCCGCTCACCTCCCCTGGCAAGTCAACAATCTTCTTTGTGCCTTTGATCCTAACAAGTCTTATTAACTACCATAGCAACAGTAGGGACTCCTGCAGCAGCGGTGCGGTTGGCTGTTTATTATTGGACATAAATATAGAGGCGGGTCTGGCATGCACCACCACTGCTGCAAGAGGGATTCGGATTAAAGTAGATTTCCAGTCACAGGGGTTTCTGTTCCGTTTCAAAATATTATTTAATTTATGTAA
>CM047983.1:33365840-33377129 GCA_026261665.1 Melanotaenia duboulayi
CAGCTGATTTAATAACTGGCACATTTAAAGACAATCACGTTATATGCAAAGGCGGATTAACAAGTGCACTCTAACAGGACGAGACATGAAGGGTGGAGGCAGGAGGACAGCACTGACACACTTGACATGGATTCTCACATAATATGTGTTTTAATCAAAAGCATTATAAACTTACTGTATTCGTTCGAGGAGGACAGAAAGCAACATTTAATAGAAAGAGAAGTGTTAACTGTTAAAAGTTCTTTTTCATCATTTACTTTTTATTGGCTTTCAACTAAAGTGGGATACACACACAAAGATTATTGGGCTGTTTTGTCCTGATTGTCCCCTTCCCCAACCACATTATCTTAAGTCTTATAAAATGATCCTATAAGATCATCCAGTGGTCTGAGGTGTGTTAAGAACAAATCTCCGACAATCTGAAGTATTGAACGTGTTCAATATTTATGACCAAAAATTTTCCCTTGTGACTGGGGATCAAGGAAGAATGTAAAGGCCATGTTCACGCCGTCTCCAGTCTGTTGTTTTTCAGGTCCAGATTTTTTTGTTAAGGTGGGTTTATACTTTTGCGGTGTCTGCGTCACCCCCGCAGGCACTGCGTAGGTCCAGAGCCTCGACGCGCACCTCTTCCAGCCCTGACATGCACCCCTGCTACGCAGACAGGTTCACAGAGGTACTCTCTTGTGATTGGTTAATTTGGGATCATGTGTTGTCGGATTTCTTGATCTCTTCGCTGAATTTTTGTGGTAACCGCTGTTATTTAAAAAAAATAACCAACAGACCGAGTTGATTAGAGGCTGATTGAATTATTTCTTTGTTTTATTCCACAAGCTAATAAAGACACTGGTTTAACTAGAGGATAAGAATTAAATGTTTTATGGACAGAAGAAAAATATGAAAAATTGACTCTCATAGTACTACTTTCTTGGTGGTTCCACTGGTTAGTGCTTTTTAGTGGTATTGCATTCTAAGTCACTTTGGGATATTTCTGTCCATTTTTTTCATCAGTCTCCCCCCCGACCATGATAAAGGCTTTTTGTTGTTGACTAATAGAAAACATCATCTGTATGGCTATGTAATCTTTTGGTTTGGCGAAGCAGGGGGGTGCAGCCAGGAGGAGATGGCATCTATCTGCTCACACAGTGATGGAGGCGGTTGCCGGGTGACAGCTGGTTGTGACTGAGAGACCCAGAGCCAGATTACTTTCTGGGAACATGAGATGAGCAGTGCTTAAGATAGCTCCCTACTTATCTGTTATAGCCCACAAGAGGGAGGAGGAGAGATGGGAAGGTGAGGGACCTTTATACGGAGAAATATAGAAGGGACTTGGGAGGATGGGTCAGACTGTCAGAGGTTGTTGCAACGAGAAGAGAAGGGGAGGGCAATGGGTAAGGGGCAATAAATCCAGAGGTGTAAAACTAATTTCCCTGAAAAAACAAGGAAAATTATACAGGAATGGTTAAAAATGAAAAGAAGAAGAAACAGGAAAAAGAAAGCATGAAGTTTCAGTCATTGATCATAATCAGAAAATGTCATGATCCTACTGAGAACTGATGTGTTCTTATTTACACTGGAGCATGGCCAGGCCATGCTCCATCTCCAGCTGGGAGGCTACTCTGAGTTATAAGAGAGAGGAAGCAGGGAAAAAAGTTGGCTAAGGTTTCTTTTCTTTTTATGGACTGGAAGTCAGACAAGACATTTCAACCAAGGGATGAGCTGCAGAACATAAGGGTGAAAAGGAAATTATTTATACAGCTCCAGTTCATCATCTGTTCCTGAGTCATCATGTTGAACAACCACCAGGAACATGGTGATGTCACAGTAAAGTTGACCTTGTGATCTTTGGGATGTAAAATGTCATCATCCTGACATGTTATGTTGCTCATACAGTGAGGGAAATAAACATTCAGGAGGACTCTCACCCCGCAGTCAAAAATGTTAGCATGTTTGCAGCTTTCGGACACAACGATCACAGACTTAGAAGTCATAGTAAAAACAACAAGGCTGGTATAACCGCAGGGGCTGCTGGAGACACTGAAAAGCTTCGGGGTTGTTTTGAATCCATAAACTGGACTGCTTTCATAGAAGCTACAGTCTGGAGCAGAACAGTGCTGTGATGCCATTTATTGGTTTCTGTGAGATCCCAGCAAAAAACAAAGATGAGACACAACAGCAAAAATAGTTTTTTGGTAGATGAGCTGAGACAGATGGTTTTCCCTCTGAATGAGATGGCATCTTGAAACAGAAGAAAATCCTCTACTCTGACGGAAAGTATAGTCTGAAGAGAGGGATAAGACAACACTCCAGCAGGCTGACAAGTCTAAATTGTTGATGAAAATCTAGGCTCAGATTGAAGAAATCTTACCACTCAAATCTTAATTCACCATCTACTTTACGGCATAGTTGTTACCATTTAGCACCAGTTTCTACAGACATTTTCACCAGTCACCAGAACTGTCCTCCGCCAACATGTCAGTCACTGGAAAGATGAGCTTTACAGGTCTGAACATCTACAAACCAGTTTCTCTGTCATTTGATAACCATCATAAACACTTTGATTCCCTGCCGTTTGTTTTTAGAGCGGGGAAGTCTGTTGATGGTCTATCATCTTTTCTGATTTTAACTCCATGATATCATAACAGCAGCAGGTGAAACTCTGATATCTGTGGAAGATTCTGTCTGCTATTAGGTCACCGATATCCTGACTAAGAGAATTTAACAAGTGCCACTCGGAAAGCACGCCAGATATCCAAACCATCAGTGACGGAGTAGGGTTTAGGGTTTTGTCCTCTGGCCCTTTCTCTTTAGCATCTAAGCTAATGGCTCTTTGGAGCAGTGAAAACATGCATTCAAACTCTGGTCTGGACCAAAGCGGCGAACTGTGGCCCAGTTGCTGCTCATATTGGACAGATTGTGGCGAAAGCCGCGTTGGGGTTTTTACACCAATGTGAAAACAAAAACAGGCAGGTGTAGCTTCACGGTGAAGCTTTTTAAAAGACACTGAGACACTACAGCTGAAGAACAACCATGATTTCTGTTAAATAGTGTAATACATTTGTTTAAAAAGTAACCTAACGTTCACACAGACTCTGCGAAACATAACAGATTATATAAAAGAATAAATGCAAATGACAGAATATGAAGGGTAAAATGTTGGTGCAGGTTAATTTTGAAAGTTTTATTTAAAGAATGGACTAAAAGTCAATACAAAGAAGACTAGAGAGGCTTCCTGGTGCAGCTTTGCAAATGATTATTAAATAGAAAACATCCTAGATTATTTATTTATTTTTTGAATGTTTTGGTTTAATATTTCTAATGAAAACCTTGAGATACAACTCACTGCTTTCAAACCACTGAAATGCACTGAAACACATTTTATTAATGAAACACGAAGTGAAGCAGCGATGCTGTTCAAAGCTTTGGGCCTCATTGCTCATGTTACTGTGATATTTTGCTTTGGCAATGTTTCAAATCACTCTGTTCAGTGATGCATGCTGGGATGCCTCGGCATCATTCGCCTATCACTACTAGACATAATCTCTTTGCATCTCTGTCTTGTTGGAAGGTTGTGAATGCTTACACCAAGCATGCTAACCGCATCTTCTTCAGAGGTGTAACACTCATGAAGAGTGTGTAACACTCCATTCCTTCCCTAGAGCCTTAAATGAATTATGTAAATGATCTGCATTTGTCCATCCTGTTTTACTGTCAGTGGCTAAAGAAATATAAAAATCTGATTCTGTTGACATTCATGTTGCCGTATTTTGCATATAAATAATTTATTCATAGCCAAAAATGTTGTTACCACTTTCTTCATTAGGTTAGACCACTCTCGTCAGAATAAGATGTCATGCCTCTGAGATCTTTGATTGCAAAAATCTCTCTGGACCACTTTGCTGTGTCCTAAGCCTCTGAATATGCGAAACATCATTAACATGATGGGATCATGAGATTGGTTAGGAGTGCCTTGGTTTGACACACAAACACTTTAACTGTGATGGATGATGAGCATGATGCTGTTCTGCATCACGCCTCAAACCAGACTTGGGCTCCCTGTCACCGTTCCTTCCATCCACATTTAACCAAGAAAACACACCTTGTCATTGATGATGATAGATGTCATGAGAGTACACACACACAACCTCAGTCACATGTACCAACACACTCCCTCTGACCTGATCTTCTCGCATAAACACCAACAGATGCTGACAAATAAAAGGTTCTCACACAAAGTATCAGCTCACACTGTATGTGTTGTTTCCTTGGCCAAGGGCGTTGCTTAGGGAAACCATTTTGCAGCTGAAACTGAGATTTAGCTTCCCTTCGTCAGGGTGACAGATAACAAGACACTGGCAATCAAACCCTGACAGTATCAAACGCTCGGCCATCAGTCAGAGCTGACAGCTGACTGCAGGCAGAATGATGGAGGATAGATGGCTCCTCCAATGAAACAAGGACAAAGGATGAGGCAGAGGCGATGGGACTCGAGTCAGAAGACACCAAACAACCTGTAGATGTTGCCATATAATAATTCATTGGCTGCCTTTGGACGTTTAAGTATTCATTTGTTCGAAAAATCTAGAACTTCCTGTTGACTTGTGATCAGTTCAGACTGTATGATCACTCAGAATCATGGATGATTTTATCCTTTTCTTTTGCTTTGAATAAAATTTCATTAATTCAGACTTTGACATATACTGGACAGAACCTAAAATGGACCATGGATGGGACATACAACTAATCTTGTGGTAACAAGCCCTGACCAACTTGTTGATTGCAACTGAGTATACCACGTGGAGGAGAAACTATGGTGGCTATTAGAGATACAAGAGCATAATAAAACTATATATCAAATAGGACCACGGCCACACTGAAGGTCTTTAATGCTAAATTCCTATTTCTTTGTTGACATTAGATTTCTTTTGGGCTTTTCTTCACATGATAACTTAATAATAATTTAACACTGTTTTGTTGATTGTGTACATTTGATCTGGCTGCGTCCTGCCTTCTCCGGTGCAGAATTGGGGCATTTATCACTTCAATTATGTAAAATTTGGACGAAACGTGACATGAGCGTTTAGACTGAGGTTGCTTTGAAAAAGATAAAACATATGTTCGATCTGGTACCTTAAACAAAAGTGGTCTTGGCTGGATAAAAAAAAATCTGATTTGCGCTGTTCAAACGGTGATAAAAAGATCAGATTTGGGGAGAAGAGTTGAATTTAAGACACTTTTGTCTGCAGTGTAAATGGAGCGTAAATAAGAGCTTTTGGTTATTTGTCCCTTTAATGTCTAATGTATTATACTTGATATAATTTCTAAGAACTATAGCATCACTTCATGATAAAAACCTTGCTCAAATCCCTGTTCATTCCCCTCTAATGCCCGCTGGTGGGTATTCTTTTTTACTACAATATTTTTTTACATCACACATTAATAAATGTTCTATATTATTATTATTATTATTATTATTATTATTATTATTATTATTATTTTGTCATACAAGAGGCTCAACCACGACCCACCAGGACCAATTAGGGGTTCAGTGTCTTGCTCACCTTGACATGAGCCCTCCATGCCAGGATCGAACCGGCACCCCTCAGAAAGACTCTACCCACTGAGCCATGCCACCCCCAAAAAGATAAAATAAATAAAGAAAGAAAAAATAATACAAATTTTTTAAACATTATTTTTTGGGTCAGTCAATAAGGGGTTAATAACTGCCCCCAAAATTCTGTTTACTTGAAATTTAGTGTAACATTATGATATTTACAATTCAAACTGAGACCTAATGTTATCTCAGTTAGCTCAAATTTTTATTTTTTTTTCTAGCATCTTCACTTTTTCATGAAACTCTCCTTCAATCTTGTTTTATTTCTTTCATGTTACATCCATTAAGAGTATTTTCTGTAACTTTTGTTCTTTGGTTTTATGACTCCACCGACGGATCAGACTGTTGCAGGATTAATTTGATTAATCTCCCCACTTATTCATGAATTTAACAAGTCACAATGCACTGAGAAGGACCCTTTTTACATGGCCAGTGCCTTACATGATGAGTTGAATGATTTCTGCAGGCTTTCATGATGTATATGTCAGATGTGTCACAGATCAGTGGTACACTGTGGATTCCTGTTAGAAAACAAAGACATAAAGATATGTTTGAGTATGGAGCTATAAAACATTTGATGCAAGTGGGATTCTTGGAGGACAATAACTAGAAATGCTTGAATGTCCTTGATCAATGTCTTGCATATAAAGTTTAGATAAATTTTCTTGATTTCATCAGCAGCTCTGTGTGTGCACCTTTTGTTTCCTCAAGGAGCCTTACATGTGCACACTGAGTGCAGCAGTCTGCAGTAAATCAGGTAGTTATAAGCTAATCGTGTTTCCCAGCATGCTTTGTCCGCTGCAGACGCTGACAGAGAAAAGATGCTTTTTGACGATCAGTCAGTAGAACATCCTGGAAACCCGATCTGATCAGGAAGAATCCCGAGGGGTTCAAAAGGCCTCAGAGCCCCTTCAGATGCAGGAAGCAAAACGTGTCCTGAATAAGAACCGACTTGTACCGTCGATTCTTACTTCAGATGTTTACAAAAACTTTGTGAGATCTGATGTATAATTGATTAAAAGTGATTATCAGTCTCTGAGTTGTCAAGAACTAATCATTTCTTTTTCCCCCTTATTTGATCTTTAGGTTGTTTAGCAATTTAATCTGGAAGCAGCCTGAAAAATAAACTTTCCGTGGTATTAAATCTACAGAAGTTTTGTTTGACGTACTTTTTATGTCTTATTGAGCTAATTGAAGTATGTCAGCTTTTTCTACAGAAAGAGCTTTGAAACGGGCCCTTTTTTTTTTTTTTTTTGTAGGATTGGATTAAATTCAGTAGCAATAGAACAATAGAGATAAAATAAAGTGAGAAATGCACACGCTGCACTGTTGCATAAAAACACTAAAACTTGATCAGGAATCAATTTGGCTGCCTTAAAATGACTTACAGAAAGAAGTGAGTTGATTAGCTCTGTGAATCTGCACATATGGAAACATATGGAAAGATGTGAACACACACAGTGATGAACACGGCTGCAACCATCAAAGATCTCTGAACACTGGAGTGTAAGTGATGTGAGGTTTGTCCAGAGTCTCCCACACACTCATGTAATGTGAGTGAATGCACAGCTCATTACAGTAATCCGTCTGTAACACACACTGGGACAACTCGGCATGGCTGCTTTATGTCAGAGTCCCGTGTGGGCATCTCAGCTTTATGCATGAGTGTCCTCTGGGTTTGTTACTTACAAGCTGAGACGGCTGAGCTGACAGTCACTGGTGTGAGTTAGAGAGCTGTGTCATTATTAGAAGGCTTTTTGCCAACAATAACATCAAATGATCAACTTTATATACTTATATCCTTCCTCTGGTGTTAAGGTCGGTACCGACCCGTAACCTTTTTTATGGCATCAAGACTTTGTCAGGCACCCCTTTAAAAAGATAAATAAATAAATAAATCTAATTATAAAATGCTCTGGTTGAAATTATACCCTTTGTGTTGTTAGGGTCAGTTTTGACCCAGTTATAACAATAAGATTATAAAGCAATAATTGGAGTCAACACTGAAATCGTAAGTGTACAGTCAGCCAACATACTGACAGCCAGCTGCTCTCCCAACCATGTGAGCTTTAGGGTTCCTCATTTTACGTCGTCTTCCAGTATACATGCACAAAAACAAAATAAACAACATAAACAAAGATGGGCATGTCCAGACGTGAAGTCAATTTATCAATTTGAGTGGCCATTTCATCTACAATTTGCAGCATGCAAAAATAAGTAGAAGTTTTACAGTGAGCTAAGTTCTGGATAATGTTTTTGTTGAGCCATTTTCTGAGAAGTAAGACAACATATCATCCAGAAGAAGCAGACTGAGTCTGACCAGGAGGTCCCTGGTGCTGAAAGATTCAAGTCCAAAGTTGGGAAGGTCTTTTGGAGCTCAGAACCTCATGATGTAGGTACATAGCAGGGCAGCTGCTGCAACTGTCATCAAAATGACCCCTGGAATCACAAGATTTGCTGTGACATCAAGACGTGTTTTGAGCTATTTATACCATTGTCACTAAAAACAATCATTGCTATGACAAACCTTGAAGGAAAAAAAAGTCCATGGCAGCATGTGGAAAGACATGGATGTTTACATTGGTGTTCTTCCAGCTGGAGTGTACTGATCCTGCAATGAGGCCCCTGGTCCATGGGACCCATTGACATGTTGCACCATAAATGTTACTGTTAAATGACAACATAAAACTAATTAGTTTGAGGAATGTGTTCTAACACTCCTTTGTGGTAGTCAGATAACACAACAACCTTTTATTTATTTATATGATTCTGTTGAGGTAATTTACATGTGTTTATGTTGAAATTGAGAGGTATGCTGACATAAAAAAGATTAGGGGCCCACATCAAAAATATCAAANGAGAGGTATGCTGACATAAAAAGGATTAGGGGCCCACATCAAAAATATCAACACCAATATTTTCATGGTGAAGGAAGCCTAACAAGGTAACTAAGAAATGAGAAACAAATTGGATGAAAGCTCATCGTTTTTAGTGTATTTTTAGTGTAAGAAAGCTANAATGAGAAACAAATTGGATGAAAGCTCATTGTTTTTAGTGTATTTTACTCGTTAACATAAAAGATGGTAGAAGAAAGCTAACACAAGACGAGGGATGTACATGTTTCATGTAATGTGATAGATTATATCAGTAGTCTGCTCATGCAGGTGAAACAAAAAGATGGGATTATCTGGACTGCTTCTTCTAACAGCAGGTGTTCTACCTGTTCATTCATCAGTTACCCATATGTGTATATAATGCATTTTATTGCAATTATCAAAGGTCTGATTGTGGTGGGAGCAGGTCTAGGAGGGATTACCAGACATCCCTCCTCCCAGGGATACCCCCCAGCTCCTCCTGGTGCAATCCAAAGGTGTTCCCTGTCCAAAGGGGACATGTAATCCCTCCAGCATGTCTTATCTGAAAACCTCCACAGAGGCCAGCCAGATGTCATAATCAAACGCCTGAACCAATTTTAATGTGTTCATCCACCAATAACACTTTTATATTTATAAAAAGCTAGGTGGTGGTGGAAATAGATCTAGGAGGGACCCCCAGACACCTCTCTTCCCAGGATGTTTTGCATCTCCTCCTAAATTTCCTGTACCTGGAAACTTCCAGACATCTACTCAGAGGCCAGAACCAGCCTACTGGACTGAAAGATCAGCTGCATCTTTCTCTACACCTCTCTTCTACATAATGATTCCAATTACATTCTAATCATTTAAATTTTAACATCCCAAAAGAACTTTTTTCTTTCCATATTTCTACAGATATAAACAGAAATTATTCCACTGACGACCATAAAGAAACAGCTCAGGAGGAAAGTCTGCTCACGTCTACATTTTGAAGAATCAGCAGTTTAAATAAGACAGCGATGATGCATTGCCGGAGTAAATGACCCTCTAGAATTTTCTGCTCTCAGATCGCAGCTGAGAATCACATTAAGAGGGAGTGTTGATATAAGGAGGCAAAGATGAGCGAAGGCATGGGGAGGCTGGAAGTGTGGGGGATGCTTACATAACGTCTCCTTCTTTCTTCTCTAGCCCTTTTTTTTCTTCCCTGGTTAAGACATCCATGAAATATGAGCCATGATTTGTAAATTATACTGTGATTGCATGGACGATGATTAGAGATAACTGCAGCTCTCACTTCTCGTCACAGCAGCTTGATATTTGCACCGAGGTTTTGACTTTCAGAGCGGCGGAAAATGAAAACTCCTTAGAATCTCCCTTTTTTCCCGCAGCATGCACACACTGTAATTTCCCTTCACTCCCTCCTCCACGTGAGATTCCAGCTCAGTGGCAGCAGCTGTATTTCCTTTGTACTCGGCCGTCATGCTAGCAGTGTCACAGCTTGACAAACTCACTGTTCATTCCTCAAAGCATGCTTATTGCAGGAGGGCTGGTGCCTCTGTAATTACAACTGACACTTGACAGCTGCTTGTGTAACGGAGTCAGAAATGATTTTGCTTTTTTCTTTATTCAGATCGAAAAAAAAAACAACAACAAAAAAAGAGAAATCTTGTCTAATCCCAAATTTAACTCAAGTTCCAGTAACTGAAGCTGGCTTGGAAGACTGGCTTTTACTTTGTCTGAAGCTTTCCAGTTTTATCCTAGGCTTTCTTCTAGTTAAATTATGTCATGCTTCTATGTTTTTGTGTAGCATAATTTTGGTGAGACATGACATGCAACTGCAAAATTATTTTATTTGCCCCTTATGTCATTCAATAGATGTATAAAGTACGGTGGCTGAGAAGTGCAAACGGCATCTACATTTAAAATAACACAAAGGCCAAAACAAAATTACATTTAGGAAATACACACTGAAAAAAGAAATTTATTCTCGTAAACAAATATTTACAAATTTTAAAGGAGGGAATAAATTCACAAAATATTAATCATTTGTAAAAGTGCATCTACAAAAGGGAAAATGTTTCATAAAGTTTTTGATAGCTGAACTATGTTTTCCGGAGTTTATCTCATTCAGTTTACACCTTTTTATTCGCTATGCATATGGTCTCTGGAACTTTTCATAAAACATGTTCCATGCAGTTCTTGTCGTCAAAAAGCCGCCGCTGCCCTCCCGCGGGAAGCTGACCTACACATAAACATGACTAACTGTGTTGCTGCCATGTGATTGGCTGGTTAGATATTTGTTTCAACAAGGAAAGATGTGGTTGGTGAGTAATCTGTGGGATAAGTTGTAGAGGAGAAAATTAAAGTCTCTCCAGCATTTGTTTGTGTTTTCTGACTTCATCTGTTTTAAATCTGCTCCGTCTCTGTGTTGGACTGCACAGACTGGAACAATTCTTTCGCGGTACAATTCAAGATACAAATTTTCACTAGTATGTTCATTATGCCTCCACTCTGCAGCTTTCATTGAGGCAGTTTATTTTTTTGTTTTTTATTGTTTTTTTTTATGTTGATTATTTTTTATTATTATTATGTTATAAACAATATCTCCATCTCTCTCTCGCCCCAAAATCATTTATAGGCTGATTTATAATCCATTTTATCCCATAAAACATGAATGAAGAAGTTTTTATGGCTATTAAACTTTTATTTATTTTTTTATTGGTGGATTGAAAGCAATCCACTCTAACTGTAATTGTAATAGTTTTATATGGCAATGAACTGATTTATTATTCATTTAATCACACATATTTGCATATTTGAAGA
>CM047983.1:33377329-33388932 GCA_026261665.1 Melanotaenia duboulayi
ATATATATATATATACACACTCCTGAAAAATAAACATAACTACCACGAAGTCCACATTCCACCACTGCATCTGACTTTTAAATACTGTTTGTATTGTTTTCCGTTGCGCTTACCGCTCTAACATGTCCTGAACACCATGATAATTATGATAATTAGGGTTCATTTTGACAGCAGTCTGCCCATGAACGTCGACATCTTTCACTCAGCATGTGCTTTGGAAGGCTGCAGACCTCCTCCTGTAGGATAAAGCTCCTGAAGCACAAAAATAGAGATAATTCCTGGTTACTAATAGTTCTTGTATTCTTTGATGGAGTGAGCAGTTGCACCCTAAAGCCCGTTAAATGTTCCAGTTTCTGCTTTTTTTAAACGTCTCGACATTAAATCCCTTTCTGTTTGGTCCTTAAGGCTCCTGATCACCTGATCACAGAGTCAGCCGATAGCTAATCGCTTCTCCTGTAGCCATAGCTGCTGCTAATCTGTTAGCCTGCAGCATTAGCACATGCTAAGGCTAATCCTTTTTGTGTAGAGCTAGGCCATGCTACCGCTAATCCTCTGCTGTGCAGGGGTTGTAATGCTGCTGCAGCTGTCAGTCAAGAAGCGTAAAGAGCGGCAAAACACCTGCAAGCTTCTCAATGAGCTTCAGCTCTCTGGTGTCACCATTATCTCCTGGTTTCAGGCCCAGTTCACCTCATGAATCTCTCACCTGCATCTCTCGGCGCAAACACATTCCTGTTAACCTCAGCTCGTTTCCATCCACACTGACAACGTAACATTCAGCTTTGTTGGGGATAATCAGAGCTTTAACAACTGAAATGTTCTTGTTTGTCTATTTTTTAGCAGGATTAATCAAAACTTTGAACAGATTTGAGGAAAACTTTGGGACTTGTTCTTCCTCCTCTTCCACCTCTTTTAGGAAGTTCAACCTGGAAATTTGTTGTGTGATCTGGGACAGATGGCGGTGACTAAGTGTCCAGTTAAAGCCACGGATAGGAAAATTACTCAGTTCCACTGAGTCCCTCAAGACTCCATCAAGACCATGCAGCTCAATAATATGTTTTAATATATTAAAAATGTGTATGTGTGGAATAGAGCTGGAGCTAATTCACACACATTTGTATATAAATAGATTTACAATCATTAAATCAGGATTTGTCAATAACCAATGAAAAAAAGTCTACTACTGAATCATCAGTAGTAATAATAATAATAAAAATAATTGTATATATGATGATACTAATAATAATATAATAATATTAATTTAATATTAAATATTAAAATATTTTATATACTATGTCATTCTTATATTTGCTTTTGAAGCAAAGTTGCTTCTTTTTGTTCATCCTTCAGTAAATTTCATTGATGACTTTAAAATTCTTCATGTTTTCCTCATTTTGTCGTCTGTTCAGCTGATTTTTCCATCTGCACCGTTTTTTCTGAAGTCCGGCTCTTCTTCCAGCCCTAAAGCCAGTCATCCAACTCTCCAATCCTCTTCTTCCTTCCTCCCACTCTTCCACTAACTCACCCTCTTGGGACAGTTTTTCTTTATCATATTTTATTCTTTTTTTTCTACAAGAACTTTGTTGTTTTTCATCCGTTATTTGCTTTTGAAGTCATTTAGATCATGTTATCAAACGCAGCTGAAGCCGATCATCTCGACTCGGTGGCGTTTGAAGCTGCAGCTTATTTTTCAGCGTTTTTTACTCGCAGCTGCAATTTACGAGCATGTTTAATTACCTTCCTTCATTATGCAAAGGTAAAGGAATTAAAGTAAACAGAGTGCATTCTTGCAGGCCTTGAGCCATTTCAGGTTGATCAATTCAGAAAATGACATTTCGTTAAAGAGCAAAAAAAGCATTGTAAAAAATACAGAGTACTTAAATACGTATTTTTTAGTGTCACCTTCCTGAAACCCACAACTCAGATTTGTGCTTTCTGGGGTCCTTTATTTCTGTATACCTGCTTCTCTTCAACATTCCTCCTCCTTTTTACTGCTTGCATTTCCCATCATGCCTCTGGAGAAACTGGAGAACAATCAGCTGCAAGTTTCGACTCGTAGGTGGACTGGAACATGAGGAAGACGTGAGCTGTGGGAGTTGTGGCTTTTTCTCAGCACATCTTTTTCCTCAGTTCCACAAATCTTCATGTCTTCCTCTGATGTTCTTTCTCCCCAGAAGCTTGTTGAATGTAGGAGCGAATGATTCGCCCACAGAGGTCAGGACATTCAGGATTAAATGAAAATGTAATGTGGACGATATTCTGGTCTCAGATGCTCATCAGTCGTGATTAGCTTGAACAACATCAGCGCCTTGATGGAATTGATTGAAATGAGTAGAGTTTAGTTGCTCAGACTTAAATGATGCAGGCATCCTTGTGGGCTTTTATTCTTGGGCTTTTTAAGAATTTTGTCTTCTTTTCAGCCTGATGTGAAGTTTTTCATTTCATCATCATTTTGAAAAAACACAAAGTGAACATGAAGGCAAGACCAATCATTTCAGAAAGAAAGTCTAGATTAATCCAGGCAAACACCAGACGTAGACCCTCCACCATCGGTGAAGTGGCGTCCCTGTGCATGCCACAGTGGGAGAGATGAGAAGAAGGCTCAAGGAAATCTGGAAGACATTTCTCAGCTGTTCGAACAGCCGTGGAAAACTTTTACTGGGGTTTAAAAAAAACAAAAGAAAACAAAAGAAAGTGAATATGAAGAACACAGACGAAGATGGCGCTGTCTATCGCAGTGGTTAACGCTGTCTGCTGATGGCAGTATGTTCACATCAGGGAGGAACACCAGCCAATCAGAGAGCAGAGGAGACATGACATGTCAGAGGAAACACCAACAACAAAAACACAACAAATTTGGGTAAAAAGTTGTCAGTCTGACACTAAATTGTACATTTTCATGTTCCTGACCAGCTTAATGTGATAGAAAGGGTAACGTTTGTTATGTTAGTTAATGCTAACAGACTGAGAGACTGAGGAGATATTGCTTTTTATATTAGAATTTTATTGGTTTTACAACATAAATGTAGACAGAGTAATGAGACACATGCATGCACATACGTACAAGGATAATACCTACATACAGTACACACATGTACATGTCTACCTGTTAGACATGTTAGTGCCATACCAGACACCCCAGAACGACCCCAGATATGGTTAAATGTAATGTTATTTGTTCTTGTCGGGCAATGTTGTAACCATAAATTAAAAAGCATTGTAACATAAACAGATGACGTTTACTGTGAACCTGCAGCCTAAACCAGTTGTAACTAAACAATGTTGAATATCCGAATAAATAGAAAATTTATCGCCTTTGCAAAAGTTTGAAACTTTTCCTTTACTAACGTTTGAGAACTTTTTATAATTAGATTTACATTTTATATTTAAGTTATTAAAATCATTTATCAGATGAATCATAGTTTACATTAATGCCCTGATGTCTGACAGACATAAGAAACAGTATAACTTTGAGATCTCCAAATAAGACTTATCAACAAATTTAGACCTGTCTAACCAGTTGTTTTGTGTTAAAAAGTCGTTTAGCTGATGAAAAACGGCTTTTTCAATTATCTTACTTAGAAAAGGAAGATTTGAGACCGGTCTATAGCTCCTCATTTGTGTCTTGTCTAGGTTGTCCCTTTTTAGCAGATGTTTGATTACAGCTCTTTTTAAAAGTTCTGGGAAGATGCCTGAAATTAAGGACGAGTTCACAATCTGTAACAGATCTGGTTTCAGAGTCTTTGAGACATTTTTGAAGAAACCTGTGGGCAGGATGTCCAAGCAGCAAGAGGAGAAGTATTGCAGTGGGTCATTGCTTGTTTAATGGCATTTTTGTTGTTTTAATTTGGCTGTATTTATTTGTTTTGTGTCCTCAGGTATTTAGATCTGAATTAATCTTTTTTCTCCTGAGATTAATGGCACGGTCCCTGATAAATGAAAATGAAAAAAAAAGAAAAGGTTAGCTACACGGTTAGGGTTCAGAAAATATCAGATCTTCTCCTGTAACAACAGTTTATGATGGAGTCCCTGCCCATCTGTCCAAACACAGAAATGTGATGCAGATAAAAATAAAAGCCATTCCACCTAAACACAATTTTCTTTTCTAATTTCAGCTTTTATCAGGAGACATGGCTGGGTTGTTTGTATCCCTGTAAAACCAAAAGATAGGTTGTTAATCTTTTTGAGGAATTTCAATGAAAGCACAATGAGCAGAGCAGCGGATGTGGGGGGGATGGATGGATAGATGGGAGGGGAGGTGGGTGACATGAGGGACAGAAGATGGTAGGAATGAATCATAGGGAATACTAATGAATTAATGATGCAACATGTTGACATTGCTCCCCTCCCTCCTTTCTTTCCCTTTCTTTTTCCGATGCCTCCCCCCCTCCTCCTTTACTTCCCTCTGCTTCCTGCAGGTGGGAGGGTGTCCTTGTTAGCTTGTCATCCTGTTGTAACCCTGAAGCCAGTGATGTGACTGGAATGTAAATTCCTGATAAAAAGGACTGACTCCACCTGCTGACTTCTTCCTTCCCAGAGAAGCTCAGGTAGGTCGGATTTCATGGAAAAGTGAACAGTGTGGTTTGATCGTGTAAAAAGAATATGAGCTGGAGAGAATACGAGGAACAGGAACTTTCTCATCGACATGTGTCAGAGCTGGTCCTGTCTCTGTGGACGTCTGTCAGTAGATTTATTTAGCTGCAAACACCAGCTAAATAAATGATGGAAAGTGTGACTTTAGATGTTTTAAAAGTAATTGTCACTGAAAATTTGTTGCATTCAAGTTTGACTGGTTTGGTTTTAGAAACAGAACTTACCCCCATGTTATGTCTAATAATAAAAACACTATTATATATTTTATTTAAAATAACCACTCAAGGACATCAGAGGGAATTATGGAGGAAAGAGGCCTTAAATGTGTAAAGAAGATTTTTTGTAGAAGCCTAGAGATGCCGAGGTGGTGAACAGAGGGAGTCTTTGTGATAATACGAGCACACAAACTGTGCACTAATGAAAACGTATAGAAGGATTTGTTAGTGAGACCAAACAAGATGGAATTGCAGTAGTGATAACTCTTAGATATACTTTGTAAATTGTTTTAGCCATTATTTAACCAGGTTAGTCCTGTTGAGATCAAAGATCTCTTTCTCAAGGGAGACCTGGCCAAAAAGGCAGCAGGAGCATAGTTACATTAAAAAAATAAACAACATACTAAATTTACAACATTAAAACTTCTTCACATACAACACATGCCCACAGACTGCAATGATTTTGCCAGAGCTTTAAATTCATTCAATGCAACAGGGGCTTTAAAATGAAGTTCAGATTGTAATTTATTCCAAGTGTTAGGTGCTGAAAACCTAAATACTTTCCTACGTAGTTCAGGTTGTACTTTGGGGACAACAAACTGCAGAGCATCCATGGATATTATGGACATTGTTACTTCCTTGTTTCCTTGCTAAAGACCAAACAAATAGGATGGATGATATCCAGAATGATTTTGTGAATGAACACATACCAATGACTGAGGTGCCGAACACATAAAGACCTCCAGTTAACCTTAAAATAGAGAATACAATGTTGAGGAAGGGTACAGCAGTTGGTAATGAATCTCAGTGCCCCATGGTACACACTATCTAGCATGCAGAGACAATGAGCAGATAAATTCATAAACACACATCCAGAGTCAATAACAGGCCAAAAAAAAAAGTTTAATCTTTGAATTTTTGCTTTTTTGTTTATAAAACTGTACAATCCTAGTCTGCCCTTGTATGTGACTGGTCATAAGATGTGCCTATCAAAATGAACTGACTGATGGGGTAAAACTGATTCTTATATTGTGTAGATTTGCTTTCTACCAGAGGAAATTGAGTTTTGTTGCTGGTAAGTTTAAGACAACTGTTGAAGAGAACCTGGATTTTACATCACTGAGAATGGTGGAATTATGTTCACTTTGAAGAGAGAGGTAACTATCATCTGCATAGCAGAAGATCTGCAGATTATGTTTGCAGGGGAAAGAGGTAAAAAGAAAAAGGAAGGGGCCCCAGTACAAATCTCTGGGGTACACCAGTTGTAACAGATGAGGGCTAAGAAGTGAGATTTTTTTTTCAAGGAAGCACTGCTCAAAATGGCTGCTGCTTCCTCTGGATTTCTGCACTTGCATCTCATAAATATTCTCTCCAACCAGATATTTTCACTAAATAATATATTTACTTTTCAAATAAAACACTCATAAGTTGCTCTTTCCAGTTTCTCAATCTTTAATGGAGCCACATAAAACTCTTCATTTTGCAAGCTATGTCCATTACAGCTGATAAAACTATGAGAATGTTAGTTTATTATCTCTGCAATATAAATAAAGGCCATTACAGACATTATGAGAGAGAAACCTGATTTAAATGCGTTAGTTTTCAAGTTTCATCCTCACGTCTTCCGTTCACATCCTTGAGGTGACCCCAGTTAATTCCAAAATGGCTGTGAAGCCTTTTAATACACTAAAATGTCCAGATGAAAACCTAATCCAGACTGACTCACAATAGTTTAAGCTGTGACAAATCACAATCCCTACTTCATCCATACTACAAGTGTCCTGGAAAAAGGAGCTGTAAGAGGATTATGAGGGTAAGAGCTGTAGTCCATGAACAGAAGATGGAATAAATATTCCTATGTACATAAAAAGGAAAAAGAGATCTTTTACTGTATCACCGTGGCCTATTGGGGCATGAAATGGGAGCTGCGAGGGTGAGAAAAACCTGTCAACTCCTCTTCTCTGTGTGTTATCGATGGCTGCTCAGGTGGTAAAATCAGCTGTGACACACGTTTCACAGACGGGAATGTTCACGGTTGGAAAAGAAAGTTCTGATATCTTAGTTCGGAATAAATAAGTCTTATTCCTCTGATGATGCACCGTGAAGTGCATTAAATGTTTGTACATATGCAGGTTGGTGGTTTCCTGGCTGAACAGATTTCTTTTAGCTCTTGGCTGTGGCTCTGAGGTACAGAGAATCATAATACACAGTCTCATACATGACTAAAACTTCATTTAATTTGTACCTTTGTCCAGTCACTTCAGACCTGAATGTTTGCCTGCAACACCTTAAACCTCTGATAAAGGTTAGCAGCTGCTCACGGATGGTGATCCAACAACCTTATGTCGTAAATGGTCTTAATTTAAAATTAAATTATATGATCCAACAAATAACTTTTAACAGATATGATTTGGATCTCGAGAAGAAGTGATAGTGTGTGTCACAAAAGTTCAATGAAATCTGATTAGTAATCAGGATCATGTGTCATGGCATGATGATTAAATAAGTGGCCCTTCACCTCATGGCTTCCTTTTTGTTTCACTGGCTCTATCTCATGTGTATTCACAAATTAAAGGTGTAAATGTGCAGATACACTCAGGGACACACACACTAATGCACCATCACTACAAACCCAACCATGAGGCATTTTTTCTGAACACAAGCCAGGGTGAGCTGCAGCACCTGACAGGAGTTTGTGTGTGTTGGTGTGTGTTTTGTAATCCTCATCTGACCCACTAAATTTTAAATTACCACCAAGAGATTTTAAAATTAGTTCTTCTATTCATCTCTCGTTGGAACCAAACACCAGCTGAGATCTTCCTTTATCGACCTTTATTTGAATTTGCATTTGTACTTTAGTCTATTATGTACTTAAATAAATCCATATTTTAGGGCTGATAATACTTAGCGTATCATTTTTGATGGCCTACAGTTTCTGAGACCTATTGCATCACTTTATGGTAAAAACTTTGCTCAAAACCTTGTTGTTTGATGCAAGTATTTTACCCCCTGGTGGAGACCTTTTGCACAACAGAATTCCGACATATTGCACAATAATAAACAGCTCATGTATGTTAGTTTTTATTTTCATTCTTTTTTTTTACATTTTGTTAAAGGGCCAAATAATAACTTGAATCAAAACGTGTTCTTGGCTTTATTCCAGCCATAGAGGAGCATTATTTTTTCTTCTTTTCAGACACACAGAACTTTCTACTCACTGGTTGATCTTTGGCTGCTCCTGATTGGACGTTACCGTCAATCTAAGCTCTCTGATTGGTGGAAAGTCTGACAGGAAGTGGCTTCATCATCATGTCCAGGTCTAAATAGAGGTCTCTTAGCAACATAGTAGTGATGGTGATGTTTTTATGGTGAAATGTGATAAATAAAGCTGTTATCATGGATCATGGTGGATTTACCAGATAGAGTCTCTGAATAAAACTACATTTAGTGCCTGGATTGTAAACCTGGATGGAATAGAAATGCCTGGAAAACTTTTGTAAATCACCTAAAGCATAGCTATCCATCACAGTTTACCCCACAGAGCTACACACTGAGAAACTGATGATGATGTAAGTGGTAGCTTTTCTTTCTGTTACTACCACTCCGTCTTTTCGTGACGCTGTGTTTGTGAGGAAGCTTAACCTCCATTATTGTTTTTGTTGATGACTAAGGATTTTGTCATGTTTTTCTTTTTTTTTTATCTTTAATCAGAGTACTATCCCATGAGCATCCGCCACCATCTTTGGGTAAAAATCTTTAAAGCAGCATCTGACTGAATTAGTGAGTCTAAACTGCCGAGCTCAGCTGATAAAAGGATAAAGCAACAGCAGGTGAACCTTGTTCTGCAGGTTCTTCCTCTCCATCTCTGGAGAATGCAGTGTTATGAAACAGTCCAACACTATCCTCTGCTTCAGATTTAACATCTAAATTGATAATTGCAGCTGAGAGCTGGAGGCATTAAGGCTCCTGTGGAGGTCTGGATATACAACCACATAGCTGATATATTTAATCCAGGAGACGGTGGTATTCCTCTGTGCTGCATTAACTCACCGAGGAGAAAATCGCAGTCAAAATCTCTAAAACTTTCTTTTTCTTTGCTTTTTTTTTCTGTGATTCACATCCCCGTATCAGTTCCTGACCACAGCTGTGTATCATGTGGAAGATGGATTTCTAATTTTTTTGAAGAAAGCGCCGCGTGGTAAAAGAGCGTTTAACCATCAACTTCCTCTCCATCTTTGACTGTTTTGTTCTCTTCATCTGGACTTTAATTCTACAAACATTATGCTCCTCTCTAGAAGAATTCAACATGTCAATGAAACCTCCACTAACCTGCTTCTGTCTGCTCTTTTAATCACAACCATTCATCTGCTCCAAAAGATAATAACCGCTCAACTACTGAATGATTGTATGGATATATGGAGAAAAAGAAAAAACTAACAAACCTCTCAGTTTCTTTTTGGATTACATAAAGTTTCAACCCCAATGGTTTTCACTTTAACGGGCAAAAAGAAGGTTGGATGTTTTTGATTTACAAAATAAGTCGCCAGAGTCGCCATAGTGGACTACACAAGGTCTTGTATTCTGTGGAGTTTTATAAATTATAAGCTCATATATTAAAGATGTGTTTGTCTTAAAAAAAATACCACCTTATGAGCCTGTCAGAAGTCTGAGATCCTCTGGTAGAGGGCTTTTAGTTATCCAGAGACTGGATTAAAGACCAGAGGTGACGTAGGTTTGCTGTAAAATCCTCTAAACTCTGGAATAAGCCGCCTGAGAAGACCAGGTCAGCAGAGTCACTTTCTCTTTTAAAGCTCTTATTAACATGTACTTTTATTGGACACCTGATTTCACGTGATGCTACTGACTATAGTTGCTGTTCTACAGTGTTATCATATTATTGTGTTTGAAATGTGTTTGGATTTACTGATGTTATGTGATTCATTTAGTAACATTTTTTTATATAAGTGTTATATAGATAGTTATTATTATGACTATTACATAGTGACCCTTAGTGTTTTCAAGGCACCAGGTAAGTTTTGTAAGTTTGGAGCAATCGTGTGGTTCATTAAGCTTTACAGTCTTCTTTTAATTGGTTGCACCTGATTGTGGCTTTTTTTTTTATACTGATATATTTTCTTGCTGCAAGTTTTTTAAATTGTAAAAGCTTAGAACTTGGAATTTCCTTTCCCATCCTCTATCTTATTGATTTGGATCATTTCCCCTCATGTTTCAAACTTTATTTTATCTCTGTGGTCTCAGATGCTATTCTATATTTCCTTCCCCGTGTTGCCTCTGCTTCCATCTCTCCCCAGTGGATGACAATGTTAATATCATTATCAAAGTTCTTCCATCAAAAAGCCATTGATGAATAATAATTATGATATAATTACTGCACTGAGAGATGTGAGCGCTGTTCAGCTGAAACACACACTGGAGCAAACACACTCGCACATCATGGCCATGCAGACACAGAACAGAAAACATACATGTGGTTGTACACTAACTAGATGCTAAACAGGCAAAGTGTACACACAGAGATGGAAAACTCATCTAAGATTTGATCTTGGTCCATTACCTCCTGTACTGAATCCACCTTCCAAAATCTTCTAGTGAAACTCGGCCTTAACTTCTGGTTGGCTTTCATGTTACGATCGTAGTAGTTTTAAAATGCGGTGTGTGTGGTCAACTTGTTTATGATCTCTGGAGCTCTGGATCCTTCAGGGTTTCTCATCAAGTCATACAAATAAGCTATCCAAGGAGGAAAGTGCCCTATGAAGCTTCAGTTGGGCTCAAAAGTAGTCAGCAGTCATTAAATACATGTCAGAGTTTTCAGTGATCATTTAACTAAAGGTTTGGAAAACTGTAAGCTGACAAGATGTTGGAGCAAAATTGAAACTCATGGATCAATAAAGCTTTATTATTAAGCGACTGCAGTTGCTAAGCAAGACACCACACTGAGTTGAGCTAATTTTAACCTGCTAATGTTTTTGCTTCATCCACCAGTATGTCCTAGTAATCTTTCATATGAAGGCGACATAGATGACAAAGGATCTAGGCCACAATAGACAGGTGGTTGCAGTTGGTTTACACCAAACAAATGTGGCAAATGTGCTTTAAAACACTAAAAAGTGTACTTCCAGGAACAGAAAACAATGCAGGATTTGGTCTAAAGGCTCATTTATACTTCCTTTACAAACGTAGAGAGGTGCATCCATTGTCAATGTTCATGTCCTCCTACTTTCATGTTTCCTTTTCCCTGGTATTGTTGTTAGGCAAGACATCCACTAGAGGGCAGCACAGAGTTCAGAGTTCACCTCCGAGTTCCAACATTCCTTTTAGACAGCAGCAAACATGGCGTCAGTGGAGGAGATCATGCTGATGTTCATTCACAGAAAGAGACATTGAGTGAATCAGCGCAGCAGATGGTGGTTTCTGCAGTCATTAAATACGTCACAGCTTCTTCTTTTTTGTTCCTTTCACTGATTGCAGGTCAGCTATCTGTTCAACACTGCCCCCCACAGTTTCTAGCGATACTGCTCCATTTGCAACGTGGCTCGATGTGTCCAAAAACTCTTTAAAAACAGACCAAATTACACACATATAGGATGCAGAAGACGGATATGGAGCTTCTCATCACAGGATAAATGGGCCTTTAACACCAGGACAGTCCAAGGGACTCATACCACTTTCATTTGGTTTGGTTTGCTTTCACGCTGCACTTTATTCAAGCAAACCGAACCATATAAACAAGGTCACAAAGTTACAACTGGTTTCAGGGTGATTCTCCCCAAAACGACC
>CM047983.1:33405291-33429379 GCA_026261665.1 Melanotaenia duboulayi
CTACCCACTGAGCCATGCCGCCCCTTTATCACTTCATCGGTAAAATATCGAGTATGTTGTTGGATTATGTTTCAGTTTAGAGTAAAATAAATCATAATCTGAGTGAGAAGCTGCAAACCTGCTGTAGTTTTTAAAAATCTCAGTGAAATCAACAAACTTAAGGTTTAAAAAGTTAAAGCCCAGAAAATAAGATTAAAGATGCAGCACATTTATACTCCGCCATCATTTGGCATCATTGTAAGAACTGTAAATGTTGTGGTGAATGCTCACCTCAATTAATTAAGCCAGCTTCAGCTATATCATCATCTAATTTGACAGCATTATCAGTTTTGGCTCTTGTAATTATGCATCTGATTTGGAAAACAACACCTGCTACAAGGTCAGAGGGTGCACAAGATCCATTCTGGTTGCTAATGAAAAGGAGAAAGTATCAGAGACAGAAGGAAACCACCTGCAAAGGTGGATATAAAAACATGTCGATTCAGTTCAAAGCCTTTATTGTAATTACACATAATAGCATCAGTCAATCTACATGGAAATGAGTAGTGTTTATATGAATAATGTGTTCATGAGTTCATGAGTTGGTTATTTGTGTTCAGTAGGTTGGTGGCAATTAATAAAACAAAATCAACTTTTTTTTTTTCAGGTGGGGGGGTTTGGATTTATTTGTTCTGAATTAAAAGGAAAAAACGAAGAAATAAAGAAAAACAAAAGAATAATCTATATGATCTCTTGGCATCGTATTTCCAGCTGAGACGAGTGTCTGCAGACGATTCAGACCAGCCTGGATGCTGAGAATGTAACAGGATCCGACATCTTACTTACTGTTTTACTTACCTCTTTTACTGCTATTTATTCATATAGTTTTTTATTGTTTCATAGCATTATAGATTTTTTTAGGATGTGCCCATGTGTTTCCGTATATTATCTGTTAATGTTGACAGTGCACTTCGAACTCTTTACAACTGTTTTCCAATATGGTTTCTTATACTGCACATGGCAGATAAACTGGACTGATTGGAAAAGATACCTCACAGCAGCAGACGTTCACAGATTACAGAAAAGGTCACAGGAGTATCTTTGTCTGCAGATGATTTCAGCACCATGAGAATCAGTGGAATTTAATTTAAAGCAGTGTTCTCCATAAAGTCTTTAAAAACAATGATTCATTTAAAATGAGCTTATTATCTTAATCAGAGACATCAGCTATGAAAACAGACCAGCAGAAGTCTGACGCAGCATTGATTCATTTCAAACTCGCTGGTAAACTTTATGGTTGAATATTTTAATGTAAAATAGCTCATTTTGCTGAAAGTTTTCCTTTTTTTTTCTAGCAGGAGGGTCAACATTCTTCCATCACTATCTCAGACTCCAGCCTTGCATTTCAACGTGTTTAACAACATTTTCATCTTTGAAATTTTAGATTTGATTCCAAATCTATCACTCTTCTTTCCCTGAAGCCATGTGAGCTGAATCGATAGAGAAATCAGCTTCAGTTGGCAGAGAGTAAAAACTAATTACTGGTGCTGACAGACTACCATTCGGACTGAGGAGGCTGGGTAGCCTACAAATAAAAATGAAAGACAAAGAGCTAGACTTTATCTGAAGAGCCGATCATCTGACAATACACCGAGATAATATGACCAAATGAAAAGAAGTGTGCAGACATTTACAAACAATAATAAACACCAACATTTTTAATGATCTCCGATGTGCAAATTTAAGTCCTACAGTGAAACAATAGTCGTTATATTTTAACTATATCATGTAAAATGTAGATTTTACACTGCATTTATAGTACAAAGAGAAATGTAAAAAAATGCACAATTTGGTAGAGTATTATTAGTATATGACATCATGACACGATACCCAAACCCACTGTGGAAATTAACATACACTGAACACATTATAACTCATATTACAGCCTTTTTTTTTTTTTTTTTGTTACTGAAAAGGTACCAGGATGTTTTTTTAAGACACTTTAAGGTCACAAGAATCATCATTAGATTCTACGATAATTTAGTACCACTATAAAGATAACTGTTAAATAATTATAACTGAAAATCATATTTAAAAGTATATAAATTAAAATTAAAAAAGCTGGATGGGAGGTCCTGACTTGCCCGCTGGGGCTGCCCATAGTGCCGGGTCTGACTCTGACTCTAGATGGAACTAAACCCAACAAAGAGGCCTTTCCATGACCACGCCAGCCATTTTTTCCTCATTGTGTTTGAACAACAAGAATTGCAAAAGTAAGTGAATTTGCACCTTTGAATCAGACTTGGGGCTTTATCTTTTTAAAGAAGCTCCTATAACTGAAAGTAAGGCCTTTTAATATTTATTTTTACTATTTATTGGGGCAGTACCTCTTCACTGGTCTCACGATTCAATTTGATTACAGTTATTTTGTCTTTGATTCAATTGGCTCGATGCATCACGATGCACGACTGTGTTGCAGCCTCAATTTTATTTTCTCACTGCACATTACTACGTTTTTCATCAGTGAAGCAGTCAGATAATTATGAGCTCCCTTTTTAATTATGAGTAATTCAGAAATCAATCTGAATGTCCGGAATAGGACAAACATCATTACCATATAAACAATGTCATTTTCAACTAGTTTTTTTTAGCAGTGTAACAATAAAGTTCTTAAGAAACATTTCTATATTACATAACTGATTACGTTTGGCGCTGCACCGATGCAGAATCATCTGCGTTGGCATGGCGATGCATCTTAGAAACCATTCAATTCAACATCCCTACTGTTTTTGCTTGGTACAGTGTATTTTTTTGCCCCGGTGTTAGACTACTATGTTGTATTTATAGCTTTACATTGTCTTATCTGCATTTGGATTTCAGTTTTAAACTGTTTATGTAATGTCCAGTTTTTCTTTTCTGTATTTACTGTGGTTTGTTTACCTGCCCAGGGAATGCAGATGCAAAACTTATGGCTAACTCAGGGGCTATTGTGCGATTCTGCACAATTGAAATAAATAAAAATAAACAAGAATTATTAACTGAATTATTAAGTTAATCAAATGACCTTTAAATTAGCAAATGTCATCAACTTTGTATCGGCCTTATGATGCAAAAATATAGCTCAGCCTGTGCCCAACCAACCTGTGCAGGTGCACTTCTAAACGTCTCCATGGATAAGTATCCAAAGAGCTCTTCGGGTATGTAACGTGATAGCAGTCATGAATATTTAACAAGCATTAATACCGTCAGATCTTAGTCCGAGCCACCCGCTAAGGAAATCAATACAATCGTAGGGAAGTGCTGAGAGTCGCCTTGCTCGATGCATTTTTAATGGACACAAAATGCAGCCTCACTGCTGTCCACCTAATAAATGCACTTATAGAGGAAACTAACCTGCATAAATTCACCGTGGAACATCAGTGAGTTTGGCTTTTGCTCCCACTTGTCTCATTATTGTGTTGATATTCTTTAAAAGCACGAGACACCACGGTGAACTGGACTGTTATGATTTATCGTTGCTCTGCTACTTAAACTAACAGCATCAACTGGGAGCAGAAGGTGATCAAACATTGGATGAAAAATGAGCAGCAGCAGCTTGTTTGACATTTCAGAGTTAAATTAGGTATTGACTAACTCTGGGGATGGTTTGAGTTTTTACAGGATGCTGTGAGATAATTAACTATAAATGCCTGTGATGGTAATGTGCTTCTATAACACAGCACAGGATCAATAACCCTGATCATTAAGAAGAAGTGGTGTTTTATTATTAACCAATTACTGCCATGAGTCAAGTTGTCAAGTCCCCTCTAACTAGCTAATATCACTCATCATAAATTTGTGTCAGTGAGCTTCGAAGTCTTGGGAGTTTGCGGAGCATCTAACTGTAAAAACACAAAAAGGAAACGGACTTTCTCCCCAAGCTAGATAATATAGACCAGAAACTGATTTTAAGGGCAATCCATGCTGCCGTGTTTGGGATCATTGTCCTGTTAATGATACAGTTTTAGCCAAGCTGCTGTCGGAGAGATAGACTCACAATGATGGTCCACCCAATGACTGCAAGGTGTCCGGGTTCTGTAGCTGCAAAACAAACCTATATCATCATCCCTCCACCGTCTCGCGATGGGAAGTTCGGCTTTTCTCGTTCACTACGAGGAATCGGCTCTTAGAGCTGGCTTGTTGATGAACGACAGATCATCACCACCACCGTGAACGCTGCTATGAGGTGTTTGTGCTGATATACCAATCATGTCCACTTTGGTCTGGTCTGTTCAAAGGACATCCAGATTCAGCTTTACCAACCTAAGCTGCGCTGCCATCTTCTTTTCTCCTGTAACCCTTCCCAACAAGCCATGCTGGTTCAGTCTTTTTCTAATTGCCATGAACTATAACAGTTAACATGCTAACTGAGGTCTGGAGGGTCTGAGATGTGGCCCTTTGAGTTTTTCACAGTTTTTCTGAGCATTGCACGGTCTGATCTCAAACCTGGGACGTCCACTTCTGGCAAGATTGACAGCTTGAATGTTTTCCACTTGTAAATGATCTTTCTCTCTGTAGAACAATTGACTCCAGATGGTTTGTCTCTCTTAGACCGAAGGTTCAGGGTAAACAGATGTTGTTGACTTTTGTTGTTGAGCTTTTTGAGATGCGAGTTCTCCTGCAGTCACCTGTCCCTGCATGGATTAAAGCTGCCTATCTTTAAGCTGTGAACGCTGTAGTTAGACTTAATCTCAGTCTGAGGCTGTTTATTTTATTCTTCTTTTACAAATAAATAATTAAGATTCTTTTTGTTTTCAGGTCACATCCAAAAGGTTTAAATGTCTTTGTTGAAACTCGACCTTCTCCTTGTTTAGGGTGTGACATCCTGACTGAAGTCACCTCTGAAGGAAAACTAATTCAGACATTTGTCTCACACTCATGAAAACTGAGCCCACATACACTATGCTGCCAAATCAACTGGCTCGCCTGGCTCGACTCTCAAATGAACTTAATAGACATCCCTTTCTTAATCAAATGAGTTCAGTATGATGTTGGCCTTTGCAGCTATAACAAATTTAACTCTTCTCGGGAAGGCTTTGCACTGTTTAGAGGAATTTTTGACCATTCCTCCAGAAGCACATTTGTGAAGTCAGACACTGATGTTGGACGAGAAGGTCTGACTCTCAGTATCCACTCTAATTCACCCCAAAGGTTTTCTATCAGGTTGAGGTCAGGACTCTGCAGGCCAGTCACGTTCATCCACACCAGACTCGCTCATCCATGTCTTTATGAACCTGCTTTGTACACTGGTGCGCAGTCTTGTTTGAACAGGAAAGGGTCATTCCCAAATATTGCCACAAATTTGGGAACATGGAATTGTCCAAAATCTCTTGGTATGCTGAAGCATTGAAATTTCTTTTCACTGGAGCTAAGGGGCCAAGCCCAGCTCCTGAAAAGCAACCCCAAACCATAATTCTCCCTCCACCAAACTTTACTCTTGACACAGTGCAGTCAGATAAGTGCCGTTGTCCTGGCAACCACCATACGCATACTCTTCCATCAGATCACCAGATAGTGTAGCATGATTTGTAACTCCAAAGAACATGTCTCCGCTGATGCAGAGTCCAGCGATGGCTCTACACCACTGCATCCGACGCTTTGCGTTGCTTCTGGTGACGTCTGGCTTGGATGCAGCTGCTCGGCTGTGGAAACTCAATCCAGGAAGCTCTCTTAGCACTGTTCTGGAGCCGATCTGAAGGCCACATGAAGTTTGGAGGTCTGCAGCAATCGACTCTTCAGAAAGTTTCCGACCTTTGCGCGCTATGCGCCTCAGCATCCGCCACGCCAGCGCAGTCATTTTACGGGGCCTTCCACTTCGTGGCTGAGTTGTTGTCATTCCCAATTGCTTCCACTTTGTTGTGACCCCACTGACAATTGACTGTGGAATATTTAGTAGTGAGGGAACTTCACGACTGGACTTGTTGCACAGGTGGCATGCTATCACAGAACCACACTGGAATTCACTGAGATTCCGAGAGCATCCTATTCCTTTACCAATGTTTGTAGAGCAGTCTGCATTCCCCGGTGCTGGATCTTTAAACACCTGTGGCCAAGGAAGTGATTGGAACACCTGATTTCAATTATTTGGATGGGTGAGTGACTACTTTTGACTATATAGTATGTGGCTAACATTTTGGATTTTTTTTTCCTTAATATGCAAATCATCACAGGTGTGTTTTATTTTCCAAACTCAACAGTGTAAACTACAGAAATGAAGTCATTGCTTGATGTTCATATCTAGCTTTTACCACAAACACATACAGTCGCCGTCATCCATGTTTGATCTTGACATCTGTGCTCATGAAATAGTTTTGAGGAAAAAAGCTCAGCAATGCTCTTGACCTTCAGATTCCCTGAAGCAATCAGTGTGTGGCGTTCACACACTGTGCACATACAGAGGGATAACATTCATTTTTCTTTGGTTTGTGGGCGATGCCATTTTTCATGCTTTGCATCAGAAACAGTTTATTTCTCCTGTTATAAGCCTGTACAAGCCTCAACAAAACCTAATAATAAACCTCATGAAGAATAACAGACAATGAAAATATGAATAAGATTATACTTCTGTTTGCCTTTTAGGCTTTGCTAATAAATCTCTGTGGAGGCGGAATAAAAGCAAATCTCACTTAAACCTTTGAAAGCCATCCTTCATGTAGCTTGTTAGAAGTTGTGGAAAGCAGTTTTTAGATATATTTGTGAATTAGAGCCGCTTTTTAAACACTTCCAACATTTCTTTCAACTGTAAAATGGATGAATTTCTGTGGCTAAATATCACACTGCACTCTACATCATCATCATCGTCATCCACTGCTGTCCGGTTTTTACTGATTCATTTGATTGAAATCTTTGGTAATAACCAGTTTACTGACTTACAGCTGCTGGTTTCAATTGAAGTTTGGCTAACTGGGAGCTGTCGATTGATGTTTTTTTCTTTTTGCTTTGTTTTTCTTTTGGTGGGATTGGCTTTGTTTGACCCATTCTTTCTGCTGCAAGTCAGTCAAAAATAAGCTCTTCCAAGACACTTTTTATCGTTCTGAAAAGCAAAAATCTTTCCACACTGGCGCTGTGATATTTGGTGTAAAAAAATCATGATAGTCAAAATAAACATTGGCTGACACCTAAAGGATTAGTTTGGGATGCCCTGACACCTGTAAGTAGGTAACCTTGTTGTGCTGGTGTCAGTCCTGCGAACAGAACCATCTCCAGTTATTTCCCTTCCAGCTGCTCTTCACCGTTTTCAGCTTCTGACTCTTTGTCACCAGCATAAAAATCCATTTTATTTTTCTATATTAGAACAACTGGTCATCTTTCTGGAACATTCTTGTCTGTTTTAAGGTTTTCTCTGTAAATCTGTGAACTCATCCGGCTGCACGGAAGATCCTTGTGTTGCTGCATCTGAGGAACTTGCTTTGGAGAAACTGGTGAGGCGTAGTGACATAGTCATGTTCTGCTGTAAAACCCATAATCCAGCCTAAGTTTTCACACTACATATACTGAAATGTTTAAATGACAAAATAACTAATTAGAGACCTGATGAAGTGGTTTCTTCCACCATTTTGTTCACACATTCCTTTACAGTCCAGCAGACAACAGATGGAAGCATAAACTTTGGCAGAAATGCAGCCAAGTACCGTATGCCCATATAAGAGCAGTGTTGATTAAATTATGGCATTTTAATGGTCAGAATTCAACCATACATTGTTGATAAAATGACATATGTTAAACATTTAATCTAAACAAAACTCAACCAATCTGTCCTAAAACCAACGTTGAATTTACATCATTTGCTGTCTGGGAAGTGAATTTGTGTTGCTGGGATTACTTGATTAAGCTATATCTCGAGAACCATTTATAATCTTCAGTTCAAAACAGGCAGAATACCCATGTTTAAGTTCTTTAACAACTATTATGTCCTAAAACATTTTTATTATTTTTTATTTTTTTGGTTTGACAGATGTAAATGACAGATATAAAGAAGAAACACAGTTGTCATCTTTTTAAGGACCTGCACAGGACCCACATTTATGCTCCTCTTTTTCCCAGTTTTACATTACAGAACTTTTCTGATACGTTTTTTTATGTGATAAAAACAGAAAACATTTAGGAACTAAAACTAAAACTGCATAGCAGAGAATGTACTGATGAAATGCTGGTCAAAAACTTGGAGAATTAATTTTTTATTTTATATTTTTAGTGATGAGAAAGCTCTGTATCTTGGCGCAACACCTGCATGAGTCTCAAAAAATGGCCACAAAGTTGGTTTTATAGACATGAAACTGAAGAGGTTGTATATTTAAAGATATTTCTTATTGTCTATTCCCCCAACAACCGAATCCATGAAGCAGAAAGTCCTTTAGATTGAGTAAAACATTTCATCTCTGAGGGTTATATGCAGCTGTTTCATGTTTTGCTGTTTGGAAAATTTACTTTAAAGGAGTCTTTATGGCAGAACATTGCAGGAACCGAGCTGTCGGTATTACGTGGTCAGATCAATATGGCATGGTGCTGCTAAAGGAGAACAAATTAAATGTGACAGCAGAAAACAAGTTGCACTTACAGTATGTTCAATATCTGCATTCTTCAAATTGGAAGATGTATTTCCTCATTAGGTTAATGGCAGAAATAATCTCAGCTGTATGGATTTTCTTTCAAAGTGCCACATAGTGTCATCCATTCATAAGCAAAACCAGTTTCTAGAGCGCAGATTCATATGTCACCATTAATTTAGAAATACATTGATAAAAATGAGGTTTGCATTTGGCAGAATATGTGATTATGTTTGACTTTGTTGATATAAACGAGATGTTGTGACTGATTCTTTCTGTTTGCGTAAACTACAACATTAGAGACGAGCAGCCAGACACTCTGGTGACTGGAAGGCTGGTGCTGTTCTCTCTCCTTCCCAGTCATCTAAAGGTTACCTTATTAGAGAACATTACAGGATTTGATTTCTTCTAACGGCAGACGGACTGAACAGGTATGGTTTTCCAGAATTTTTTGAAAGATGGATCTGGAAAAATATCTTGTTTCCCAGCACAGTTGTCAGAAATCTTTTTCTTTTATTTAGTTGGACAGAATCTGGGAAACCAGTTTTTCCCAGATCCATCTTTCAGCAACTTCTGGAAAACCATAACTGTTCAGTCTCACATGTCCATCTGCTGTGTGTGACGTCATCTGTGTGGCTTGCATCACAATAAGCTCCATTAACTCTGTTAAGAGTTTCCATGGCAATAGCAGACATGGCCAAGACTGATCTACTTCTTTGTCTTTACATGTATGCTTATAAACACACACTTTGTAGCTGACTGTACTGAAGAACGAAGGCGTTAGATTGCTTTATAGAGGGCAGAGCTACGCTGCTTCGCCATTTGCCAGGAGCAGAAATATCTTTGCCAAGCTTGTGACTGGTCTACATAGCTTCAGAGGTGGAGTGAGACTGATTTCAGGTTGGCTTCGGGCAGTGTTTTAATCACATTTGTCTGTTTTCATGTTTGCAAAATGTTCTTGTTCAGTGATGTGCTGTCAGGAGAGGCAGGTGAGGCAGTAAAATAAAATACAGTAAATAAAAATTAATATTTCCCACTAATCTGTATTAAAAATGCATTTTCAGTATGACTGTAACACGTTTTTGTTGTTTATTAAGTAAAAATCGCTGAATTTGAGTATTTCCTGATGAAATCCAGGGCAGAAACGCCAGTGGAGGCAGTGGCGAGCTGGGCCTCACCCCTGACTGGTGATCGACAAACTGGGCTGCATGACATGTGCCTCTTTCTGTTCTTCAGCATATCGTCAACATGAAGTTTACAGAAATATTATACACCATCACTCTGTACAGTCATGGTACAGGGAAAGCTTAAATAAAAGTACAACACAATTTGTTATTTGTAAGTACAAATTTTAATAATAAATGTACTAATAATGTAAATTTACGGACAAATAAATTGATCATTTGGATTGGTTTGTTAAATTTGTATTTTACTCAAACAATCTTGAATGAGATTTATAGAAAATTAAAAAAAAAAAAAACAAGACACTGAGATGCGAGCCAAAAACAAAAATGTGAGAAATGTTACGAATTAAAAAAACTCTAAAATGATAGGATATAAGACTAAAACACGATGTTGTGTAGAAAGAAAACACAATGAAAGAAAAGAGAAACATCTTGAAGATAGGAGTCTTCCCTCTGATGAGAGAGAAGTGGGGGAGGAAGAGATGAGAGGAAAGAGGACGCGAGAGGCTGCCGAGGCTTGAAGGAGCAGCAGCCTGATCATTATCCTCCGTCATCATCATCTTCACTGAATCAAACACTTCATCCTCACATTAATTATGTTTAAATGTAGAGTCCTTCAGATGCTTCTCACTCCGTACGGCTCTCAAACACTGTTCTCACTTCATCTAACAACATCCCTTTCTTTCATTGAAGTATTTCAGCGTTCCCTCATCTTCGGCCCTCTTCCCCTTTTTCTGTTTGACCACATCTAAAGACAAATGTTTGCTTTCATTAGTCATATTAGATGACTAATTTCCTGGGTGTGTGAGCATCATGGGTGAAATCAATTATCCTTCTAAAATTTGTTCCTCCTGAAATCCACAAGCGGTGTTATGATGTTTCTGCACCATCTCTGATACTGATACTCCCCACAACTGCAGAGTAATCAGAGTATTTTTGCAGATGACAGGACTGTATTGAAGTCTTAGGTGTACAGTGTGTACTTGTGGAGCTCCTGCACTGCTGACCACCATCTCCGACACACAACCTTTCAGTCTCACAAACTGTGGTCTGAATGTTAGCTAGTCATAAATCCAGATGGTTGTGCAGGGATCCACCTGGAATTTATGGCACTTCTCACATCACTGAGCTGAACTGTATTAAAAGCACTTGATCCTCAAAGTGCTGCCTGAGTTGGACACCAGAGCCCTGCATTGGCACCAAATGCAAATCTTACAGCCGCAGACAGTTTCAAGATTATATTGAAGGAGTAGGCAGCTACAAAAAAACTGCAGGTCTTGAATTTTCTAGTGGACAGAGAGCGTCACTGAAACTTGAGAAAAAAGGAGAATCAGATATATTCTCTCTACCTCTTGTTAAAATTTAACATGACATTGGGGTTCTTTTTAAATAGATGTACTCCTTTCTTTTTATAACTGCAGATATTTAGACATCCTATAGTTTATTTTGCCTCAGTTCACATTAACACTGTGATTCAAAACAGATTTTTGTTGGATATATTTTTATTTATTTTTTTGTCCTATGTAGGCCAATTAATAAAGTGGTGCATATGAATTTATTAAAGTTGGTCTATATATGGGTTGTGGGAGTGAGCGGGTTTAATGAAGACTGGTTGTAGTAGTGCGCAGTAAAGATCAGAATTTTAGTGGGATTGGGACTGAAAATAGTCCTGTGCAGGGCTCTATTTGACATCCATGTTGTAGATGTATGGATAAGTGATTCTGACAACATGATGAATCCTGACATCCTCCATCCACCAGGGGGCAGTGATAACTATTCAGGAGAGACTCTGATATAAGTCTGCCTTTAAATCATCTCTCTTTGTCCTTGTATAAAAGTCTGATTCCCGTTTTCTGTCCTTACTGCACTCAAACACATGACCAACTTCCTCCAGAGTTGCTGTATGTAAATGATGCATCTCAGGTGGCTTATTAAATGTGATGGCAAACATACTTTGTTCATCCAGGATGCGACAGCCACACAGCTAAGCTCACACTTTTTCATTTGATGCCATCTCTGAAAGCCTCCCTCTCAACTGTCCAGCTTCCTGCTTGTTTTAGCAGTGATTTTTTTTCTTGGTTTGTGCAGGTTTCCAAACTTGTACTTGAACAAATGGAGTTTACTGATGTGTGACGTTCCCAGCATTCATGCTCATTTTCACACCTGCAGTCCTTCCTGGAGACACGAGACCTTAATGGTTCCTTGTCCGATGCCTCCATTTGCACAATGAGCAGCTGAACCAGCTACGATAGAGAATCACCCTCAGCTGGATGGTAGTGCCGTTGCTTTCAGGATGAGATTTGCTCTGATGAGTCATGTCTCATAGGGTCAGTCTCCATCATAGCTCATCAGATCTGTGGAGTTGTGTCAGAGAATTAGATGGAGCAGGAGAAAAACATGCAAACCTGGTGCCCCATAATTTACTCATCACTCTTTATGGAGTCACTTCCTGGTACCAGGGTGGAGATGATAAATACCAACATTTTACCCTGAGGACACCTGCAGTGTTACATGAGTCAGTCTCTTCGTTGCTTTGGCTGCAGCCCTCGTTGAAACAGACTATCCCTCTTGAGCTAAAAAGCTTTTTCTCCATTAACTTTGCATCAGAACATGTCTGATGAGATAAAATGAAAACATCCTTTTATCTTTATTGATTCATGCACATTCTGTGTGGACTGACTTTTACACACAGTTTGTCCTTAATTCATTTTCTGTTAGAATATGAATCTAATGTGAGCGATGAGCCCTTAATGCATGATGCTTTGAACACGCATGCCCGCTGATGCCTGTACAGGTGCTGGATGTTTAGTTATAGAGTTGGATCTTTTTGTTTGTGGTTAACAGATAATTTAACAGGTTTGTGTACAGATGGAGGAACTGCTGGTGTTTAGGACGTAAACCTGCCTCACTCCTTATCTGGACCCTGCCTGGAAACTGGGAGCAGAGAGGGATTTATTTTTTCTTCTCCTGGTTTCCCGCTTTTTCCCTCTTTCCTCTGTTATAATGGGATTTTTTTCCTTTTCAGCTCTGTGACTAAATCGAGTCAGGGGGGTGCAGCTTTGTGGCAGGGTTGGCAGGATGTGTGTTCATGTCTGTTTGTGGATCAAGTCCTTAATTTTTATTAGTGGATGATAGCTTTTGTTACTAAAGAGATATTTTGATCACAAAAAAAGTCGACAACTTTGGAGAATCTGGAGACGCAAAAATCAACAACCTGAGTTCAATGACTGTCACGGGAGTCCAGTGTAGTCTTCATCATCGCAGCAGGCTCCGTAAGAACAGTACACAAAGTTTTTTTTTTCATCTCTTGGATCAGGGATCTTTACTGTTTCTTATTCAGCTATCCTATTTAAAGAATAACTTCCTTTTAGTTGATATATGAGCAAGCAGACATGTTTACTGTTTTCATGTTATTTTTGTGCTTCTCTTCATCTGATTTTCTCCTTTTTTTATTTTTCTTCTTGCTAAATTATTTAGAGTGTAAACTGATTTTAATTAAGTCAGAAACAGGTCGGCTGAGTGGAGGAATTTACTCTGATTGGCTGTTCAGGGTGGAAAAAATAAAACTGGAGATAACATAAGTACTACTTGGTCATGTGGTCATTCTTACAGCATAATGCAAGAATTAATGTCACATCTCCGCAGTGAAGATGTAGAAAGATGAAGAAGTAACACTCAACAGCCTCTTTGTCAGCTCCACCTGTTTAAATGCTTGTTGACTTACATATCTAACCAGCCAATCATGGATGTAGACATGGTGAAGATGACTTGCTGAACATGAAACTGAGCATCAGAGTAAGGTAGAAAGGGGATTTAAGGGACTTTAAACATGGCATAGTTGTTGGTTTTAATAAAGGCAACAGGAAGTCAAATAAAGGCTGGTTCCAACCAAGGAGTGCAGAAATGGAAAAATTGCTTATTAATCCCAGAAGGAAATTACAATAACAAAAATCATTTCAGTACAAAATGTCTTGGATCAAAGCTTCAGGCTGCTGCTGGTGTCATGGTGGGGGAGATTTTCTTGGTCCACTTTGGTCCCTTAGTACCATCGTGGTCTGGTTGAACCAGCACAGCCTACCTGAGTATTGTTGCTGACCATGTCCATCCCTTTATGACCACAGTGGAGCATCTTCTGATGCTACTTCCAGCAGGATAATGCACCATGTCACAAAGCTCAGATCATCTCCACCTGCTTTCTAGAACATGACGATGAGTTCACTGGACTCCAACGGCCTCCACAGCCACCAGATCTCAGTCCAGTAGAGCAGCTTTGGGAGATTCTCATCATGGATGCAGCCGACAAACCTGCAGCCACTGTTCATACTCAGAGCTTGTCTAACACTAAAATTCAAACTATGTGCTGTGGTGGCTCCATTTATATTTTGTGTTTTTATTTCTATGCTGCCCAAGACCTTGGTAACCTTGGTAACCACTGCATGACAGACTGCATGAATAATATGGTGTATATCATGTCAGAGCTTCTCCCCGTCCAGCTCTGGCAGCATCAGGATGGCCCTCATGAGGACGAGAATCAAATAGACTCAGAAAGCGCGAGTGTTGGATTTCACGGTTTATTTGATTCATTTTCTCCTGGGAGAATGCTTTCCTTTCCACACCTCTCACCTCCCCAGCACGTCTTATTCGTATCCTTGAAATAAGTGGATTAATATTCTTTTTTAAATGGTTGGTCCTTTCTAATCAGCACCCTCTAATTTCTCTGAAGTTCAGTAAGTACAAAGTACTAAATTAGATATGCTTTATTTCAGTCCCTGGGTGAAGACTGGAACGTTGCAGCACACCTTTTGGAAATCCAAAGAAGTTCTCACATTTCAAATTTAAACACAACATCTTTTCCTATATCTTATTTCCTTTACATGTCCAAGTTGAAAAGCACTGCAGGATCTCCTCCTTTTACCTTTTTGGTGAGTTAGTCTTTAATCTGCTTGTACAGTCTTACATCACTCCGTCAGTATTTATGCTCCAGTCTTTGTTTTTTGTCCCTGTTATTTGTTGTGTTGCATCAGTCTTGAATCAGCCAGCCTCAGTAGTCTCCATTTGTCTGTTGGTCATTCAGTTGGTTTTTCAGCCATCTTAAGTTGTGCCTTTGTTAATTTAGTTCCTTATGTTTTCTGCTTCTACATTAAATTTTGTTTTATTAAACCATCTTTAGTCATGCATCATTCTGATGTTCTTCATTTTGGTCCTACCTCCTTGTCTTCTATGTTCGCGCAGCCGTGTCTGGGTGAAGCAGATTATACTGCATTCTCTGTGTTCCTATTCTGTCCTCATTAGCACTTCAAGCTTATCCATTACGTTAGCTCCTCATGTTTCACATCAGAATGTTTAGAAGATACGGTTTGCATTTCCTCCTCTTTGCTCTTTGCCTTGCTCATGCCCTGCATCCTCTTCGTTTCCTCCTCAGCTTGTGCGGAATTTGGTGTGTTGTTTCACTCTTTAATCAGTTTTCGAAATTCTTCATAACACCTTCACTTAGAAAAAAATCTATTAGTTAGAAATAATTTCTTAAAGCTCCGGTTATCTTTTATGTCATTTATTATGCTGCTGCAGGAGCATCAACAGAAGAAAAGAGTGCAGATGTTTTCTACTCATTCCAACTCTAAGAGCATTTTTACTCAAGGTCTCGACCCACAGCCCACTCAACCAACCCTATGAGTGCTGAGTGTGTGGACAGTGTGTGCATAAAACAGTTTAAAGTAGTGTGAACCAACTCTCACCTCAATAAGGCTGCAGCTGGAGTCGGACTATATCCGGGCTCTGCAGGGCCTGTGAGTGCAATCTGTCTGCCACTACTCTCAGACGAAACTTTACCTTAACAAGAAAGAAGCATATGAAAACAATCAGAGCGTAAATTTACCTCACATCAGTCAACAGCTTGTCTGTTGCCATGGATACTCATGACAGATCCAACTTACATGGAGAAACCAGTTGAGTAGCAGAGCTTCTTTACCAGGGTGAAAAAATTAATGTCCACCTGACATCACGTGGGATTACCTCGTTGACTCTGATGATGATGATGAATAAATTAGCTGATGGAAGCTTTTATTTTTCAGTTTTATTTCTCGCCTCCGGGTCCCTTGTGTTCAGTTCTTTCAGTCAGTGGAGCATCAGGACATTCCGAAATGTAAAGATTTTTCTTCCTGATACATTCTCAAGGTCACCATTAAAGCTTGGACATGGACACACACACACACACGTGGATGCACGGGTATGTGTGGTGCCTCTGTGACAACACGGCTCTAAATGGATTCCTCGGTCGTCGTGGCAATGACAATTGATTGGAAACAGAAAGAGAAGGCCAGAAAAGGCTTTAGGATGAAGAAGCAGTTTTCTGTGATGATGGGGTCAGAAAACCTTTCTCTCACACACATATAGCCTCTTCTTGATGAGTTTCAGCAAACCTTTACAGATTATAGGCGCCAGGCATGTTTTTCCATTACCACAAACCATGGTTAAATGGTTATTATGGGTTGTTATCAAGGTGACAAGTGCTTTCAGTCAATACGTGTCACTTTATTTTGATTCAGTCGTCCACAGATAGACAGCGTTTTCATAGATTATACAGGCAAAGCACAAATGGTGTTTTCAGTTATTCAGCCCTTTTTATCATCCTCTTTGTCCTTGAAGTAATTATTGATTTCAATATCTGCTCGGCTGGAGTCATGTCAGATAATGTCAAAGCAATGCTGCATCACTTACAAGATGTTTACATTGGCGTATTGTGTTTCTATGTGTTTGCACATCCAGGAGGAATACTGCAGATGGAGAAGCTCGTCTTGTTACACACCTGAACTCCCGGCTTGATGCAGCTCTGCATTTATTCACCAGTGATCATCTGCCATCTTTTCACCGTCTTCCTTTATTTGTCTTCGCTGTTTTCACTGACAGGACACAGTTTTCTGCAGCTTTTATAATTCAGATCTTACACAAACTTCCATTTATCGACATCCTGACACCTGACCTGACAACAGAAATGTTTTTTTTTACTTTCCTGTAAACATTACCAGCTGAAGCTGATCAGGGATTTAGGGATTGTGTGTGTGGAGCTAACACAAGCCAACGCTGCTGTGGATGAAGTTGAGTTAGATTTAGTGCATGGTCATGGTAGAATGATGCTGATTCTGACCATCTCCAGGGACTGGATGGGGAATTTGGGTTTCACCATGTCCCGTGTTCCTTTTTTCTTAAATTATTTTTTTATCTCTAATTGACCCAAAGGTGTGAGTTTGAAGCATCTGTTGGAACGAGTCATTTAACCTCTGCAGTTTGTCCCAACATGTGACTGCACAGGTCATGGAAAATTTCCTTCTTTAACCTAAAAACGCTAATCTTAGCGGTTGTAGCCTTCAGTGAATCTCACACACACACACACACACACACACACACTGAGTCTGTCGGAGACTAAATCTGCTCATTGTGTTCGTGTTTTTAAGCGTGTTTGTACACACACCTCAGGTGGATTACTACCAGCAAGCTGAAGAGACTGACACAAAGCTGCAGCAGTAGAGAGCAGAGTGGAGGAAGACGAGGAGGGAGCACACTGAGGATGAGGAGGGTTTTGTCTTTCTCAGCTTATCTCACCACAGAGCACTGCACCTGCTGCGGTTGCCAGGTTGTAAGGAGGTGTGCGAGCACTGCCATGGTGGAGTGATTTTTTTTCTTTTAAAGCAGAAGAAGTGGATTTGGAGGTAGCGTGCTGGAGAGAGTCTCGTTGCCATGCGAGGCCCTTCAGAAGTGAAGAGGTTCATGTTGATTCAGGACAGAAGTTGCCATGTTGGAGGATGTTTTAATGCAGTGGAGGCAGGTGTTGTTAACACATGCAAAGGTTAATGAGAGCAGGGATGCTGGACAGAGTTGCTGTGTAGCTTGTTTGAAGCGCAGTGCTCTGACAAGATTGCCAGTTTGGAGAGATGATAATCTGCTAGAGAGGTAAAGGTCAACGGATTTCACAGCGAAGTAGATGAACTGTGCAGTATCTCTATTCAGCTGCTTACAGAGAAGCACCAAAAATGTGTTTTCTCCTCCTAAACTACTGGAAAAATACCTGCTTACATCTGGTGTCTTGTCCTCTTCATTATTCTGCATGTCTTCACTTCTTTTAATAGAAATGAGAAGTCTTTAGAGCCGTCAGTTGGGGCGCAGCTTACTCATCATTTCTTCTGTCCTCTGCAGAGTATTAGTCTTTCTGAAAACAATATTTGGTTTTCATCCTCCCTACATGGTGACATTTATATGTCAAACCGCTTTAACTCGTCATATATATACATATATATATATATGTATTTTTATTTTTTTTATTCTTTTGTGCAGTTTATTCGTATTATTATTAGTAGTAGTATAATTACAATCTGCAGATTAGTGTTATGGTTTTCTTTCAGTAATACATGAGTTAATAATGTCTGATAGGGTTTTAGTTAAATATTTAGGTAATAATATTTTAGGTTACCTTTGTTAGCTGGGAAAGTTGTTACCTGTGGGGGGAAACCTCAAATATAGACGGGGTGAAGAGCCAGTATCATGGGCAGGCACAAACTGGAGAGGAAGGAAGAGAACATTTTATCACATTTAGCACATTCTTTAGTCTTCAGCAGATGTTGCTGTTGACCACATCTGGATACTTTCATGGTCATTTCTGGTTTGAGCTTTTATGCTTCAATAATGTTATGTCAATAATAAGGTAGGTTTTGATGAAAGTATTGAAGGATCAAACTGGGCTTTTTCCACATGGAAATGCCAGAACTTTTCAGCCCAGTTGTCAGATATCCTGGAATATTTATTAAATCTGTAGCGTAATTTTCTTGGTGAACTGAGAGACTGTGTGTTGCATTTATATGTGAGTAACATTTGTTCTCGTTTTGCCTCAGCTTCCCTCCAACAGTTCTGGTCACATGACTTTATTCATCCTCCACAGATTCATCATTATGAGCGGCACATCGTTGACTTTTGTGAGGCAATATGCAAGCATAGAAATGCCAATGTTGCATTATTCAAAACATCAACTTCCCATCTCGCTTCAACCCACACCAGGGAGGAGAACCAGGGCACCTTTAAATAGTGTGTTCAACTTTATAAAAAGGGGGAAAGAAAGGGGAGGAGAAGATACACTAAGGTATGCTGACAAAGTTCAGCTAATGCATAGGGTTCACGTAGGTGGATTGTCACTGATTTGAAGCACTTGAGGTGGATTTCCAGGTCAGTCGTTCATAGAAAGTTTCGAAGGCTTCTTTACCAGTTCGGTTTTTGTCTTGAAGCTTTTTACTCTGACAGCTGGGACCAGAGATAGTTGTGTGGAAAGAAAAAACAGAGATGAAAGAAGGTACTGTACATGAGTCAACCACTGACTTCTAAAGACAGTTTCTTGTTCTCAGATATTAACTTCTGTCGTTGCCTTGGTTATTCAGGCTGTGGGCTGTTCGGCCCTCTAGCTGCCGCTGTACTGATGATCCTTTTAAACTTGTCTGCAACTCTTTAGGACAACTTCCTGGTGTTTTAGCAGTTAGGACCCTTCATGATTAATCCTGTATTGTTTCTGATCCTGGAAATGTGACCTTTCCTGTTTTTATAGCATCGTTGCTACATGTGTTTAACGTAAACAAACATAACCTGTGGGTTCACTTCACCGTGGTCTACATTCTTCGTAGGAGTCCAATTTATGTCGTCTTCATTTGACAGACATTTAGGACCTCCTGGTGGATGAAGCTCAAACCTTGCCTCAAGCTAAAAATAGCTTAACTCACATGCTTGCTTATTACAACAAGCAGCTACATCTTTTATCTCCCCATGAGCTCTAATCCAGCCACAATATATCAGATGCTAACAAAGAGATCCTACTGGAGTGATTTACCGACCCTTTAACCATGTGATCACTGCAAACTTGCTCTCCCTGTTTTATTAGTTCATAAGGAACTCTGGAAAAACCTCCATCAGTTTTGTGATTGAAATGACTAGAACAACCAAAAACGAGACATTCATAAGAATTTTCCAACAATCAGGAACATGTTCACCATGCACGCTCTGGTCTGCTACGAGCTGGATTGGTCACCACTTCACATCGGGCATAACTAACAAAACGAACGTCTGGTCAATCCAAGCAAAATGTGAGCTTCGCTATCTGAAGATGAGGAAGGTGGAGCCTCCACACTTGAGATGCAAGTTGCACTGATGTGGAAACGTTTCTGTCTAAGAACGATGGATGTTTCGAAGCTCTGAGTGAAGCAGTATCAGATCATGTGACTCAGGAAGGTGTTCACGATTCACTGTCGGGAATACAATACCATGTTGAACTGACATGTTTGTTACTTTGAAGGGGCAGTAAAGTCATCACACAGCTCCTTCTCCAAAATTTAATAAGCTATCTTGGGTCAATCACTTTTAGTTCTGCCTTTTTTAAGCTCTATAAAACACAACTCAATGACTTTATTTTCTGCGTTAATGAAGTTTCTCTCAGATTTATAGGCAACCCCTAAAGAATTATCAAGAGGCTGAGATTTTATCGAGATGATTTATTACAGCAAGTTCATCAGCCTCTTAAATCTCTTCTGTTACACTGCATGCAATCATGCCATCGCAAAATATTTTGAAACCCACAAGGAAGAGACACAAGTTGGAGAACAGTCTAACCTGGATATGTCATACCATTGCTTCTGTTTTCACCTTGTCAGAATGTGTTGAAATCCCATCAGTAACATGTAAAACATCAGTCCTGGTGCTTGTTTTTATTGCTCTCTGTGTCTCTCAGTGAGTACATCTCATACAAATTCATCCAACTAAATTATGACCCATGGTGCCCCAGGTCGGTGACCCCTGGGTCAATGTTACCCTTTAGAAGGATAACTGGATCAAAAGTGACTCAGTGATGTTTTTTCTTGCAATATTTTCGTGGAAATGGAAAGCTATCATTTCATATTCCAGCTATTCATTAATGTGCCATTTATATATTGAAGTTTATACATTTTCTGAATTGTAGTCTATGAATTACATCTCCAAGCGTACAGAGTTTGGTCATAAATGACCTACTTTCATTTCCTATTAAGTTTCAAGGGAACTTTTGAGTCTGTTAAACAGAGACTATCAGGAATTTATATTTTGTGGACAACATAGGCTACAACAAGAATCCTCAATCCCTGTCCACCAAGGCCCGTGTCCTGATGATTTTAGGACTTTCTTTTTTTAGGGAGAACGGAAGGCAGACTTTGGACTTAAAAACCTTAAAATAATCTGGTCTGGTCCAAGACTGCTTTGCCTATCTTGAGACGTTGTTGTTGTCATTCTTCTGACTCCGGCTTCACAACCAGAGGTAGGAATTGCTCACTGATGTTAAGTGGTTAAAATTCTGATTTAAGTTGGTGAATTTCAGTCATTACAAAACATTTCCAGAGTATTTTCTTACATTTCGCCAAGATGTTCAGCCTCAATGGCCTCTCTAAGTGCTGCAAAATAACTTTCTGTTCCTCCTTCCATCATGTCTTGTGTCTGTTTTCTAAATTGTGGATCCTCAATTTGGATTTGTACTTTCTTTTTGAGGACTGAAAGTTGGCCCTGAACCAGAGTGTGACACTTTCTATCACTGTGGTCAAAGTGGCAGCTTGAGCCTCTGTTGCAGAGTTTAATATCTGCAGGAAATATCCCAAAGAGATGACGTGTCCAGGCAGACACCCACAGGAAACTGAAAACCACCTGACACCTAAACAGACTATTAAATTGTACAAAACTCATTTCCATTATTATTAATTATAGTTTTAAAATGGTTTTTCCCTCAATGGATGCATCATCCTGAGGAGAAGATAAAAAGGAGGACAGTGGATAAAGCAGAATGGTTTGAGTGTGGAGGACTGCCAGCATTATTTGTCCAGAAGTGCTGACAGTTCCCATCCAGAAAATGTGCTTAGAAACCCTGACAATTTTCTGCAGTCACCTATTTAGTTTCCCCCCACTTTGGTCTCAATGGATCTTTTTATAACTGCGGCAGCAGAGTTTAGGAAGTGGGCCAAAGTTATCTCCCATATGCTTCAGTGTGAGACTAAATGTTGAGTTTCCCTTCGAGGATGAAAATGGCCTGGAAACTTCCAGAGGAAAAAGAGCAGTGGAGAAGTGACAGACCAAAGAGACGTAAATAAAAGACCAAACAGTTCAGACAGACCAGAGAGGAACAACGACTGAAGCTTTAAAACTTTGCTCTATTTGTTCCTCACTGTTTGAAGGTTCCATCTGTATGCATATGTATTTAACGTCGAGCATAAATGAGGCTTTAGTGGATGTCCAAACATTTTCTTTTCTTCTCATGATCTGTTTACATTCACAACCTTAAACCATCTACTGATGCAACCGATGTCACCACCATTTGGTAACCCCATGTAGCGTAGTTAACCTAGCCTAGGAAGCAGAGAGGCTTTGTTACTTAATATTGCTTCTCAGTCAGGTCCTATTTTGCAGTTTATAAAATGCTCCATTTCTTTATCAAAATGTAAAGGCTTCATCTGTTTGAGTCCCACTTCTCCATCAAGTTTCCTCTGAGCGTCTTGGCTGCATCCTGCTTATCATCGAGTTATGATAGTAAACATTGTAGATACAGATTTAGTCGTCTTGAAAGTAAAGTGACCAACTTGGTCCCTTCAAAGATGACCAAAAGTTTCTGATACTTATTTTTAGAATCTTTAGACAGAAACCAAGCTGATCTGCTTTTATGCAACAACCCCAAACAGTGAAAATGGTTAATTAGAAAAAAAGGGAATTTCAGCCATAAGTAGAAATAGAAATCCTGTAGATCATCATGCGCCCTCAAAACCCTGATGTAAGCATTGGGAATCAGTCTGATTATGCATGAAATCTCCAAATCAGACACCCAGGGTCCACAGAAAACCTGTAGAGAAACAGCTGATCTGACAAGTAGCTTAACAACGGCGTAAACCCCTACGAATAAATGAACTAACAGGCTGACATCCTGTGAAAATACTTGATACTTGATGTTCAGACATTAAAATGTTGTTTGTTTTTTTTTTCCTGATTTCAGTGCAGACAGATTAATTACAGCTCTGACTGGTAAAAGCTGCCTCCCTTCTGCACTGCTGATTGCATAAACAACTATGAAAATACTTTGGTACTACCTCCCTGCCTCTGTCTGTCGCCTTCATATAATTTGGACAAGATAAGAACCATCTGGTGATAATTGAAACTGTTAAGCATGCAAGAACAACATGTGGTTGCCAGGGTATTTCTTTGTGATTCTCTTGATAATTATGGAATTTGTAGAAGATTATAACATACTGGGAGCAAGAAATGTATTTCAGTCTTTTGTCTATGCATGTGAAATAATTTTTGCTATTCAAACCAAACAGAAACTAACTACCAAAGTAATGATGATTTAAACAATACTATAAGGCAGTGGACCAATCCCACTTGATGCTGTCAACAGTCCATCTGAACTTGATTTAGATTTAGCTGATCTTTGACCAACAAGGAGAGTCTGGACTCCAAAACACCAAGAGTTCACCGTGGACTGAAATGACATCACTAAGGTTGATAAAATGCTGCTGATCCTTCACCCTGCTCATGTGCTTATGTTCAGGCCCTGCCGTAGTTCTTCTAGCTAAACCAATTCTGGGTTGGCCCTGAGCTGGCCTAGCACAGAACCAAGCCTTCATCCAACCTGTTTGCATTGGCAGTGTCATTCTGGTGTGTTTACCTACCAATAAGTGCCAAGATCCTCGGTTTCACAGCAGAGAGGTGTCATGAATATCAGACAGTTATAAATGCAACCACAAAGGTCGCTTTGAAGCCCCCTTTAAACGCTACTCTCATCAGTCCGCATGTCTGAAAGATGGCTTTAAAAGTTTAAACTAAGTCAACCCCATTTTTTATTCTTTCCTGCATAAATAAATACATAAAACTTAATAAAAAAATAAAATAAAAAAAACAGAACTGGGTGTTTTGTTGTTAAATTCCACTTGTCATTAAATAAACGGATTTAAAAGAATTTCCTATGAGGATGGAGAAGCTGAAATTGGTAAGTCGCAATAAATGAGCACATGCAGCAGTTTGTTTAATTTGGAAATCCCAGTTTCTTCTTCTGCTGTTTCCAAAAAGTCAGATAATTTTCTGCATGTTAAAATGATTTTTTCCATTTAAACGTGATGCATGTAAACACACATCATGATCAGAACAACTTTTCCAAGGTTCATGTAAATGGTACAGGTCTGATGGGAGTTTGATGCATCTCATCTATGTGGTTTAGGCTAATAAAGACTCATTTGATGCTGAGATAGGCTCCAGCTTACCCGTGACCCGTAATGGACTAATCGATTCAGAGGCAAGGCAGTTTACTTC
>CM047983.1:33452584-33463203 GCA_026261665.1 Melanotaenia duboulayi
CACGCCATGTGAAAAGGCCCTCAGACACATAAAGAGGGGCCATTGCGAGACTTAAAAACAAATAAAAGAATCTTAAAATGGATTCGTAAATAAACAGGAAACCAATGAAGGGACGCTAAAACTAGAGTTGTGTGCTCTTGTTTGCTTGTACAAGTTAAAAATYGTGCATCAGTGTTTTGTACCAGCTGTAAGTACAAGGTGGAAGCCTGGCTAAATCCGATTAAAAACCGGGGTTACCATTATCCCGCCGTCAGGTAATAAAAGCATGGATAACCTCTAGGTGATGTCTTTACAGGAGGGGCATTGACTTGTGAGTCGCGTTTTAGGCTGAGGGCCATTTTTACATCTAAATTTGTGATGCTGGAGAGGGAAAAGTGAAAAGAAGAAGCTGGAGCCAGTGGATTGAAACAGCATGACCTCTGTCTTTTTTTTTCATTAGAACTGAGGAAATTCGGAGCGAACCATCCCCTGATCTCACTGAGACAATCAAGGAGAGGCTGAACAGAACCATTACGCTTTAAAGGGAAATAGACTTGACAGTCATCAGCATATAATTGAAATGGCATTCCATGATTTCATCTTTTGTCTTTCTTTGGTAGACTGTAGCAGTTTAAACATGGTAATGAAAATTTAAACATTGGTGTTGAGGTTTAATATTTTATCATTTAGCTTATTTAGGGCATGCAGTTGTAACTTCTTAAATCTACAGTGTGAACAAGGTGCTGAAACATGACACTGACTTTAAATGCCGACAGAAATTTTAGCAGATTTGGTACAATTCACGGTCTGGTGCTCTGAGACGATTCAGCTACAACAAGGGAGTCAAATCTTAATGAATGACATTATTTCTTGGCAAATCAAATACTGATTAAACCCCCAAAAATTGTCCCACCTTCCAGAGGGAATCATTCAGACTCTGAGAGGTTTCCAGCTCCCGTTGCTGAACCCCTCCTGCTTTTTAAATCAGGTCAGATTTTATTGAGTGCCATCAATTAACCACAAGTGTAGCTCATGTTAGGGTCCAGGATACATTACATGTTAAAAGAACCACATTGTGGTTTAAATCGTTTCCCCATTTTTTCTTGGGTTGGGCTTTAAAGGGTTAATACAAAGCATATAATTAGCTTCCCAGTTGACAATATTAGCACACAGGAAATTTGAGAGTTTCATTTGTTAAGAAATGAAACTCGATTTATAGACAGCCAGTCCTGCAAGTCTTTAGCTGTTGTGCTTGTGATTAGTTGAATAAGAGAAGGTCAGTGAAAACGGTTTATTTTTATTTGATTCTTATTAAACTATTTATTTTTATTGCCCCACCTTTAGCACAAATAGCAGAAGTTGTTATGTAATCACGTCATCATGTTCTATATTTCTGCCTCTCTTCTGTTATTTGCCTGTTGTTGACACATGGAAATGTGACACGAGAGGAGGAGGAGGAGGAAGAGCCCTAGCAGTGATGCTGTGTGGGATTTGATGTGTTGTGATGCTGATTACAGCCCCACCATTTCCATCTCTTCAAATTCATCACTGCCTGATAATAAACCCCCCACCCACCACCACCCACCTCATGTATCTGTCTGCCATCTGCCCCCCCTTTGCACCGCCTCGCTCCATCTTATTTCAGGTGAAGATCCAACATGAAACAGTGGTGTTGTTGAAGCCCTCTCTGCTTGCAGCATCCCACCACTTCTGTCAGTCAAAATTCATCACTTTCTCCATCTCTCCGTGGCTCCATCCATCCATCTCTTGCTCCCACTCTGTATTTATTTGTTTATTTACCGAGCGTAGGGTTTAGATGGCGGAGATGGAGCCGATGTCGCTTTGCTACAGACCTCAGCATCCCACCATTTATGTCACTTGTGATTTATCATTTTGCATGTTTCTCCCTCTCCGCTCACACTTCTACTATCTTTCTCTATTTCCCAAAATGATTTAGTGTGAGCAGGATGTGGAATGAGAATTAGCTTTTGGCTAAGTGATCTTCTGATGTTGATTGCAGCATCCCACCACTTCTCTTCAACAGAGTGTATTTTTAGCTGATGATATGCAGGCCCACTTTCTCTGCCCACACTTTCAATTTTATTCTCTTTCAAGAGCAACTTCTTTTCAATTTCAGGTGTGCTTTGTAATGAAAAATTACAATGAAACCATTTCACCAAAACAACACGGGGTTTACACTGTCAGCACAAAATTGTAAATTCATAAAGTAAATATAATGGTGCTGAAACAAGTATGTCTTTATGTCTTATAATAGAGAAATTATTTTAAGACAATATCTTATAAATTCATAATTCATCCATGGCCAAAAAAGCCATCATGAAATGCTTACAGACCTAATGAAATGACACATGTCTATGGGTGAGTTAAGCCTAACTTGGGTTATGATGTGTGGACCATACCTGGCCCAAATGTCATTAACCAGCAGTGAAATGGGCAGGGCCACTGCTAGCCATTTAGGTGCCCTAAGTACCCGCCATCATTATTATTTTTTTAATGTTACAGCTATAACAAACTATGAAGCATTCTGCAATGTTTGGGGTTAATTTTTGAGAAAAATGTGTCATGTTTACTGTCCACCACTAAAATTAAATTTTGCAAAGAGCGACTTCCTTACAACAAAAATGAGAAATGCCATGTGCACTGGTCCTTCACAGAACCAGCATGGAGACAAACATTCAGTTAGACTCGCAATCACTCAGCGAGAACTCAGAGCCTCGTGTCTTTGGACTCGGGGAGGAAGCCGGGAGAGAAGACAAAACAAATTCCACACAGGTTCCCCCAGAAACCTACTTGATGTTAATATGTAAGGATTATAAATATAAGATAAGTTTGTACATTAACACATTTATTGGATTTGTGGTCTACTGGGAGAATCACAGACCTCCTCCAAGAAGTCCTTCACACTTTGGATGCAGCAGTCTGTCTCCGAAGGAGCTCTGCAGGGCTGTCGGTGTTCACGGGGGAAAAGAGCTGATCCGTACGGGGATGCTTCAGTACAGCAACAGATGCAGACGTCAGATCGAGCAACATAATTAATACATCCAATTTTACTTATCTTCAGTCTGACAAAGACTGAAATTGCGACATGTTAAATTTTACCAATCACTCATTCACGTAACCATGACTGTAGCCCCTCCCACCAGCTGTCATGGGGTCTGTTTTAATCACCGAAATCAGGTATCACACACGCCTTAATCCTCTCATTAACGAGATAAATTATCCCATCATCATGAAAAAATGGTCCTCACTATCTCGAGATAACAAGAAAATGAACTTGTTATCTCGAGATAACAGTTAAACAAGGAACAACAGCTGATAACAGCCGCCCCTGGTTTCCATATCTGAGCACCTTTGTCTGTCAAACTTAAGTTTGAGGCAAAATCTAACAACAGAAGAAAAGTGGGTAGGACAGACTCTAAACGTCAATGTTAATCACAATCAATCCCAAACAATCAATGTATTAGTTTTATAGTATTTTAAAGGTCATATTGTAAAAGACCGTTACATATTACATGTAACGTCATGTTAAGATTGTTACCATGGTTACGTAATCAGTTCAGCTGATGTAAAAATATTGTTAGTGTAGTCGTGACATTTACAGTGTCATTGACCATGTCAGAAGCTCAGTCAGTGCAGTGAATGATGACATGTCCCATTTAAAGTCTCTGATTGGCTGCAAGTTGGCTGTAGAATTTGTGACTTTAGATATGACGCTATTACGATTCTGATGCAAATATTAAAAAAGATATAAAAATATTAAAGATATAAAAGAAGAACCTACGAGCCAGAAACTATTTTTCTTATTATTCTTTTTTCTAAGTATGGAGGTATTTTTTAACAAATGCAGTTTTTGCATGTTCAGTTATTAGTAAAGCACAATCAAGCTATATAGCATGTTTTCCTCCAACATTACTGGATGGTCTCCAGTCTGATCTGTGTTAAATATTTATATTTAATAATTCCAGAAACTGGTATGTCTTACGTAGTGTAATAGTGTAATAAATATAAACAAACTTTAACTTCTTATGAAGTAAATTATTTATCTTTGTTGTTACAAACTTATCAGAGAACCAGTGAAGTCGTCGACATCTCAGGAGTTATATTTGTCTTAGTGTAAGACCCTCCTCACTGTGTCGTAGCTTGTTATGAACATGCCTGTCCACACGTGTATGTAAAATAACAAACATGCATGTGCTCTCACATGGGTGCAGATTTCCACACATACACACACAGCTGGTGCCATCTGTTGATTCACTGTAGATTAGCCTGCTGGTGGAAGCACTGTGGTCCAACACACACACTCACAGACACACACATGCGATGTGCCAATGTCTCCGGGTCGTGTGTGACAAGGTGTCAATGTGTTTTGCTTTACCTGCCAAGTATCTTTTTCTCTACTCTCCCCTTCATCCTTACCTCCATCATTCTCTCCATTTCAGTCTTATATTTGTTTTCACTTCAACATTTTCTGTTTATTTCCTGCTGTTTGATCCAACTCTGCTGCCTGTCTGAGTGTTTTCTTTAAAGTACAACATGAATCCAGGTGAAATGCTTCTTTATTTTTATTAAAAATAATCTTATTATTCCACTGGAGTCACAAGTTGAATGGATGTTTATATTGTCATGTCCAGTCAGCCATGTCCTATATGCAGTCCTGCTGATAGCCCATATGCCAACACATACACGTCGATTGGCTCCTTTAGAAAATTAAATATTTACAAAATCCTAACAGGTGGAGATAGGATGATGCAAATGGTGATAAGTGACCTGGTTTGCAGTTTAATTTGTATCAGATGTGTTTAAATCAATCCAGCATCCAGAAACATGGTTTTATATACGTGTAAATTTTTCATCTGGAACTTCATAAGAGCACCAGTTTATCAAGAAAAAATTTGTAAAAAGTACCATTTCCCTAGAAATAAGTAACAATGAACCAAAAAGACCAAAAAAAATAAAAAATCCCAAAGACAGACTCAGAAAAACAAACCCAGACAAGCATTAATGTCCTCTTTCTCCTGAACTATTGCCCATTTCCCTGCCTGTGTGTGTGTTTGCTTATTTTGGTGAGCAATGCATGAGTGTGTGCATGTGTGAGAGACAGAAAATGTGTGTGTGTGTGAGTGTAAGAGGAGGCCATCTGTTAAAAACACTGAGTAGAGCAGACCATTATTATTCCCACAATCCCTCCCCTGCTGTCCCATCTCGCTGCCATCTTTAACTCTTTCATTATAATCCTTCTATCCATCTTCCTGTTACCTACACTAAATCGGTTTATGTAGTTAGCATGCTGTAATTACCCTCTTCTCCTCTGTGATGAATCCTCCTTTATTCACTCCTTCTCTCTAGGACCTTGGGCTGTTTTTATTGATGCATCATCATCATCGAATGAAGCATTTCAGATGTAAACAACACCATCATCAGCGTATCATCTGATAACACGTGCTATTTACTTTTTTCAGCGCATGTTACAAAACAAGGGGTTTGGATTTTCTCATTTAAAATGTTTTTAATATCTTGAAACTTTTAACTGTTTCTTGTTAAGTGTCTTTGTATTTGCTTAATATTTATAACAGTATTCATATTTCTGTAAACAAGAAGGAAAAGAGTCTGTTGTAGGCTGGTAAACTTCAATTACACTCGCCAGCTACTTCACCTGTTCAGTTGTTTTTAACTCAAATATCTAATCAGCCAATCACATGACAGCAACCCGAAGCATCTAATCGTGTAGACATAGTGAAGACGACTTGCTAAAGTTAAAATTGAGCATCAGGATGTGAATGATAGGGGATTTAAGTGACTTTGAACATGGCATGGTTGTTGGTGTAAGTATTCACTGGGATTTTCACACACAACCATCTCCAGGGTTTCCAGAGAATGGTCTGCAGAAAAGAAAATATCCAATGAGCAGCAATTGTCTGGACCAGAATGTCTGGTTAATGTCAGAGGTCAGAGGAGAATGGGCAGACTGGTTGGAGATGATAGAAAGGCAACAGGAAGTTCAATAAGCACTGGTTCTAACTAAGCTATGCAGAATAGCATCTCTGAACACGTCCAACCTTCAAGCAGATGGGTCCCCTGTCAGCTAAGAACAGGAAACTGAGGCTACAGTTCACACAGACTCACCAACATCACCTTGTTCAGTCTATTACACCAAGAATTAAGGCAGTTCTGGAGGAAAAAAGGGTCCAACATGGTACTAGAAGATGGACCTAATAAACTAACCATAAAGATTTGTTCCATCTACTGTCACTCAGTTTGTAGACCTCAAATTGAGGATGTCCTGTTTCAACATAACTCTTAAAAAGACTGTGACATTTAGATGAAAACACTCACATGCATTAATCATCTTTTTGTTTATCATTCGGGTGACTAATTGGATACAAGAAGCATTTCCAAACCACAATGTTTTTGTAGCTTCAGACAGAATGGTAACACAAGATTCGACTTTCCTTCAGTCAATATTACAGCTAAGTTATTTCCTAATTGCCATTTGTGCAATTGTCAATAGAAACCAGGTGAATAAATGCTGTTTAATGACTGAATTGACCTACAACACAGCCGAGCTTTGCAGCTGCTGCTCTGCCCAGTAATAGAGTTCGTGATTTCAGACTGGTTTTATTGTCTGCTCGTCACAGGGTCATTGATTTATAAAATAGAGTTGAGGTGTCTTTCAGTTCAGGCTAGGTTCACTTTAAAGGTCAACTGGTATGTTTGTTTTAATAAAAAAGAAACTGAAATAAAAGCTGTTACTGCTACACAACTAGTGGGCAGGATTCAAGCCCAAAAAGACAAAGACACCAGACAGTAACAAATTTATGGTCGAGTTCAAACAGAACCAAACAGAAGTTTTATTAAACAAACTGTGGGCCCATTTCCAGAACCTCACTGCATGAAAGGATTTTATCTAATAATATAACTAAATTATTGTTTTATTGTTTTTATCATTGTGTCCCAGAAATGCATGAAGTGTTGGTTCATTTAGAAGAATTTGTGTTTCTGTGGCTTCTCTGTAGATTGTCCTTTGGCCTCAGGTCCTCTTGTTGTTTGCCACAGTGATGAAGGCAGCCCCTGCCACACTTAAGAACCTGGTTATATGCAGTGGTGCTTCCCACCATGGAACAACTTCTGAGACCAAATATATACTTACTGTTTAAGCTCAGCTCCATCACGAGTGCAGTCATTTATTTGCTTGTACTACACTTGCTACCACTAGGGGGCGCTTTAGAGTTCTCAGACCAGATAGAGTTCCCAAATTTCTAGTGTTTAAACAAAGCTGTAAACACAACAGAAGAGGTTCGTATTTGGTTGATTTTGATATCACAACACAAAAACAGCAGAGGTATAGAAGATGGTATATAAGGCCCTTAAAACAAGCATGCCTTGTCTTGTCATCCAAACTTTCCACCATTTTTACCCTGTCACCCTATAGTTCCCCGTCGCTCGGATGTTGCTGCTTGTGAACGCGTAGCATAGATTTCTAACGACGTGCACAAATGAAGTGTATGTTTAGCTTTGCGGATATGCTCAAACACACCCTTTCTGGGGCAGAGAGAACATATTAGATGCCTGATCGTGCCCAAGATTTGCAGAACTGGGTAGCACATCATACACAAATCAGAGCAGGAAATGGTGGACTAAGATTCTTCAAGGTCAGCTTCCTCTCCAGTGCTCCCTCCTATCTTATCCATCCCCTTTACTGCTGCATGCTCACCAACCTGTTTGTCCTAACTTTAATAATGCCCACTCTTACTTCCTGTCGATTAGAGAATGTTCATGCTCTCTATAGACTTTGTCATACCAGGGCTTTGGGATGAATCCTTGTCCCTGTTGTGGATTTTCTTCTTAACAAAGATGAATGAAAAGTGAAGTAAAAGTTTCAAAGACAAGTGTTTTAATTCAACAGCCAGTAAAAGGCACATATCAGTTCTAAGGAGTGGCCCGTAGGTCCAGTGGTATGCTTACCTTATATACATAGAGTTAGGGCTTATCTGTCCTCTGTCCCTGACTGGCACACATATCGCTCACAAGCCAGGTTCTCATGGCACACAAGGCCAGACACTGGGGAGTCATCATCACTTTCTGTAACAGATATAAGTGCATAATGCCATAACAACCGAGTAAATCTAAAAAATAAAAATCCATTTCACCCTGCACACCCTATTGCCACCATGCCCACCAGAGCTTTGTGTTGAGGCTCAGATGTTGCCACTTCAAGCCCCTCATCAGCTCTCCACTTATGGTCACAGTGCCTGCTTATGCCATCCTAGAATCCTATGAGTCGCAATAGTCCAAGCAAGAGACTCTAAACTCCTCATCCAGACTGCTAAATCAATCAGTCGCTTTACATCATACATCGAATTCACCCATTCACACACACACTCACACACTGATGGCGGAAGCTGCCATGCAATGCGCTCACCATGACCCATCAGGAGCAATCTGGGGTTTGGTGACATACTCAGGGACACCTCAACACAAGCTCGCCAGGCGGAGGATCAAACCGGCAACCTTCAGTCCACAAGATGACCACTCTACCCACTGAGCCATGCTGCCCCTATTACTGTATATTATTTATAATTGATAAATTAAGATAAATATTCAAAAACGTATGAAACCTTAAAAAAAAAGAAATCAGACAAAGGAGCTGTCATCTCTCTAACTTTTCTACAATGAAAACCTTCAGTTTTTATCATGTCAGTCCTCTCATTGTTTACTATACGAATCCAGCAGTAAATACAGCCTTTACTCAGTCTTTTTTGTTCTGTTTCCACCTCTCCAACCCTTCAGGTGTGTCTCTATCTGAATGCATTGCACTCTGTCTTGTTTTATCTTTTGCTGCCTGGTCCTCCGGCCATCTTTTCTGTGTGAGTTTGTTTATCTAGTCTTTATGTCGTAGCTCTGACTGTTGGTGTTTGCTCTTTTGGTTGCCAGTTGGAGATATGTCTGTTTGTGTATGTTACTGTTGGAGGAATTTCAGGTTTTAAAGTTTTTTTTTTTTTTTTTTTACTTATGTTTGAGTTTTATAAAGTGGCTCATAAGAATATCTCTGGCTCTGTAAGTTTTCATCAACCGTTGTTATCACCTCCAGTTGGCCAGCAGATTTGTTTTCCTGCTGACTGCCAATGTGAGTGCGGTATTATTGACAGGGCTACATCTAATCTAACAGTGCCAGATTCCCCTCTCGTCACCCAGGGGACGGTGGGTATTTGATTTGGGTTCTGCCTCCATCTGGGCTCCAGCGGAAAAGAGAATTGCAAAGAAGTAATGCTTTGCTGCATTCAATACCCTCGGCATGCTGGGAAGTTCAGGCTTCATTCGGGCTTTGGAGAGATTTGGTGGTGAGGGGAGCAGCGAGGTGCATTCACTTAGCTGATAACACATTCAAGCCTCAGCGGGATAAAACTAAACTGCTAAATATATACACTCCGTGTTGGGAAGTGATAGTCAATGTGAGGCGGATACCAGCGTTGCAGTGCAAAGATTACCGAGCAAACTCTGACTTAATCTAAAACATTATTAAATCTAATATTAAACAAAGGAAAACAAGTTTTATCTCCATGTGCAGAGTCAGTTGGTCAAATAGTGGAAGTATGTGGATGCACACAATAGAGCGTCCAGGTAACGTTTCAGGAAGTCAAAACATTTCAATTCTCATCCAAAAGGCTCTTCCATCACCGTGACCTGGAGGACCGCTGATCTACACCAACCTTTTGTCCAGAAGTAATTATCTTATTTTAAATAAACACTCAGATTGTTTTATTTCCTGCCAACTCGGCTGGTATTTAAAGCCAAGCCATTTATTTTCCCTAAGCCTTTACATGTTCTCATTCTTTGTTCTCTAAACCTAACGTCCTGTTTCCTGTTGTTGAACGATTCTTACAAACAGTTTCCACATCAGGATGAAATAAACACCAGCTAACCAATCCGATCCACGTTATATAGCACATTATAAAACACGTTCTGTACATATAGATTATCAGTGTTGAAACACACAGAGACGCTCCACAAACAGCCAGAAAAGCTGCACTCCACAAAGACATTAAACGACTTGAGAAAAATACAATAATGTATCTGAAGACAAATCTAAAAACTAAATTTACAAAAAAAAATACACTTAAAGCAATTATAAGAGAAAAATGTTTTTTTAAAAAAATTAAAAGGTAAAGATGGGACAAAAGAAAGCAATTAGAAGGTATAATACAATAAAAGAAATTAAAAAAGAAGACTAAGAGACACTAAAAATAAATGAAAAACAGTCCTGGTTTGTGCCTTACATCCACTTTTTCTAAAAAATCAACTTGCATTTATTATGTTGGACAAATGATGTCTAAATTCTGTAGAAATGCAGATTGCATGATTTGATATCATGATCACTTTGTGGTATTTTCAGGAAGTCCATCTGCTCAGAGCAGCTTCTTCCTGCTGTTAATGTAAACACATATTCTTCTTTTAAATTAAATTTCAACCAGAATCAAAACACAAACCATGTCAAAGAGGATTTTATCAGACAACTTTCTTAATTGTATTAATTTTAATTCAAGGTTCTGCACTTTTTAATAGATTTTTGCTTTGAATAGAAAATGTTTTTATTAAAGTTGTTATTATGTAACTTAAATGTC
>CM047983.1:33492626-33532050 GCA_026261665.1 Melanotaenia duboulayi
TCCATCCATCCATCCATCCATCCCTTGTTCATATTTTACATAATGGCCTGGATAAGTGTAAATGACCTTCATATTCATGTATAACCTGTATAACTTTCTTTCTGACTCTTGTTTTCCGTTGATCCAGTAATCCATCAGTACTGGGATGGTCCTGCTACTTTTACGCGAGTGGGAACACTTTTTGTTTTTCTTAGACCTTCTCTCAGAAACAATTCATGGCTTACCTTTTTGAATTTTTCATGCTCCAATGGGAGCGTAAACCTGCCTAAAACCTGCTGTGCTTTAAACCCTGACCACTGTCTTATCAGCAGATGTTTTCAGCTCTCAGCTGAGCCTTCGATGCTTCCGCAGACGTATTTATTCAGCACATCTCTGAGGCTACAATGGACCTCAGTGTCAGCTGTAGTCCAGCCTGTTTCCACTCCATAAACTCTTCAAGCAGAACAATGAACCCCTGTCTTGTTGAAAGGAGTGTACCTGGAAATGGACCTTTCCTGTCTATTTTCTGTGATCTCTGCATCTCTTTCATGTGGAACATTAAAGCGCAGACTCTTGGATGGTTCCTGTCTGAGTACAACCTGAGCTCTTTCATGATTGGTGGGATGTGAAAGACACCGGAGGAGGCTTGTGCCTCTAGTTGTTGTCCATACCTGTTTACTTGTTATGTAAAGTGTATTTATTGTTCTTAAAGTATGCTAATCTGTCAATGGAAGGCCGGCCCCTCTGGGTTTCCTCATCGCTGTTTAACTGAAAACTTTTCCTCATAGTCAGCACAAAAAAAGCACAGACGGAGGGAGGAAAGGTGCATGCTGGTTGCTGGAGGCGAGTAACAACACCTGGACCGATGTATCCAGCTGGATACGCCACACTTCCATCGCTGACAGCTCACTCAACACTACCTCTATTTTTATCTCACCTTCTTTCCTCGTCTAATTTTTTTATCTCAAAGCTTCAAACTTCCTTCATTTCCTCTGTTTTTTTAAAGACTCATACTTGGTTTTGTATCAAGGTTTTAATCCCGTGCTGCTCCACATTTTCCAAACCAGACCACCATCTTTTCCTTTCCTCATTATTGTCTTTTATAACTGGCTTTTATTCCTCATGTGTTTCCAGACACGTATATCAGTTAGGTTAGTGCCACTTATTAAGACTAAAGCTGGTAAAGTTGGTTTAGTTAACTACAGGCTGATTGTTCCAGCTGTACAGCGGAAACAGTTAAAGCTGGACACATGGTCGGTCATTTCCAGGAAAAGTGTAGATGCAGATAGTCCTGTGACTTTACCAGCTCCCTAAGGCTTCGTTGTACTCTGGAGGCATCTGCATCAGTTCGGTTATGTCGTCAGCGCTGTAGGCTCTGCGTAGGTTCGCTGAGGCTCGACACGTCCAACCAGACATGCAGTCCGGCTACGCGGACGCAGCGACGTGGAAGTAATCCACNCAACCAGACATGCAGTCCGGCTACGCGGATGCAGCGACGTGGAAGTTGGTTATTTTATGATTACATGTTTGCTTGCGCTGTCACATGTTCAACAGATGGATAATTTCTCCATCTGCTTCCACTATCTCTCAAAGACACGGCACCATGCCGGCCACCGTTGCTGTTCTAAAACAGAATATTCTTACTGGAACTAAAGCAAACTTTCCAAAAAACTCTACTCTGCAGATTAACCAGCCTACACCAGTCCTACTGCCACCTGCAGATCCAGAAAAGAAACTGTACATGACACTGTTACCTAATGCTTGAGTACACACACATTTCATCTGCATTGGCTACGACCGGACACAGACAACGTGCGGGAATAACTCCAGCTTTACTTTTTGCTCTGTGGAATTCAGTATGATGCTATTCAGTGTTAGCATGGCTGTAACATGGCTAAACACTCTATGTTGGTGTCTTTGTCATTAAATCGTAGATTATAAAGATATTTATGGGTAATGCAGCATGCTGTCTCCACAAGCGATGCATCAAACATGGATTGAAGAGGTTTTTAGTTTGGGGCATATTTCTACTTATGAAGACCTCATGGTTAAAGGTCCAATATTATGCAAAATTCACTTTCTAAAGGTTTTTCTAGCAGTCATATGTGTCCTCATAGTCTGTGAATGAGGCCCAAAAATGAGAAAATTCTGTCACCTCTCTAACTTGTTTGCTCCCCTTTTTAGCAAATGTGTGCTCAAACGGGTGAGCCTAAGATCTTTCCCTTTGTGACCTCATAAGCGGAAATAACCACTACCTCCAGCAGTGGATACTGTCAGTGACCCACGCCTCTGGCCAGTTCAGCCTGCTCTTTAAAATCACCAAGTAGGCGCCAGCGAAAGCCAGAAACTCTACCACAGAGGGGCGTGGCCAGGCACCACTAGTGAACATTTAAAGGTTCAGACGCAGAAACAGCCTGTTCTCATTAGAGCTCACTAGAGCCACATCTGGAATGGGTGAGATTAAGGACCAAGACTGAATTTGGGGCAATACACTTTGAAAACAATGTTGTTGGACCTCTGACACGCATATGAAATTGTTGAAAAATGTATAATATGGGACCTTTAAAAACTTCTGATTCACAGTTGAGAAAAGTTTTGATGTTTTATTTTGCTGTGTCATGTTTACTTTCAGCCAAAGATGCTTTGAACACACAGTTACTGAAGTGGTTAAACAGTGTTTTCATCCCACCCGTCTCTTTCTTTGTGCAGTCTGTGTAATACAATCTCACAACTTGCTAATTATTTCCGTTCTCTGCTGATCCCTGAAGGCCTCTCTCCTTCTCAAGGACACTCATTAATCAAACACACATGAACCTTGTAGATGCTGTCAGAACGAGTCGAAGGAGTAGGCGTTGGACGGGCAGGTGACGTTGAGGAAATACCTGAAATAATGCTGCAGTGTTGGGAAGTTTCTTTCTTGGATTTCAAATCTGGTCTGATGTGCAGCCTCAGAGACATTTTTTTCTGCTGATCTGACCTTTTGTCCAGTCACGTTTTTAAATTATGCATTCACTCATTTGCTTTGCCTGCATCACTCAGCTTCAGCTTGCAGTCCCTTGTCATGTAAAAATGTATAGAAAAATCCACATTTCATCAAGTTAGTGCTATTTACTATTAATACACCTGGAGTTTAACAGTAAAATCTCCCACAATGTTGGAAAGTTTCTTTTGTAAAACTCTTGTACAGAGCTGGGAATTTTAAGTTTGGTCATTAATATAAAACGTGGATAGAAAACTCTTCATTTTGGACTCTGTGCAGCACAAACGTCTCCTAGTTGAATTAAACAGAATATCTCAAATAAAACAGTGTTTACTTTAGCATAACTTGACATGATGGATTATAATCAGAAAATGATGAGCAAAGCCATAACGACTCATTATTGTTGTATCAGCTGTAATTTCTGTAGGTTTGGGTTGGATAGAGCAGATGCTCTGACACAAAGTGCTGACAGCATGCAAAACTTAGGACTTAATGTCAATTCTTTGAATAATGAAGGTGTTTTGACATCATGTCCGGCGTGTTTCTATGATTTATGTGACACTGAAGAATCCAGAGTTGTTTATATTTTTATACAAAGGCGTTTCTGAGTCCCTGATCCCCAAATCCAACAGCATCCTTGAAAGATGAAGGAGTCTGAACTCCTGTATTTCTGTGTTTTTACACTGCTGTGTCTGCCTGCATCATTGCCTCCTTCAGGAGCTTCTGTCGAGCTGACAGGTGAGAACAAAGCAAGGTGTTTCAGCCGGCGCTGTGTGACACCTGTCAGCTGCCGTCCAACGCCCAAACGCAGCCTGGCTGACCTTCCCACAGCAACGGTGCTTTCATTCCTGCTGTGTGGCCATGTGTGTGTGTTTTCTGTTCTTTGACCGTTTGCAGACTGAAACAAACACACACAGGTAGACAGATGGATGGGCAGGTCGGCAGACAATGGAAATTTCCATGACAAACTGGAACAGTTTGGTTGATGACCTGTCAGGACAACAGCGCTCCTGTTTATCAAAAGTGTGAAAGCTGTGATGGTTTTTTGTTTCAGTGAATAGAACAAAGGATTATTTTCAACCTATGGCTGTGTAAGGAGTTCAGTACTAGAATCAAAGAGAAGATAAGGGAAGGAGACAGTGAGGCTGAGTGGAGACAAATCTCCTCAACAGAAGACATCCTTCAACGCTGAGATCACAGGTTCATTCAGCCTGCGTGTCAAAGATGTGAAGCAAGGCTAATTTATTTATGTAGCAAATTCCATGTACAAGACAATTTAAAGTGCTGTACATAAAACATTAAAAGCATTACAGCGGGATGCAGAGGAAGCATTAAAAACTTACTAACATGTTTTTTGGGACCTTTCTACTGGGGTCCCAAATTTACAAATCTGACCTAGAAGGGAGGAGCTTGATAGACTGCAATCCACTAAAACCAAAACAGGGACAGCTTAAATATAAACGGCACATTTATGGTTGTTTACAGCCACATGGAGACAAACTGCTGGATGTCCACCATTCTCCTCCTTTTTTCTGGTTTGCAATCTTCTTCATGATAATTCATGGAAGGTGCTGCGTCACTATGACATCACACCAGCTGTGTTTCAATAACAGTTTTTCGCAAAATAAAAGCAATATTTAGGAAATTTCGACAGCATTAAAACCCTTCACAACAAATCCTGCATTGTTTCTGCTCCTGGAAGTACGACTAGTGGTGTTTCTATAAGAATGTTGCTGCGTGTTTTTGCTGTCTGTTTGCCTTTTATAACTCTTGATCTGTTTTACTTGGACTTTATAAACATTCCACATCCTCAAACTTTGTAAGCAGAAAACAACCAAAAGGAGAAAATAAATGAGGAACAACAGAAAAATACAAATGAAAGTGAAAATGAGTATTTTGAGTAAAAGCACAGTTGAAATCCCGTCACTGAGTTGATTACAGCCTTCTGAAAAGACTCGTTAAACATGAATGAAGTGCTTCACAATGTGTGTTTTTGTCAAAAGTGTTGTTTACTGGCATCATAAAGGTCTGATTGAGTTTTACAATAGGCATGTAATCATATACTGCAGGGGCTGGAATCAGAGCACACCTGGAATAAATGGAAAGCCTTCACTCTATTATTGTCCATTCATCATCATCCTGGCTCTTTACCACACAGCTGTAATTGCTTTGTGCAGTTGGGAGGGAGTCTAATGAGGAAAGTCTGTTTACATGATCACTGCTGCTCTTTGTGGAGATTCATTCTGCTTCAGGTGCATCCTCTACCTCTTCCCTCTTTAAATGTGCCTGAGGTGCTCAGTGTGAGGCCAGGTGGGTTTGTGTGTTTATCTGACATCGGTTTGCCGTCAACAGCATAAACAAACAGGATTTTACTGCACAAAAAAGGAACAGAAGACCAGACCAGCAAGTGGTATGAGCGCCATCTTTAAATCCCAAGTCGTCCTTAATTCAGTGAATTAGTTTTAATTGCCGTCGTCTAAACGTACAATGAAATTAAGTTTGGTATTTGTCTCTGTAAGAATGAACTGTTTTAAAGTACCGACAGTTAGCGGTGGCTATAAGGTGGACTTGTTTCTACCATTTTCAGCCACACAGTCAGCTGAGGGATCAGTCATCTTTGTACTACAAACAAAAGACAACCCCTCATATTCCACGGACCACTATGGGACACTTTTTTGTCCTTAATGTCAAAATCAGACCGAATGTGATGATGTAAAAGTTGAGTTTCTCTGGTTTGTTCTGTTTGAGTCTCCTTACCAAGTAAAGTCTCGGTTGGGCTTTTTTAACTAGTTATGGGGTTTTATTTCTCCAGTGGTAGCTGGTTTAGCAGAATGTTTAAATTCTTTCTATATCAAAGTCCATGATCTAAAGTCCATAAATAACATCATTGCACACGTCTTCAACATCTCCAGATGTGTCGGATAAACGTGTGGAGCTGGTGGGATCCTACATGGAGCGGCTGCAACCAGTTTAACAAAGCCTAACGTTTACCATCAGCACGTAATTCTGTTGAGTGATTCAGTCTTAAAATGGAAAGTTATTGATTATATTTTGCTGTTTGAATCTTCTCCTGCACACACACTGTGGCTTAATAACAGATTAAAGAGCTCCTCAATCACCAGATCTTCTAAAACATTTCTGAGGCAGTGTTTAAAAAAAACAAATATGAATAATAAAAACTAAACACATCCATCAGTTTAGCATGAATCTTTAAACGCCTTAAGGGGATAAAACCGGTTCCTTCAGATCAATCAGAGTAGAAAACCAGATGTATATCTAATTATATATAATGCTTCAGTTAAATCACTTACTGCTGTGCAAGAAATACAAATAATTCTTAGAAAACTTTTAGTTTCATGATGTGCTTTCTGTTTATTTAATTTTGGACTTTTTGTTTTCTATCATTGACTCGTTGGGCTCCACCCAAACTTTAATTCAATTAAACATACAGTTAAAAATGACACAAACACCACAAACAAGTGAGCTGATGCTGTAAATAAAAAGAAAAACAACACAAAGAAAACAATCAAATCAAACCAAGGGCCAGTTAATGTCAGCGAGTGTGTGTGGGCGTGAATGCTAAGGGATAATTACCCCGAGCTTTGATACACTTGTAAGACTCTCAGAGTCCTTTCCACGTCCATGCCAGCTTTGTTCAAAACCTTTGTTCCTCTGCTGGTCTAATTAGACTTTAGAAATTTAAAGGAAGTCGCTGAGGAGAACGGGCTGGTGAGCAGGCGGGTTAACAGGAGGCCATGCGGAGTGTGGGGCTCTGATTACCTCTGCACACCCAGTCAGTTAACTTTTCACAAGATTTCAGATTTTAATGAAGTGGTTAAGGGTGCAGCTAGCTAACAGTCATCAATGGTGCAGCTAGCTAACAGTCATCAATGGTGCAGCTAGCTAACAGTCATCAGGAAGAGCCGGCTGAGGCAATTTCCAGACCTATAAATACTGTGAATTAATGTTCAAAGCAACTGTTGGATCTCCACTGCAGCCTCTCCAAGCTTAGATTAAAACATCTGATTCCCACAAAGCAGAAAAAGAGACCAAACTGCTTTCAAGAACCTGCTTCCTCATAGTTTCATCAGGACCAGAATGGGGGAGGCCAAGGTGGGTCTCTGAAGAACAGAACCGCATGGCTTCTACAGGAGCAAGTCCAGGGGTTGATGTCACAGTTCACACAATCTGGTCCAACAATGTAAAATTTCTTTGCTATCTTTGCGTTTGTAAAAAGATTTGGGTTGTTTCTATTAAATGAAGCCAAATGAAATGCAGATTTTCTCAGGATTCCCTTTTAATATTCCAACACATCTTGCACATAACAGGGTAATTACATTGCACTTATTACATGTCTGTGTATAAGAAATAAAATGTTAATAGAAACAATATAAGGCTTTTTTAAGGTTATCAGACTTTGGTGTCTCATGGTTCACTCAAGGCAGCTGACAGGTACTGAATGGCCAGAAGGTGTGCAGCAGCAGTGGGTGGAGAAACTGCAGGACTTTCGGTCGTTCTTAAAGAGGTTCTGGCAAACTACTGAGGACTCAAGAAAACCAGGGTCCATGCCAGGTAGTTCCAGGTGGTCGGGCTCAGTCTGGGAGATCAGGCGAGGGGTCCGCACATCCGGAGGGAGCAGAAGAAAATGAATGGATTATGTTATATGGTAGATGTGGCTAATTCACACAACTGTTTGTCTCCTATAAATCCTGGTCAGACTAAAGTTTTCAGTTAACAGTTAACAGTTAAAAGTTAAGCAAAGACCAGATCACCTTCTATTACCTTATTAGTACAGTGTGTATCTAAATATCTGTATACTGCAGAAGTGTGAGATTAACCTTAAAACAAAATTTACAAGAATACAGGAGACAATAAAAGACACAGAGGAAGCAGAAATCTGTCGCATGAATGAGCACTTCAGTCTACATGTCTGTGAGGGAGGTGGACCTGAACAAATAAGACTTTAAAACAATTCTCCATTAATGTGAACCATCTCTTCAGAACACTGCAGACACATGACAGCTCACAGTAGATCATTTCACAAACAGGACTTTCATTAAGAAGCTGTGGACACACTGGACCAACAAATATGAGTCTCTTCTTCATAACAGGACACACACAGGAGCTTTTAATAAAGATATGGATGAAGCTATTCGTCAAAGAAATGAGCACCGTGAGGCCTGTTATTAAAAAAACTGCTGATGGTTGCTGCGATGTAAACACCACCACGTTACAGGGACATGTCAAAGGTGTGGACACATGAGGATGGTACTGATGCTGCAGCCACCAAAAGTTCCCTCATAGGCTCATTAAATGAAGCAGTAAAGACTCAGTTTGGGGGCATGCAAAACAATATTCTGATAGTGACCTGGTCAATGATTTAATCTTAGAGTAAACATGTGTACGCTTTAATTAACCAAAGAATCTGGTGAAACACACCTGTTCTGGACAGTTTTATAAAGACACCATCATCTATTTTGCACTTATTTTCGCATGTCGGGCACTTGTTTCTGGCATGAAATCTGGCAACACCACCTCTGGTGGAGTTCACTGCACAGCAGGAAGGATGTGGTAAAATAAAAAAATGGTATTTTGCATGATTTTAAATGAGTTGCGTTGCATTTACAAAACCACTTCTTTTCCCAGATAAGGACAGATATAATTTTCAGACGTGTCTTTCTGCTACAACCGCTTCTATTTAAGTCAAAAACATCTCGACTTCTCAATAACTGCTGAACAAGGAAAGAACTGAGATAATTGGAATAAATTCAGCCTCAGGTCAGAGGTACAGAAAGATTAAACCACAAACTCAAGTAAAAAGGAACTCTGACATTTTTACTCTCACCTCGTCTTTAAAGTCAAGTCAATTAAAAGTCCAAATAAAGCTGGAATGGGATAAAAGTTATGACCTGAGGCTCTTGTGTTGACTTATTTGATGTCATCAGATAAAACAAACAGCTCGGTTGTTCATTCAGTCTTCTCAAATACTATATATACATACACATGTCCTTCCTCTCAGAGTTCAAATTAAATCTGTGAGGTTAGAGAGGTCGAGGAGACCTTGCTAATGAGCTGACTGGCTGAGTCCACCGACAGCTCGTTTAGAAGTCACGAGGGTGAGCCGAGGTCAAGAGAGCTTTAAAACAGAGAAATGCTTGCAGACTGAGAGAGTGTGTGCCACTTTATGCCATAGCACTTATGTCCATCCTTTTCTATGTGATCAAAATTACAATATGGTACCATATGATGAGGTCAGATATGGTACAATATGGAGCGATACAGAATCCTACAGTATGATACAGTATGATACAGTATGATACAACATAATACGATACTCTGAGGTGCGGTACAATATGCTACAATGCTATATGATACAACAATACGGTATGAAGGTTGTCAGTCGCTGTCGCTGCGGCAACCAGAGGACTGGATTTTAGAAAACTAAAGAAGGCTTTTCAATCTTTGTTGTCCCAGCTGAGATCTGAGAGCTACTGAAAGAGTAAAAGGCCTGCAGCATCAGTGGTCACAGAAGCGAAAACATGGGCATGAAATTCGGTTTCACTTTTAATTGATTGTAGTTGGCGTATGGTGGTCAGATGCATATCAAAGAAAATACAGAAATTATCTGATATTCTAACTTCTAGAATGGAGTTGATGGTTAAATCAAGGCTTTTAGAGATGACTCGGTCAAGAGTGTGACAGTGATTGTGAGTAGGGCCAACTCCGTGCTGTGTAAGATCAAATGTTGACAGCATGTCGGTAAACTGGTTGGCAAAATGATCTGAGATGTTGTCAATATAAATGTTGAAATCACCAAAGATAAGGACAGAGTCATGTCAGTAGAGATCTTAGATACTAATCTAATGAATCTGATAGTGTGGATATTCCTTCTTCCAGCTCAGTAATTTTATAAGCCAGGTGGGCTCAGCTGACACAGCCGGATGGAGCCATGAGTTGTTGAAGTGGTGGATGCAGCGCTGGTCTGAGTTAACTGAGGAGACCAACGGAGGATCCAACGGAAGGGTGACAAGGGCCCAGGAATAGGCCCACTGTGGAGATCAGGATTCAGTAGGGTAGCATCTGGACCCCTGGTAAAAGATGTTTGGAGGTGAGACAGGCAGGTAGTTTGGCTGCCAGTGTCCACTGACAGGAGTTTCTGTCTATGCCAATTTCATCGTAAGGTGTTCTAAGAATCACGGATTTTAGAAATTAAGAGCTAGAATCTTCCTTCCAGGTGAGGGATACTTTTAAAAATAGCCAGTGTTTAGAATATTGTTAGTATAAAGACAGCATAAAATATGATTGAAAGACTAAATTTCAGACGAGCTGATGACACACCGACATGCTTACCTGGAAGCAGGATGTGTTAACAAGGAATTAAGCAGGTGGACCTAATCAGTGCATTTAATACAGGAAGTGTGTGCACATTAAACCTACACACATATGAGCAGCGTGTATGAATGCTGGCCTTAAGTGGCCCATCCAGACCTGGTCTGTTTTCCTATAAATAAATCAGAATGAAGTGTCCTTGAGTTGCTCATAGATACGTATTGAATCCTCTTTTAAAGGAGAGACACACAATCCTGGATACACACCATCCAGACAATAAACTGCTTTGTTATATGTCAGTCTATAACAGAAAACCAATGTCCAGTCTGAGATGGTCAGCTGTGCTGTAGGTCATTGATTTCATCCCTTTTCTTGTCCAGCTGAAGTGCCCTTGTTCTGCAGAACTAGATCAATAAATGCTGTTCAACACTCCTGCAAACTTCCTGACACGTTATCATATGAAGCACAAACCTGTATGATAAACAAAAACCCAACATGCACGTTCATGCAAAACTTCAACGGTTTCCACACGCAGCTCGAACACGGACGACACGTGTTTGTGTTTCCGCTCCTCGCTCGCCCTCAAATCCCGACTTACTGATTGATTGCTGTTCAAATTTGTTCAGAGCTCGTTCACTAGTTTCCATTAATGACTTTCCCTCTTGGTTTTAAACCTTAAGCCTCTGTTTTATATTTTCTTTTTTATCTCCTGTTTTTCTTCGGTGATTATAAGTTTGCTTCTTATTTTTCTTTTTGGAGTTTAACAGCGTTATCTGGTGCACATGAGACCAGCACAACAACATTGTGGTTATTCTGAAGATGAGTTTTAAGTCTCTCATTAAGAACCAGTCTTTCAGCTTTCAGTCAAACTGCCACGGTCAGGCTTCAAGTGTCCTCTGAAGTTAGCTCATTCATAAACATTCTCACTTTTGTCACTATTTCTCAGATCTTAGCAGCACCTCATGCATGTTTGTGGTCCTCATGCACAATTAGTGTAAACACAGTGTTTGTGCATGTGCTGTTTACCTGCAGGGATCCAAACAGTTTGGGCACAATTCAGCCAATAAACAGTGCTTTGTCACCCAAACACACACACACACACACACACACAATCACACAATGGTGGTGCCTGCAGGCGCAGACTCGTGGGGCATGTTTGCAGAACAGGCCCATTTCCTAAAAACACAGGCACGCATGAATAGATTCACATGCTCCAAATTTTGGGCTGACGAATCAAATATCACACAGCAGCCCAGAAAATAGACAATAGACACACAGATTTAGTGAAAAGCAGCAAAAAGAAAAAAATGCTGAAATAAAAGAAAGAAAACATGACAAAATTAAAAAATAAGATGGAGACAAAGGTAGAGGAGGAAGTCAGTCAGGTGGAGATGAGCTAGAGGAAGAGAATCATGTTAACATGAAATCCACCTGAACTGAACCTTTCTGTGAAAAAATACCTTGAAAGTCTTAAAACTTAATTAAAAAATTATATATTAAAAATAAAGGACTAAACTCATGGATATTAGGGCTATTGTGATATTGATGCCAAATCACTAACCTGAAGCTCGTAGAGATAATCATTCATTTCCATTAACCTTTGGTCTCAGGGATGTTTTCAGAAGTGATTGCAGCACCTGAAAAGACAGATGATGATGCTCATCAGTGCGATGCCTCTGTTGGGTAATTCTTCACATTACCACCCGGAGATCACACCGGCTATCGAGCATTGGTAGGAACTGGTGGGAAATACTAACATTAGGATCACTGCAAAAAAAATTCTGAAGACAAACATGGAAAGTCAGGCAGTTTGAAAATCATAAATTTAAATCTGAAATTAAAAGGAGGAATAATTTTTAAACCAAGCAGACAATTCAAACCACAATGAACGTAACAGGTGGATCCTAGCTGGAAGTTGGACTTGGTCTCCATCGGACTGACATGACAGCATCACACAGCTGCTGCAGGTTTGTCGGCTGCGTGCATGATGAGAAACTCCCGTTCCACCACATCCCAAAGCTGCTCTGCTGGACTGGGACCTGAGCCTAGTATCTGAATGTGGAGCTCAAATGGAGACTTTGCTAATTACATATTTATTTTGATTCATACATTTGTGAAATTTCAACAATGTCCACTGCAAACCAAAGATTTCATATAAACTCTGATGATTGTCTGTCTGTCTAATTTATTTTTTTAAATCATATTTATTTTGAATTATGGAATTTCCTTGTTCGACCTGGCTGGAGGGGACAGAAAAAAGGAGAAACGTGAACAGAAGTAAAAGAAAAGTAGAAAAAAGAAAGAGGTGACAAAGAAACAACAGAACGGCCCTTGATATTAGTTTGTTATGTGCAGTACCTCCTTCCACCTGTAGGGGTTGTGGATTAGAGGATGTGATCTGTAGGGTCATAGGATTTTGGGAAGTGTTGGATCCCCTTCTTGTTTGCCCAGTTTAATACATTTAGCTCCTTAATTTTAAACTGTAAATTAACACCTTTACCTGAAACTGAAGTTCAGTGTGTTATACTAATCTAATTAAACACCCAGCTAAATGGGATGCCCTCAAGCTGGCATTATCTGCTGTAAAATATGTCTAGACACTAATAATTCAGCCTAAATACAAGCATAGTCTTATTTCAATGATGGGATGTTCATCAGGTGTTAGCAGGCTTTTCTGAAGTTCCTTTCATGCTTTCTCCATCTCATATATGACCATTACCATCATTTTACCGGTCGATCTACATCCCTCCCCTCACTTATGATCACAAGGTTTGGGTAGCGTCTGAAAGAACAGGATCTAGAATAGAAGTCACACTATCCCTTTGTTATGGTGAGCAGCTCAGTCATCCAGGAGGAGATCAGAGTAAAACTGCTGCTCCTCCACATCCAGAAGAACCAAAAGAGGTGGGTTTGGCAGATGGTTAGGATTACTCCTGTACGCCTTCCTGGGGAGGTGTTTCGGGTATGTCCCACCAGGAGGAGGCCCCAAGGAAGACCAAGGACATGCAGGAAAGACTATGTCTCTTGGCTGACATGGGAACACCAAGGGACCCCCCTGGGCTGGCTGTAACAGTGGCTCGGATGAGGGAAGTCTGGACCTCTCTGCTTACTTACTCTGAAAAAAAAAAATAATGGACGACATGTTTTAACCATATTTTTACCCTGTGGCATTCTGTCTACCTTATCAGGTTGTGTAAACTCCCATTCCCTTCATAATTCCTAGAAGGTGAAATGTTTTTGCTAAAAACTATGACCAGCCTAAAGAAGATTTATGTTGGATCAAGTTGGTATGGCTCTATCTCTTTATCTTTAACCCCTTTTCATCATCTGTGTCCTCATCAGTAACTCATCAGGAGTTAACGGGCTTTCCTGGACTTCCTTCCATGCTTTGTTTAGCCTCACCCCACTTCATCCATCTACTTTATGACCATTAAAGACATTTTTATTTAAGAATACTTACATGGTCAAAGGTGATGCCAACCCTGCCAACGAATGAAGTCCGTATCATGAAGCTGTTCAGACGTATCACAGTGACTGTGAGGAGCTGCTTGGTGGATTTACATGCTCTAATCAGGCAGCAAAGCAGGCAAAACACTCAACATGAAGTGCTGCCATTTCAGATACCAAGCCAGCACATTTGTCTCTTTCTGGTTCTCGTTCATCATTACACATTTTCCAAATCATGCACCAGCATGACCTCCCTCTCATTTGAAGCAGTTGAATGTATATGCAGACCTCATTTAGTGGCAGAATGGAAGCTGCACACACATTAGTCGCGCGTGTTAAACCATGAGCAAGCTAGTAAACATAGTGCAAAATGTAATTAGTTGTTCTGCCATTTATAAGGATAATATGTGTAGCAGCTGGCTATGAGATCTGTTTCTATGTTCCAGTTTTCTGTTCATTCATGTCTGTCGGGGTGGAAGTATATTGCTGTAATTTGGCATGACCAATAGAGCCAAAGGCAAATAACACACAGCTGTATATGTTGATTTTATATTCCTGTAAGTTTAGCCATTTAATAACTGATTAGGCTATATATACCTCCGTACAGTACAATATTTTGTATAGTTGGTGCCAAATTGTATGAAATGACTGTACAGCAATGAGTCACAACTAGTCATTAAATGGGTGCAAACCAGTTATTTATCCAATTACTTAGTTGTTTTCAAACTGGTAAATAAAGAAAGTTAAAGCAAGTAAACTGAAAACAAAAGAGATTTTTACTTTGAGATTGGCAGCTGGTTCGGATTCTTCTCGTATGCCTTCCTGGGGTGGTGTTTAGCATCTGTTCCACCAGGAGGAGGCCTCAAGGAAGACCAAAGACATGCAGGAGAGGCTATATCTCTTGGCTGGCCTGGGAACACCAGGGGATCCCCTGGGGTGGCTGTAACAGTGGCTAGGATGAGGGATATCTGGACCTCTCTGCTTAGCTTACTTTAATAAAAAGAAATTTAGTCTATGTGGCATTCTGCCTATCTTATCAGATCATAAACTCCCTTTCTCTTCATAATAGCTTTGTTCTTATAACAATTCCGAGAAGATGAGATATTTTTGCTTAATCTATGACCAGCCGAAAGGAAATTTATAATGGATGAAACTGGTATGGCCCTATTTCTTTTTTAACCCTTGTCTTCATCTGTGTCATTTATCAAAACTCACTGGAAAAGGTCACAAATAACCTGTTCATTCGTAGGGGTTGGACTAGCCCCCTTTTCTTTTGAGGATTAAGGAGTAGTGGTCATCTGGTGATCAAAATGGCCCCAAATACCTGGTTGAATCTGTTGATCAGCCACGACTCCTTAGTCCCTAAAAGGAAAGGTGGATCTAACTTCTGTAAAACTGAGGTGAAGGTCAATAGTGGAAACTAGAAGTCCCATTTATTTCTGCATCATCAAGCAGAAATGATCAGTTCACACAGTTACAGTGCTGCTCAGGATTTAGAGTAATTCATAAAGTCCAGACGTACAAATGAAGAAGAATATACGGCAGGGTAAAATGTTTGATGGTTTGAACTTACTGTGTTTCTGGGATGAAACCTACCAGGACTGCTGTGGGTTAAACTTTTTCTCACTCTTTCAACTATTCTGGAAAAATGGCAGCTGAGAGGTAAAGCCGAGTAAAGTCCATACATGAGCTTGGAAAAGGTTAGAAGGGTGGCGGACATGATGGGAATACGGGAGGAGGAGATGAAATGAGAAGGCTTGGACAGGATGCTTTCAAGTCAAAGCGGAAAGTGAAGCATATCAATGAGTGGTCAACACAAGCACCAACAGCTGTCTCAGACCATTACCCAACACATCTGTTGCATCTCCTTTTATTCTCCTAGCTTCCACAAATGTGTAAACCCTAAATCTTCTTACGTTCTTCACTTTTTTATGGCCTCCTTGACTGATCCTTGCTCCTTCCATTTAGAAATCCTCAGCCGCACGTTGATGGACAGATGGCCGGATAAATGGATGGGTCTTTAATATGATGCTTAGATGGATAGATATCGTGGATGAATGGAGATGAACAGCAGTTAAGCTTTATGAATGGATGAATGAACCTTAATGGATGAACACAAAAAAAGATGAGGCGAACATTGGATGGAAAAATTGACTAATATTTCTCAGCAATTTGCTGGAGGTACTTGTGCTCTGCTGGCCTGAAATGTTCTTGTTCTCTCTGAAAAGCCTTTCATTACTCAGAACTGTGGGGAAGAGTAGAAATCTTACCTAATTTGTCTAGAAATACAAAATCAGTGGACATGTACAAACTACAAAAGACCTTGAAGATGACTAGAAGTGTTTCTTTTATATTGGTATATCTGTTTAGATCCTCAAACTTAAGCTAACAAGTTAACCAATGTGACAATAACGTAATGTCACACATTTTCCACCACATTTTTCTTTTAAAATTGTTTTAACTCCTTAAATATCTGCAATTTTAGCCTAAACTTTTTTTCTGGATAAAAGACTTGTGAGGCAGCTATGTTACTGACCTACTTTCACTGGACCCCGGCTGATGTAACAGGAGAGTTTCTGTTGCAGTATCATCTGCTGCTGGAGTCCAGTACGGCGTGAACTGGTCAGAAATAAGTGTTATCTTAATATAAAGTTATGACTGTATTTGATCATTCAAATCTCAAGCATCTTAGCTTTCCTGTGGTGTATAACACCTGCAGGTACTTGGAGGGTAGACTGAGTAAAACACATTTGTTTCTGGACATCTGGTGCCAACAGGTTAATTGTTATTTTTGGGTGTTTGCTGCTATTGGTCAATTAATGTCTGTACAGGTTGTTCTGCAGGGCATATCAATGATCCAGCTAAAGGGAATCAGGCAGACCTTAATAAATCCCTCAGACAAACTGACAGATCTTTTATAGCCATTAGCTTCCTAGAACTACTTTACTCATTCATATGACTATTTTATTCATTCCTAGGATTACCTGACTAACTCTGAAGATAATTTTATTCATTCCTAGATGAATTGGGTTGCTATCCTGGTTTTTACTGAAAGTAATGGGGTTTTCATTTACATTTTCTACTGTGTTCCATGTGATTTTACTCTGCCACAGTAACACATGTTGTGATTCTGACACTTGTGTAATAATCTCACATGTCTCAGCTTTCTTTTGAGACCAAGATTACGCATAGAGCCTTGGTAGTTGTGAAGATATACTGCATTTATTTTGGGAATGTCACTCCGGGCAGCAGGAAGAAGAAAATAGGCCTCATCAGAAGGCCGTTAACAGGACAAAAACTAAGACAAGGATCTGATGCTCCACCGGGTGGTTACATAAGCAGGGTGTGTGTCTTTCTGTAACCGAACCCAGGTATGAAACAAGAAACATAGACCACAAGCCTATGATACATACTATACTTTGACAAAGATGTTGGGTTGAAATTAAACAGCATCGGGATTTTTATGTCAGTCCTTCATAAAAACTAAAGTAAAAGGATGTGATGCTTCTTAAACCTCCTGATTTTCTGTAAAATTTCTCAATAATTTACTGTAAATCTTTCAGCGGGAAGTCTATAAGCCCTTCAAAGACTACTTTTGTTCTTAGTGATGATTTGTAGCTGCATGCCAGGAAGATACTGTAACCTCATAGGCTGTTAGCCCGACAAAGGTTTTCTCTCCATCACTTTGGCCTCCCTTGGCACATAGAGATGCGCTTGAAGTGGTTCAGCTAACGAGGCATCCCTCCCACAGGTTCACCTCAGCAGCTTGGAGGGTGATGAACTCACCACGTGCCAAACGAAGAGGATTTTGTCAAATTACACTTTCGTGAAGCTTTAGAGGCTTAAATTTAGTCATTTTCTAGGACTTTTAACAAAGATGTCTTCCTGCCTCTGGACCTAAAATATATAATTTAATTAAACTTAATTGCTTAGTTACACCTTTTTTGCCTTTTGTGTCCTGTGTGTGCTGGGATTTCTCCTCAATAGCGTTGGTTTTCAAAACCAGATGCTTTTAATTGTTTACTCTGGGTCACTGTAGGGGAGGCTCAGTCTTTACAATTTTAACTGTCAATCTCACTGTTTGCCTCCAAATGTTTTCAGCGGGTTTCGGAAACAGATTTTAAAACATCTTGTACACGTTAAAATCAGATAAAGGTAGTAAAACAGATAAAGGTGAGGCAGGCCAGGAAATCCTGTGTGTCCTGCGATGCTGTGACTAAATAAATGGGAGGTGGACAAACTGATACACTGCTGTGTATGTTTGTCCCACATAATCTCTTTCCTGGTGGACCGGAAAGCCACTAAAACAGCATTTAAACAAAGTGATACTAAACTCTCTGGATTGGAACAAACGGAAATGAAATTCTTTGTGCCAGAATATCAGCTTATTTGATTTAAATGCTGTTTCCCATCGAATCTGTGATGAGAAAAACATGATATCCTCCAGGACGATTACAAAATGCTTCTCCATAAAAACTCATTCTCGCCTTGGTTTGTGTTAAACAACACTCATCCTGTTCCCAAACAACCTCTCACACTCACACTGTGTTTACACCTGGGACGTGTCAGGTACTGCAGCAACTGCAGGGTCACTTTATTTAAATCTTTCGTTCAGACCGAGCCATATGTCTCATATTGCAGTCCACCTGTAAACAGAACACCCTCGTGGCGAAATGCATGGAAATATATAAGCTCTGGTAGAATAACATAAAAATAAGATTAGTCATATTTTAACCAGAAAAATTTGAACATTATTAAACTGTAATTTGTCTCCTCACCTCAGGCCACAACAACACAGTCTGAACTTAGAATCTCTTAAAATGGCTGCCTGTCATTTATTTAAGCAGTCTTCAGGAACAGTTCCCAGGATCCTTGAAGGACTTTCTGCCTTTTGTTCTGTTCTCTGTCCAGATGATCCCATACTGGTTCAATAATGTTGAGGTCCAGGTACTGGGGAGGATTCCTCCCTATATCAGACCTGCCAAGGTTCTGGGGAGGATCCATTCCTTCATCAGACCTGCCACGGTCCAGGTTCTGGGGAGGATCCATTCCTTCATCAGACCTGCCAAGGTCCAGGTTCTGGGGAGGATCCATTCCTTCATCAGACCTGCCAAGGTCAAGGTTCTGGGGAGAATCCACTCCTTTATCAGACCCGCCAAGGTCCAGGTTCAGCCAACAGTAGATGGATCAGCTGAGGGTCCAGATGCATCTCTCAGGTCCTGGTTAAGTCTTTCCTGATCTGGTTCCTATTTCTTGCAGACATCCCTTTCAGATCCTGTTCATCTACTGCAGATGGTTATTAGTCCTGACTCTTCTTCTTTTGTCCTCCACGTGTCCAGTTTCTGCCTCCATGCTGAGATAAGCCAGCAACAGAATCACCTTGTTGCTGCTGAAATCCTGTTTTCTGTCTGTCAGACTCTCTTAAGTTGCAAACAAAGAGCCTAAAGATCCAGTTTAAACCGCTTCTAGGCTGTCTGTTATATGTGGACACAACTCTGGTTCAGCCCTTCAGTTAGGAGCCTTTTTCAGCCTGAATGATTCATGGATCAATTAAAGTTAAATGTGAGTTGAATGGCTCAGAAAAAAAAGCAGAACACATTCAAAGGAAAAGTTTGAAGGACTTTGAGAAATTTGGGTGACTATTGATCAAGACCTCTTTAAAAGATAAAGTCTGATAAAGAAACATGGACTGGATCAGGACAAGTGCACAGTTTTGCACATACAAGCTGGTCTCCAGTCTTTTCAGCACAAACCCAGTTGGTTCTCCGAAAGATGTTTAGCATTTTTTCAGTGTGTATATATTCTTGAAGCTTCTTGTGTTATATTTGTCTGAACAGAAGATTAGACATCAGCAAATAAAAACTGAAAATGCAAAACTTTTAGGTTGTTTCTACTTTCTGCTCGGAAGGTGAAGGGATTAGTTTACAGTTGCAGTTTTAACCACTGCAACCAGAGGTCACTGAATCAGCCTTTAAACTGGGTTTTGATCCTGGCTGAAGCTTTATGTTTTGTGTTTGATCGTGGATTATTCTCAGACTGCAAACTACAACTCTCTTTTGGCAGGTCAGTGAATCTCCAGTAACTTTTTTCCAGACATTGAAATGAAGCTAACTGCCACCATCATCAGTCCCTAAAGGAAACAAGGTAGACCTAAGTGGAAAAGCATTTATGGAAAAAAGGATCAATAATAACCTTAGTTTTTTATTTTATCAGAATCAGGTCACATTAATATAAAACCTGCCTGATGAAATAAGCTGAAAGGAATAAAAAGAAAAAAAAACTAAACAACAGTCCCTGCAGACTTGTTTTACTATTCCAGACTTAGTTATCATCCTGCTTTAGCATTTATTTGCTGTGAACTTCCCTGGAGCTAATTCTGTAAAGCAGCATAAAATGAGAGGCTGTGTTAAGATTTCACAGCAGGACCGTCTGTGTTGAGCACATAAAGACGAACCTTGTGTCTGGATCAGTCTGTCTGGGTATCCCAGGCAAGAATCTTTTTTCTCGGGGAATCCATCCCCTTGAGGCAGTCTGTCAGAACATGAGGATGCAGATAATAAATCAGTAAAACTATTCAAAGAAGCATATGTTAACATCAAGCATTCATTTACAGCATTGATTTAATTTAGCGTCTCACCGTCAGCTGCCGTGCTTGTTTCTGGAAGCAGAGGCAATCTGCCTGACCCAAGCATCCATTAAAGCCTTGTTAACCGTCAATAAGCCACTTTTCCATCATTTCTGTGAAAATAATGTCACAGTTTAACATAAATTGTTAGGCAATGCCTGTTTGGAGCAGATGCAGCTTTAGTAAGAGGTAGTAACTCTATGCAGACAGACGCCATGGAAACAGTGGAGGCAATCTGTCATTGTCTGGATGAAGGTAAAGTGCCTCTGACTGGCTTTCAGCTTGCAGTTTATTTATTTTTTTATGCATGTATACAGCAGGATGTATTAGGAAGGTTCACACTGGGATGAATCCAGGTTTGTTTCAGGCAGCATTCACACTCAGGTGGATGATGCCCTGATAACAGCTGATTGCACCTGACTTTTAGAACAGGCCTGAAGTGTTGGATGATGACTTGACCATATTTTTGTGGTGAATGAAATCTGCTTTCAGCTTTGCTCTCATTTCAGCAGCATCAGATTGTCCTGTTTTGTCAGAGCTCCCATCATTGGTTTCTAATACAGCAGATACATTTCAACACCAAACAAATGGTGCATTTTGAACCAGAGTTTAATCCTTCACCAAAGCTGAGAACTGGTAAACGTTGACATATGTGGTGCATGAATAAAACCAAAGACCTGAGGAAAACAAAGCAGTCCTGGCACAGTAACTTCCCTCCACCTCCCCTCAGCCTCCCTTTCAGCAGCTTGTTGATTGCTGATTAATTAAGATTTTACAGTGTTTGCTTCATTCTGTCATGATTAAGTCATCTCACACCCTTTTGAAGATTCCCAGTCATAATCCAATTTACAAGAAATCCATTCTATGATCCAAATTAGTCCACTTTATAGCAACTGTTTTCATATTTTATGATGAAATTATTCAACACTTTTGTCAATAAATAAAAAATTAAACAAAAACATTCAGTAGAGATGGGAACCAATCGGATCTAAAAGTTCTTTAGAAAACAGATCCAATCAGACTTAATGTCCTCTATAACCAGCACAGGGACCCAGAATTTTAAAGTTATACCACGATATCACCCGGGTGAAACACTTTCTCCCACCCCAAACGTTGCCTGAAATAGCACCTAGAGGCGTAGGATGTTTCACATTCCCTGGATTTGTTGTGAAGTGGGGTTGTGAGCTGAAGGGCTGGAACAGGCACTGTTCTACACTTCTGTTTAAAGTAAATCGGAGTGCAGCTGCAAACATCTTCATTTTACTTTTACAAACTTAACTCCGTGTTTCTGATGTTTGAAAAATGGAGCTACGAGTAGTGGATGAACAACCAGGTCCAGGCAGGAGAAACAGCAGTTTCTGAAAGAAGTTCAAGAAACTGAAACATCAATAACGGAGCTGAGTTAGAATAATTTCCTGGAACCTCGCAGTGGAAATGCAAAGCACGATGAATGTATTTTCACCCTTGTAAATAAATTCCAGTCCATTAAAAATCCTGGAAATGTTGGTGGAAAAGTCTCCTCTATGTGAAGCAGAGGATGGCATATACAAGTTGTCAACACCTGGGAGTGGACATGTGGACACACTGCTATGGAGTCCTGAGCAGGACTATTTTTTCAATCCCCCTACCACCCACTCCCTCTAAAATCTGACCATTCCCACAAAATTTGTTCCCACTCTTGCCAACCAATGTACAGGCCAATTAAAAGAAGTTTCTATGCATTGTTTTATTAGAACTGTTTTATTTGTTGGCCTACATATAACAGAAGAATAAATTAAAACAAGTTTAAATATATTAAAATATAACAAAATCTTTGTTTTGAATCACAATGCTCATGTAAACTGAGGCCAAAGACTATAAGATCGAAGAAGAGCAACGTGCCAATATGACATTTAATCTGAAAAAGAGCTGGGGAGAATATATCTGATTTCCCTTCCTTTACTTTCTTATTCTCCAGCCTTTATTTTGTTACCAACCTCAGCTGCACTCTGTCGACAACCAAGTTTGGCACCGCTTCTAATTCATAAGTAGATAAATAAAACACGGCTTGGAGTTTTAAGGTTTAATAATGGAGGATGAAGGCTGCGCAGCATGTGCTGGAGGTAAAGCAAACGAACAGCTGATGGCTGTAGTTTAATGTTTCTACTGATGGATTAATGGAAACTGTGTGGTGTGAATGAGTTTAAACACGTTTCTGTAAACATGAAAGACAGTTTGAAATGTTTCTGAAAAGATGATCGAACATTTGATTTTAGATGCATGTTAGTTTGTAAAGAACGATGGGCAGCATGACCTGTTGGAAATGTGCTAAATAAACATGACCAGACCATGTGGTCCGTCTCTGCAGTGGTACGAGTTCTCTGCAGTGATCGCGTGGAGAAGATGGCAAAGGAGAGGAGTAAACAGAAAGAATAAAGAGAAGAGAACCTCCGGCTTATCTGCACAAGCGCCTTTAATTTTACAGTAATTGCTCGTTAGATCGGAAAATATGAATGAATAGCAGAAATTAGCCCTCCTATTAACCGAGAGCTGAAAAAGAACGCTTTCTGGAGATCCAGTGGACCTGCACAACATGCATTTTTGCTCCTTATTGAAATATTTGCACCTAATTGAACATTTGCTTTGTGCTGCTGGCTGAAATGGACTCTGTTAGGTGAGAAGAATCTGAATTTAAATGAGAATTAGGAATAAAAACACAAGATAATTTAGGGTTTTGGCTGGAGCCTGATGGTGGAGTGGCATTAGTGGTCTGGATGCTGAAAGGAATTGCGCTGGAGACATTTATCAGCTCTCTGGCTGGACTCTGACCCCTGTGAGACTCTTTGCTGTTGTTTCACACTGTCGTCCTGGTGGACTCATTTCCTCTCAGCAGCTGTCTTGACCTTACCTCTAGTGTGGACCTCAGTCAGGTTGTTCAGGCTGATTAGGGCTGGCAGCGTCGGCCAGTTAGGAACAACGCAGCCTCTCAGGCCCTGACCTCGAGCTCCTCTGCAAAGCAGGATAGGAAATCAGTGGCTGCACCACCTCTGTGTGCATGCAGCAAGTTTTCTTTGACAGTCGTCAAAGTGTCATTTATTTAATTCTTCCAGGCTGGCAGCGACAATGTTTCTTTAGTTGTGGTTGTATTTATCCTCAACGCTCCTTGTATCGCAGTTTCGTCAGATATTTGGAGCAAAGCGAGACCTGCATTTGTAGGTGGACCCATTCACACCTTCCCAAAGGAACCAGACTTTCCAAGTAAACAAAGCCAAAGTACCTCTGCATGCCAGCTTTTAATGCAGAGGACACAGGTCAGATTTCACACTCATCTACTTTGTCTGTTACGTGCACGCCACAGATGATACGGGCGCTGCACTTCCACAATTTCAAGTTCAGCCTTTTGTGTTCTTCCACATTATGTTGTTACCAGCTTATATATATATATTTATATTTATATATACTACCTACTGGACATACATAGTCAGCAACAACACTTGGGTCCGCTGTGGTGTTTAAACCAGTGTTTCTCAGTTCTGGTCAAGTGACAACCTCCGCCTGTAAAATGTGAAGCCTATGCGCAAGTGCAAAAAATTGCAGTTCACCTCTCATCCACTAGGGGCTGGCTCCAAAACAGAGCAAATCCCCATAGACTTCCATGTTAAAAAGACCAACTTCACAGCAGAAATAAACATGTTTAAAGCCTGGTACAAAATTCCACTTTAGGGTTAATAGGTCAAGTTTACCTTCATGAGTACTGTAAGGGGGTCCATTTTTTTTCCAACTTATCCGTTTGGATGTTATTTAATCTTGAAATCTAGCATAATTAGGGGCGTGTCCTTTTCATTGATATGTCTCCAATATCCGCGGAAAGAAGGGAGAGTGCAGCACAACCACAGTTTTAAGCCAGCTAACAGCGCGCCTTAGCTTTAACCCGTCTACCTCCGTTAGCTGGTTAGCTACCATTGCTCGGGGTTAGCACGGTTAGCTCTTAGCTACAGGCAGCTCGGAGTTTGATGGTTGTCAATCATCTACCCCCACCTTCACACTCCCCCCCTCAGCTCCACCTATCTCAGCTCCACCTATTTGCCCATTTTTGGATTTTCCGGGACTAATGACCCACGTGACACTACCAAGATGGCAACAGTGGAAACGCACAACGAGCATCACTCTTGCTATTCAGAAATGTCACAGAGGCTCCGTCCATCTTTTATATACAGTCTATGGTTCTGGTACTCAGGGAATCCTTTCCTGCATGTTTTAGATGCTTCCAACCCCAGAACATCTGAGTCAGATTAATTGAACCGATTGTCATGTTCTTTGCTAGCTTGCTAAAGCAAAGAACTTAACGATCATTTCAGTCGGGTCTGTTAAAGGATTGGAACATCTAATGCAGGGCTACTCAGTTTGGTCCTACAAACGCTGCAGTCCTGCAGGTTTTTAGCATTTTCCTGACACACCTAACTCAAATTAAATTGATCCAACAGCCTCTGAAGTTCTACACAATGATTTATTCATTTGAGTCAGGCATGTTGGAGCAGGGACACATTGAAAACCTGCAGGACTTGAGCCCTTGTAGGACAGAAGTGAGAAGCTCTGATCTAAAGCATGCAGGGCAGTGGGTCCCCAAGGACCAGGACTGAGAAACACTGGTTTAAACCATGCTCAGTTGCATTGAGTTGCTGCCATGTGATTGGCTTATCAGCTGTTTGTGTTAAGAAGCAACCAGACAGGTCAGCCTAACAAAGTGGCTTGTGGGTAAATAAACCAGTACTTAGTACTTCTGCAGATATCTGTCTCCTCTAATTTGCATTCCCTGTACTTGCAGTGAGTGGTTAAATATGTTGGCAGTTTCCTCCCAAATGGAGCTACTTTCTCAGGTTGTTTTTCTGCAGCCTTAATTCCTCATTAAAGCACCAAATTTGAATTAATTCACTTACGAAAGTTGGTAAAAAAAAAAATACATTATTTCCTCCTGAGTGTGTTGAGTTTGCTAAATTTACTGCTCTTTTGTGGAAACTTAAAAGTATGCTCAGGATCTGGTAGCCATGGAGAGCTTTGTAGCACAGCGGGGTCATCGTTGTTTTTCAGTTTAAGCCAATATGCACAAGCTTTGTGACATCCTGATGAAAACATGCCATTAGAGGAAGAGAACAGGAAGGTCATAAAGGGATAGCTGCAGCAATATTCACTTAAGCTGCTGGCATTTAAATAATTTTTACTGCTACTAGGAGGCCCAAAGTGTGCCCAAAATACACCCCACACGATTATACAACCAGCAACATCAGTGCATGGGTCATGTGGATGTTGTTCAGTAAATCAGATCATTAGACGGTTGTTTCGTATCCACTGTAGCCTCGTTTTCGTCCTCTCAGCCATTAAGATGATGCTTGGTTTGGTCTCCCACCACTATATCCCCGAGCCTCTAACACATTCACATTTAGGTATATTCACAGGTCATTTCTTTTATTCCTTTCTGGATCCCAAAAGCAAAATGTGCAAATTCCTTTAAAAGACACCAGATGTTTTCATCCAGTTACAGTTTGTAGTATTTTCATTTCTGACCAGGACATCTGTATTTCTGCTACTTCATCACAAGGAAAAATACTTTTGAGCCTAATCCGTACCTTTCATCATAGCTCTAAGGTACAGTGATGTGTCCTCAAAGCTGTTGCATCACGCTGTAAGATGCTGTATGGTGATGCAATAGGTCTCAAAAGCTGTATCTATTATAAATGATAAACAAGTTATTATAGGGTTAACAGATTTTAAGGGGTTGCTGATAATTACCGTGTTATTTCCACCTTTTGATCAAATTCTATGGTTTTAGGTTTGAGGAGTCAGCGTGTTGTTTTTAATAGTTATTTAACTGTAATAGTTATTAAACCTATATTTTACTATTTGACTCCAATAATTTTGTTGTCATTACTTATTTTAATTTATTTTGTGATTCTGATTACTGATGTTGCAGTCGTCCATGCGGCTCACTGGGAATGTCCTTCTGGTTGTGGTGTGTGGTTTCTCATGTACTGTGATTGCATGACCGCTACACAAATTTTCCTCCATGGGCAGTAAAGTTTATTCTGAAATTGGTTCTTAGGGTTCTGTTCCCAGAGTCAGAACTAAACGTGGAGAGGCAGCGTTCAGCTTTTATGCTCCTCACATGTGGAACAAACTCCCAGAAAACTGCAGGTCTGCTGACTCAGCAGTTTTACAACAGGGTTAAAAACTTTTCTATTTGCTGCCTTTTATCAGAACAACTGGTAATCCCCCACACTGGAACTTTATTTCTATTTTATCTATTTTATTTTAACTTTTCTCTGTTTTTGTTTAATTTCTTTTATTTCTCTTAAAGTTTGTTTTTAATGTGCTTGTATTTGCTTCCTGAACCCGGCTGTAATGCTTTTAATGTTTTATGTAAAGCACTTTGAATTGGATTGTACATGAATTGTGTTATACAAGTAAACATGCCTTGCTTGTCAGTCTGCAGAGCCCCCTCAGCAACGTCTGACCGATTTTTCTTAAGCATATTATAGGTTTATTACACTTTATACCACCTTTACCTGTCTGACTTGTTGTGTCAGACTTCTGCCATAAACCAGAGATGGTTGTGTATGAAAATCCCAATAGATCAGCAGTTTCAGGGACACTCCAGGCAGCCTATCTGGCAACAGCAGCCATGCTTTGTCACCTTTCCTTCCCAGATTTATTCGTGGTTTGGACATAAGCAGATCCTCCTGACTGAGCTGTACATCCACACGCCAACATGCATCGAGTTAAGTTAAGACGAGCAGCATCCGGATCGGTCTCATAAGCCTTCAGGAGCCCCATCGTGTTGCTGAAGGAAAACAGCAGGATGTTTTTCATTGTCTTTACATTGGGGGAAGTTGCTAAACACAAAGGCAGAGCTAATGAGAGGGAAACCGGTTCTGTTAGATACTTATTGTAGTTTTTCTCTGTTGTGTTTGTCTCACAGTTTCTGCTCTGTGTCACAATCTGCCCTCACTGGTTTTCATCTCTCTTTGTGGTGTTGTGCTGAGTACAGCATTATTGAGGTGTCAGCTTTTCTGCCGCCTTCCTCATCTCTTCATCTTTCTTTCTCCCAGCACAGTCCTTTCCACTCCTTCTCTCTTTTTCCCTGTAGTCGCTCGTATCAGGCCCTGCTCTCCACCCATCTCCTCCCCTCTGTGGTTTATCTAACCCTCCCTGCTCTCCTGCTATCACCTCAGTTCTTTCTAGTCGTCACTCCGCCGCCTCCTGCTCACTCAGGAGAACGTGCACGACTGAATATGAACATGCATGTGCACACTCACATTTGCATAATAAATCCCCATGTGTGCATTCACACAGTGTGACGCTGAGAGTGTTGATTAGTGTTGATCTTGATGAAGAGGTTCCCAGCGTTCCAGGAAAGAGGGAACAGGAGAACAAGCCAATTTAAACTCTGCGTTTATGTGTGAGAGGTTTGAAGTGGAAGTCTGAAAATGTGTATGATGGGAAGTAGAGGTGTGAATCTTTATTGGCCTCATGATTTGGTTAATATAAAAATGTAATAAAATAAAAAAACTGAAGGTCAGAGCTAATTTGTGTACTTTTAGCCCGCATTAGGGAACATAAGGATTTAATTTGGCCGTTTGTGTCCACTGATGCATGTTAGAGAGCCTGGACTGAAATGTCATCGTTGAGGCGACGATGCTGAAAACCTTCGCCAGTTGTGGTGATGAAAGCAGGTTAGCAGTNCTTCGCCAGTTGTGGTGATGAAAGCAGGTGGTTACCTTTGTCTTAGCAGTTTTGGTTGTTTTCTGTTTGTCGCCTTCTGTTATTGAAGAAAAGCTATTAAAAATAAATAAATAAACAAAAAAAAAAACGTTTTCTATCAAACCTGATGCCATTTTTTTTTGTTTTTTAACAGTTAACTTAAGCCTCGTTTATGATCCATGTCACATATGCTGGGGAGCCTTCTGTCTCCTTTACTTGCACATTTGATATGTTTTCAGACAGCTTGCAGTTATGTACTCAAATGGAGCAGTTTCATCAGAAACCGCAGGGGCAGCGTTGAGCAGGATAAGATGGGTTACTCCCCGGAAGATAACTACTGCTTGTTCAGCAGCGACATCTTGGGCCCCGCCGACCAGGTGGCTGTGTCCATGAGAATCAGCAGGAGATTAGACGATGCTCATGGAGATGCTTCCAACTGGGGCAGAGGTGTGGGCGCGCTGTCTTCCACCAAAAGACATGGATGTCACCATCATTCTAGCAAAGGATCACCTGGCTGTGCATCCCGCCATCTTTTTATGTCTTTTGAATGACATAAATGCAAATTGTCATTATCTCCTCCACTGTCGCTGTTGTCTGCACTGCCCTCTAGTGGATGTATTTGTAACAAAAGGACATATAGGAGTATCTGGGCAGTGATATTTGACAACACGCACGGATTGATTTTAGTATCTGAAGGAAGCAGAGATGAGGCTTAGTACTCAAAATTAAAGGTAGTAAATGTAAAAAAAAATTAATCTGTGAAAAAAATCTGCATTTCTTCTTTTTTTATTAGCTGAACATTATTATGATATATGTTGGTTAACTGATTGTTAACCAACATGGGGACAGCTTTGTGCCATTTTATTGTTAAATTGTTGAATCCAACAGGATAAGTTTAACAAAAACTTTATTTCTGTGGTGCAGACCACAATTTATCCTCAACCTAGTCGTTGTGATCCCTAACCCAGCCAACCACCAACCAAAGATGGAAGCAACAGTAGCTTAAAAAGATAAAACTGAAAAAAGACAATCATCTATTGGCACAGAATGAAACTAAAATTAGTTTTGCAAACTCTTTTTTGATCATTGTCATGTTCCAGGAATGGATCCAGGAGTCAGAGCAGCATCTGAGCACACACACGTGCACACATCCCGATGGAGACATCTTATTCCTGCTGTTCAGCCTCCTTCCAGCTCATGTTAATGCATCTGATCTGTCATCAGCATCCAATCAGACATGCTGTCATCAGCGAAGCAACAACAGCTAGTATTTAAATGTTATCAGTTTTTTGGTTTTTTTCCTTTTCTCCTCACATCTTCATCCTGTTCCCTCTGCTCCTCCTTTCTGCTGCTACTGCTTCTTATTGACATGGTAATCCTCTTGTCAACAACAAACTGCCGCCCGTGTTTGTAGAAACAGCAATAAGCTGTGTGTTTGTGCATGAGCAGACATGCTTATCTCTGTCAGGTGTGTGTGAGAAAGGATGCTGGTTTTCTGCTTAGTTTCAGGCCTCTCTTGCAGTTATATTTATGTTTCACAGGATGGCTGTCGCAACACTTTCTGTGCTCAGTTCAACAAGTTTATTGTCCTGACTATAGTGCCTGATTGTGTAGCTCTAGCTGCAGCAGAAACGCTGAATAAAACAGTCAAATCACCAGCAGCCACCCATTTTTCATCGAGGCAAACAATCACTATAGATGCTTACAGTCACAATCAGCAGTAATTACAAACACTGTCGTCACTCTTAATTTAATGGATTTCAATGGAGAGCACTTATCACAAAATGTGTTTTTGTTCTCATTATAAAAATCCCGCCAGTCCTAATTACACACTTTTGTATCTAGTCACTGCTAATACTGTTTTTTTTTTTTTTTCATTATTCTTCTAGAGTGATTTTACAATGAGGTGCACAATGTGCATGTGTCCTTGCCTCAGCCACATCAGTTTACTAAGAGTCAAATTACACAAAGAAATAATAATTTTCCAAAATTGATACTAAAAAGCTTTAGCCTAAAGAATTTCCAGTTATTTTCGCTGTGTTAAGTCCATAAAATACAGAATATGCCCCCTAGTGTTCAACAGAAGTAATTGCTTCTTTTTTATTAAGGGATGAACTGGATCACCTGGCTGGAAACATTAGCAAGTCTCCCTGTTTTCTTTAAGAGAGCACTACTGAACTTTTTCTCAACGTGGCAGCCCCCAACAACAGCGAAAGCTTCTCACATTCTCCATGAGAACCAAGAACTTTGTTCTTGATCTCGAGGCCGCAAGAACAAGAAAAAAGTTTGTTTTGGTCCAGTAAATTTATACACCAGGAGAAGCTTCATCCGCGACAGGGCGGGGATTACTGCAGGGGGAGTGTCCATGTTTTAATGTGCAATTAACAAGAAACTTTATCCTTGGCAGACCGGGGTTGTGCAGAAAGCAGTGACTTGTGACGTGGTACTTGTGACCTGCCAGGTGATCTGTAACCTGTATAAAGTAACCTGACTTGTGACCTGTGGTATGTTTGGTGACCTGTGTCTGGTGACCTGTGACTTGTGATATGTGTTAGGTGACATGTGACATGTGACCTGTGCCAGGTGACGTGTGACTTGTGAATTGCGACCTGTCAGGTGATTTGTGATAACCTGACAAGTGACCTGTGTCATGTGACATGCAATTTTCTGTGTAAAATAATAAACAATGTGACAAGATAATAACTGTTTTCGACTTAGTGAGGGGGCTGATACATGACACCCTTACACTCACAATGAAATACGCTAAGCCAACTACAGAAATGCTATTGCATAAATTTAATCAAGCAAGTAAAATGAAAAGTAAATTACAAAATTTTCCTGTTGTAAATTTGATGGTTCTGTTGTGTAGGACTAGTTGTCGTTATTCCATTCTACATGCACCACTGAGACTATGCGTGGTGGTCTAGACCAGGGATTGACGGATAAGGTGGGATGTTCAGGTGAGATAACCCTCTGGGTTATCATGTGGGCGCCCTCCTTCCTCGATGTTTTGCTGATAGGTCAAAGAGTTGAGCAGAGAATCTTGGTGTCCCAGGTTAACCCCCCAGATGTCATGAACTCACCTGAGGGCCCATGTGGAGTCTTTCCTCTTCACCCACAGCCACTGACACCCCTTTTCATTCCCTCTAGAGAGATCCTTGACTGCTTGCTGTTGCTTCTATTGCACTCCCATTTCCCAGAGAATGTGGAGGTGGCTACAAACGCTACTTCCACTGGTCAGATCCTCACTTTCCAACCTCGCTGTCATGTATCAGTGGCAAGCTTCATGTCCTTATGCCTGTAGGCCTCTTCAACCAGGCTCTCCCAGGGCATCTTGAGATCAATGATGTATACGTGTCTGAGCAAAGTTGATCCCAGTACAATATCTGGTTGCAGGCTTGATGTGATTTCAGAGGGAAAGCAGAGTTTTTGGGCAAAGTCCACCAGCAGCTTCCAATCACGTGCCCCCCTTCAAAAATATTCAAAATTTTCAGCCATTTTGGACCATACTCTTAAATATGTCAAAATTATTGTAGCATAAAAGGTGTCCACCAGGAGGCAGAAGACAAGCATCTGATTGTATACAAAAGCACAGTTTTTACCGTGTGGTGACACCATAGGTCTTAAAAATGCATCTATTAAATATGATTATGTCATTATGTCTAAAATAAGGAATTTTTTTTTTTTATTTGTGATAAACTTTAAAGTCCAGATTATGTTATTTCATTGTCTTTGAAGATTTTTATCATTGAAAAAATTGTGAAAAATTAAAGAATCCCAATATCACTTCCATGTGCAAAACAATTAAACACGCGTTGCACTTTGTCATAGCTGGCTTATTTTTTTATTGAACTGGTTCATGAGAACAATACAGAGAATAATTTACTAAAAGTTGTAAAAGTTCTTCTAAAATATTAACATTGACATTAGGAGCACTTTGTTCCTCTGTGAGCTCACTAAACTTCTCCAATCATCTGCTGATTAGTTTAAATTTGCAGATTAAAAAAAAAAAATCCTAAAAACTTTTAAGCTGTTTACTTTTATCAATCTGCTACCACACATCAACACACACATCTTTGTATTAACATGAGCAGCAGTGAGCTGATTGGAGTTTGAAATGTCAGCTTCATTTCTACTGTAACAGCTCTGTTCTGGGATTATGTAAAATTATTCATGGATAAACTCTTTAAGTAAAAAAGAAAAATCACACACAATCATTTACAGCAGCAGTCATAATTAACTTGTAAATTTATTTAAATGCACTCATCACAAGCAATGCATGATTCATAGATATATGCTCAGACATCACTGACATTCAGGAGCAGAATTAAAACAAGTTCATCTCACAAACGCGTAGCAATCAAAGCAGAAATGCTTATAATTATTTCTCAAGGGGCACCACCTCTGGACCAATGAAGGATGCCAGTCTCATTAATATTGTAAATAGCTATTAAGGCTTAGGCTATCAGGCTATCGAAGGGCCGTGCGTTTGTACTTGCTTTCAGAGAACACTGGAAAGAATGAAAGAAAAACATCCACTTCATAGCAAAGTCAGGGTTTATTAACATATATATGGTGAAGATATGCAGAGTGGAGCTACAGACAGCTCGTAGACCAGCCTGTCTGGGATCAGCACGGTTGATTCATGCTTTGATGCATTTGATAGCTGGTGCGCTTAGTTGAAGTTGGGCCTTACTGCAATGCAAGCTTACGGGAAAGGACAGGAGGTTGTAGCTGAGCTCCTTTTAAAAGACAGCCTTGATTATCACAAAGTCAAGTCTGCTGTATTGCAAGCATTTGAACTTGAATCCGAAGCACGTCGCCAAAAATTTGGCCAGCAGAGACAAACTGTTGGACAACTTATGTTGAGTTTGCTTGAGAGAAGAGTGTTCTCTTTCAAAGATTAGAGTCATTAAGAGAACTTTTGCTAGTTGAAGAATTTAAGAATTGTGTTCCTGAATGCATCGTCTTGTATTTAAATGAACAGAAAGTGACAGCACTTTCTTCGGCCGCTCTTCTAGTGGATGAGTATGTGCTGACACACAAAATGTCAGTGCCCGTCCGTGTGGGTGAAAAACCCACACTCGTCCTGTCAATCAGAACGATGCTGAGGAAAACTCACGTCATCGTGGACTGCTTAGCCTTAAAAAGGAAAAATCTAAATAATCCGCTACCACTCGTTGGTTCGGACACAAACCAACTTCAGAGACAATGGCCCAGGTAAGTCAAACCCTCTTTATTCATGTTTGTCTCTGTTTGTGTTTAATGGTTCTGTTTCCTTAACTGGAAAGTCAGAGGATCAAGTACTGATCCATATCCTGAGAGATACTGGAGGTTTCCAGACTCTCATACTAGCTGATGCGCTACCATTATCCAAAACCTATTTGTATTGTCTGGTAATCGGATGTATTAAAATGAGGTATGTGCCCAGACCAGTACATCGTGTGCATATTAACCCAGTTAGTGAATGGAGTATTTCCTGTGGCTGTGTGCCCTGAATTGCCCACAAAAAGGGTAACTATGGTAATGGGGAACAATGTGGCTGGTGGACGTGAGGTTCGGAATGGAGAAATATTAAATATTCCTGCAGTCACTGTCTCATTACACCCCTCATACATACACACCAAGCTGTATCCAGCTAGTGCTGTAACCCATGCACAAGCCCATAAGAGTGTGAATAGTGATCTCTCTGATAAAACACTCTATTAAAACAGGAGTCAGGTTGTAACAGTGAACAAAGGGGCAGAGTGTAGATTTGCGTATTAGAGTTAGTTTCTCTCAATGTCTGATTGGTCGAGTCTCATCTGGTGTTGGTAACCTATGGAAGGTTATCACTGATAACCATCTTGATGCTAAACAGTCATCTTAAACCCGACAGTGTGATTTTCCTTTCACGAGCATGAAGATCAACTAAGCAGGATGAAAAGGGGGGAGGATAAAAATAAATTCCTTTTTGGGAAGCTGTCTGACCTCTTTTGCATTAAAACATTTAAAAGCACACCCTCAATGACCGCATGCATATGTTTGTGTTGTGAACTGCTTTCTATCATGTCACAATTAGGCACCGATGAAGTGATGAGATTTTGTCTTCATTTAGCCAACACATTAATCCCTAACCCCTTTTCCCACCAGAAGCTGAAGCCTTGCGAAAGTCTTGCAGAAGCTGAAGCAGTGCAGAAGCGTCCTGTGGCTTCATGGCCGATCACAGTAACTCTAGTCTCCCAGTACACCCGTTGCACAGTGTTTCTGAAGCATCCCTTATGCAATGTGACGCTCCGCTTCCCCAAAATTATGCGTCTGTTCTATTTTTGTTTCTTGGAAACCATGTAAATCCAGAGCAGAGCGGTCGTTCAGGCAGCCAATAAAAAGCAAAGTGGATCCGGTCGAATTTTGTACTTGCTCAACAAGCTTGTCTTCAAAACATGCTGTAATTTTTAATTGTGAATTTAATTGTTTCTATGATGCATCGTGATGCAGACGTGGAGGATTCTGCATTGATGCACCAACAGAACATAATCAAGAATGATACATCACTATCTCACTGAAAATGCTTTCATTGTCTCAGGGAAGTCACGTTAGATTACACATGAAAATGTATAAAAACTGATAAGTTAGCTTAAGGCTAACATCTGTGGAGAATACCATTGGCAAGTTAGCAGTTAGCATGCGTTAACGGACTAAAGGAATATAAACAGTTTAGTCCCTCAACAATGTTCTCTCTGTTCAATTACAAATTACTTACAGGCAAAAAATTTTCTGGCCATAAAGAAGAGCATGAAAAACATCTTAACTTCCATATTCTGCCTGAACTGACTACGGAAAGACTGAAGGGACAAAATTGTAACATTAAAGTAATGTTTCATGATTGTCCGGCAATGGAACAATTAAGTAGAATAATGAAGTTGAAAGTAACATCATTATTTACATGTTTATGATGTTTGTCAACATCTGGACATTCAGATTGTTTTCTGGAATAATTATAAATGAAGAGGGAGTTCTTGTTATCTGAGCTTGAATTCTTTGATGAAGAAAGTAGCAATGTGCAGTAATATAGTAAACTGAGGATGAAACACTCAGCGATACATCGTGAAGCATCGCTGAATCAAATCGAAGACAATCCAGTGAAGATGCACAGCCCTAATCTTGACCCTCTGTCTGGTGAATTCACTGTTACATTAACAAGTATAAACTCGAGCAACATTTTCTTTTGCTCAGACAAAATCTGACCCCAGACAGATAAATCCACTTCTAGCTGGTTATCAGGAGGAGCATGTTCTTCCATGATCACTCGCAGTCAGACCTTTTGATTTATAAAAGCAGAAGATCTGACAGTGTGGACAAAATTTAGAGAAAGAGGGGAAGCATTTTAAGTTAAAAACACAATTTTAGGTATAAAGAATGCTTTATTCATTCTAGCAGTTTAATAGATGATAAGACAGTTCGATCCAACAAATGGATAAAAATTCTGTTTTGTTTCACGACAAAGGAATCACCCCTCTATCTATATGTGAAAAGCACAAAATCCCACCAGTCTGCTTACATTTTCATCATGCATAAAGCGGAGTTGCGCTGCTCAGCGGAGGCATCTCTAATTGTCATCAGCGAACCGTCATCACTATCTCTGTCTTTAACTCATTCTGATTGAGCTGCTGGCTGGCAGTGATAATGGTATTCCTGTTTGTTCAGTAGATGAGCTGCTCCCTGAGGAGTCTGAGAATTGAAAATGGTGTGATAATGTCACCAGAGGGGTCTCGAAGCCCACTGAGGTGACACAGCATCATTAGAAATCTTCTGAGATTAGTTCTTCCCTCACTGCTGAGAGGACAGCTAGAAATTAACTCAGGATTTTCTGGCTAGCAGTATTTTTTTCCATGCTCCCTCTCTGAATAAGTAAAATAATTTCATTCTAAAGTTGAGGTACTACTCTGATAAGTGTATTTTACTAATGCAATCCGAGCAGGTTATTACTGAAGTGAAGAAGGGACTAAGCATCTGTTCCATCTTCAACATGATTTGTATTATTTGTATTTGTATTTGCTGCTGGATAATAAACACAATCCATGATCTGCGACTGTGTTTCACACAGCGTGCTTCACACTTTTCAGATCTTTATAATTAGTTGAATATCAAGTAATTGCAGACCTGCAACCATATCCTTTCACCTATTTAAGGTCAGCTTGTGGTGGCAACACCCTTAGCAAGTATTCCACTGCCCCCCACGCGCCACCTTCATCTGGAGGATCCCAAGGCTTTCCCAGGCCAGATAAGACATCTACTGTAATCCCTCCAGCAAAGTCTGGGTCTACCCACCTAAACCAAACCAACAAAACAAACTAATCTCACAGCTCTGTCCTATCTACAACCCATGAATCCCTACATAGGTTACGTTTATTAAAGCCTGGCTTATGATCGCCACAGTCTGCATATCATCTGGCTCAGAATTTGCAAACTTTGCCATCTGGTTTAGTCCTCACTTTAGTACAATTGCCCAGTAAAGCCTACATTGCTATCAGTGTTGTACCTATCCTATCTATCTGCCCATCATCGAAGAAGCAGTCCAACCGTTTTCTGGGCCTTACCTCGTGGGTTGTTTCTTTATGGTGGTAATAGAACACAATCTGAAAACAAAAAACCAAGAAAACCCAACTTCGCAAGTCACACGCATGTGTAAATGTATGAGTGCACGTAGCGCAGTCAAAAACAAACTAACCAAAAAGAGCTCTGCTACATCTGTATGCAGCTTGTTTAATCAGAAACAGGGACAGAGTTCTTTTAACAATCACAATGGGAAGCACATCAACTGGTTGTTGGATGGAGGCTCACGATGCACAACAATAAACAATGCTGCTGTCTGCATCTGAAAAAAACAGAATAGATCACCTATGTCGTTTGGAAGATTTAATTAGTTAAATGAATGAATAAACACACAAAGCCCACTAATTAATGCTATTCTTTTCAAGAAACACCAGGAACCTTATTAAAAATGAAATGTAAACCTTAGAGTGGAGTATTTTTAGGGCTCCCCCTTAAAATATCAGCTGAATGTCTTTAGAGGAGCTCCTCTGCCTTTCAGGGGAGCCGAGCTCCCCTTAGCTCCCCCATAATCCGAACCCTGTGAGTGAGCCAATCACAGGCGAGTGATGGCACAGCCAGCAAATCACAGCCAGTTTCTTGCTGAGGGGTTCCAAAAAGCCAGCCAATTATAAATAATATAGAAACTCTAGTGATTGGGAAGCAAATGAAGAATAGTGTCCATAAAGGCAAACTTTTTTTCAGCATTGTAAATTTTGTCCTAAAAGAACAATAAAACCGAGGGGACTTAACAACATGATAGATGTGCTTCCTGCTAAGATACTGCTGTTAGCTAGCTAGCTAGCTCTACCCACATCAGAAACAAAATGGTTTTAAAGGATGTAAATCAACATAAAAATACATTCATTTATGTTTTTTTATTATTATTGCTCACGTAAAAACGAGCTGTTGCTTAGCTTGAAGCTGCTAACTCTAATCATGGCTACTCCATGTTACTTAGAATTGACCCTCAGTGTGGTGAAAGGTTAAGGCAACACCTGCACCACCTCTGCTACACCTCAAGCTGCTGTTCTTAAACACCACAAACTGAATCTGAGGCCATAGCTGAGTTCATCACTAACTAAAAATGCATCTATTTGTTGTAGATTTGTAAGATTTTCTGGTGGTAGATAAAACAGCATGGATAAACTGGGTGGTCTAGTTAACTGACAATTATGTAAATTAAATCAAATAAATGTTTAATCCTTAACAGAGATGCTGAAGCACGTCAGAGAGCAGCAACATATGGCTGATCTGGTGGTGAGCAAACAGACGAGGGAAGATGTATACAAAACCTGCAAAACGCATAATCAGTTTCAGTGTTCAAACAGAGAAAAGAGCTCATTTGCATGCACTCTGCTGGCTGTGGACAGGTGTTTTATATCGTATGATATTGATCTTAATAAATAACCACGGTTCATTTTTTCTCCTGGTTTGAAATGCTGTGCATTTATATACAGTAACACTGAGTCTGCAGAAGTCATGTCAGCTTCACTTAAATATGCAAAGCTATTCACACTTGGCCTTTACAATGCAAACCAAATACCATTTCTGTGCCCTTGCTTATTAACACAATCAATCTCCTGCTACAAATGGAGCTCTAAAAATCTAAATCTAAATTTGTGAGTGGAAGAATTTATTCAAGTGTTCCAGCGAGGCAGCGCTCCAGTTCAGTCTTGCTTCTCTGGAAGTATGGGTTTAAAAAAATAATACGGGAAGTGCTGAGCGCAGGCTTTTTCATGCCTGAACCAAACAATCTGCTTCCATCACATTATTTTCAGCTCCAGAGCTCCACATGCATGCACACCTCATCACTCAATGTCCTCAATCCTGTGATCAAAAAGGAGCAAAAACAATGAGCTTCTTGGTCAAAATCCAAAAATCATTGATTTAGAGAAGAGCAAAGTGTGATCAAAGGCTTAATAGATTTTATTTTTTATGAAATGTGAACTGTGTAAGTCTTTGATCTTTGTGGCCTTTGAGGCTGATTTTGCTCTGCTGATGATGAGCAGCGTTCACACTGAGCAGAGCTGCTGCACGCTGATTGATGTGGCTTCAGTGGCATTAAAATGAATGTAGAGAAAAGATCAGCAACGGTGATTGACGCAGTTGGCGCCGTGCATTCACAATACATCCTCAAGAGTCTTCAGTTTAACAGCCGTCAATACATGTTGGCAAGGATTTAAAAGTGTTTAGAGCAAAGACAAATATTTCAGTTTTCAGTCCTTTGTCAGCCTCTAACAGTGTTGAACTGATAAATAAATTAATGTTAATTTAAGCCTTTTATTATGCTATAGTGATGAAATGCTCTCAGTATGTTAAGGAACATATGCATTTGGTTAAAATAAATGAGACTAGACCATGTTGAAGGAATCATGAGGGATTCATGATGGGAATTCTTTCAGATCAGATCATATGGACATTTTGCATTTCACAGCTGTTTAACAGTACTCAGGTGGCTTTCTCCATCATCCTTCCAACATCTTTGCACAGTATGTGTTACTCTCTGGGTGAGTGTGGTAGAACAAAGTTTCCCTTCTGGCTTTCCATATTTTTTTGAGTGTGGCAATTAGTGCTGCAGAAATGTCAATAACGAGCTGTAAAGAGGTAGGAAAGGACTTGTGTGGTTGGATCACAAATAATCTGTCACCTCTGGTCTTAAATTGAGTCTTTGAAAGAAGTTTGTCTTCTGCCAGATGAACTCAGTGATTCTTAAAGGTTAAATATATGAGGGTGAAAGGTCTTCAAGGGCTTTAAAA
>CM047983.1:33554135-33569527 GCA_026261665.1 Melanotaenia duboulayi
TATCACAGTAACATTTAAGGCAGTTCTGGGGGGAAAAGGTGGTCCAACCGGTACTAAAAGTTGAATTAATTCACTAATTTACAAAGACAAATTTGTTTGTACAGCACATTTTATGTACAAGACAATTCAAAGTGCTTTATATAAATCATTACAGCAGGATGCATTATAAAAAAAAAACTGAACCCATGTTGAGTCATTTCAGTTCTATTTATTTCAAAGCTGAAAATAAGCAACAAATAAGTTGATTTTCTTTTCTTTCTTAAATCTAATATTCACGTGGACACTGGTCCTGCAGAGTTTTGTTTTGTTTTAACTACAATGTTAAGATTAATGTCACTGGTAAGATCTACATGTTACATCTAAATCGTCTCAGCTTCTATATTTTTCTGTTGATGCATGATAATTCTCATCATGTCAAGTAACTGCTGCCCCCGTTTCCAATTTTCAGGTGGAATATTGTCCCATTTTTTATATAGCAAGACAGTCGTTGAGACTTGTTTTTAATGAAAGCAGCCACTCTGCTGTGACTTTTCTTTATAATCGATCATTCTCATGTCGACAACACTGAATCATCACCGTCTTTATCTAACAACACTTTTGTTTTGCTCCTGAATTTAAATATACAGCAGCTCAGAGAGGAAATCAGGAGGACTGCTTGAGTTTTGGTTTTGGGGCACAGTACAAGTAGAAAATGTGAGACCGGACCGGAGGTTAAAGGTCCAACCTGCCAGGAAACATCCTCTCTGTATCAGAGCTGCGCTGATACTCAGATAACAACCAAATAAAGTGTTGAAGAGGATGATTCAGCCTCACCTGCAGACCTCCAGGAGTTCACCCATTGAGAGAAACAACGGTGTCATTGAGGTTCGCCTTGAGATAAAGATGGGCTTAATTGGCATCATATGAAAGGAGATGATGTACTTAAGACCTTTGCCGCACTTTGGATAATAAATGTGGACCTCCCTCAGTGAGAGGTGCCATAGGATCACTATAAGAGGATTAGCCTTGTGAACAGGGCGATCCATAGACCACAGTGTCACTGAAGTGTCTAGGCTCATTAATGCCTACTTTTAAAAGCTCTGATAATCACTAAACGTGTCTCTAAGCAGGAAATACCATGCTTATGGGACAAACCAGGGAATTCTCATTCTCTTAGTGTCCCACTTCTAAACACTCTCACCAGGAAGTCTCCCAGTCAAATGACAGAGTCTTACCCTGGGCTTCTCGGGAGCACTTCAGGGTGAGAATGTAATTCACTAAAAGGCAGTAGTGATTTGTGTGAAGCTGCACCTCAGTGGCCATCAGGTCAGCAATCAACTCTGTGGGAAAGAAGACCTGAGAAGGACCCTGAAACTGTTTGGAGACCCTGAGTGGTGGAATGATGAGTAAGCTGTGATAAGCCCTGGCCAGTCCTGCTTAGCCTGGCAGAAAGACTCCTCCAAGGTTTCGGCTGTCTTTACGCAGGCTTAGGTACCAGTGGGTGGCTTCACATAATTCAGGGGCTGGAAACCTCTGAGATCATTTAATCCTCATGTGCAAACACCTGAGGTCCTGAACTCCTGAGAAAGTATCATAGAAAGTTAGTCAGAGCTCACATTCTACCTCAGAAGATGCATAAGATAAAATAAGATTTATAAGCTCTGTCTAGTTCCACATCAGCTGTAGGTATAATCTTTTCCCCAACAGGAGGAGTTTGTGTGCGAACCCCCGATGATAACTCGCCACACCTCCAAGATGTTTGTGATGGAGGGTCAGGAGGTCAGTCTGCGCTGTAAGTCCATCGGGGATCCCGAGCCTTCGACACACTGGGTCAGCCCTGATGGGAAGCTGATCGGAAACACTTCCAGAACCATCTGCTATGAGAACGGTTCGCTCGACATCCTCAAGGCGTCTGTTAAGGTACTGACATGATTTAAATATCTGTTCTCTGTTTTTCAAACCACTTTTCTGCTATTAACTTTTTAAAACTTCTTAAAACCTTACACGTGGATACGGAGCACATGTGCTGCTCGTGCCATAAACAGGAAACAGAAATATCATATTAAAATGTAAACTAAATAAATTAAACTGGTAACGGATACTTTGGTAAAGAGATTCTAAACATATCCTTTTTTCCTGTCTTGAAGGATTCTGGAAAGTTCACGTGTATTGCATCTAACGCTGCTGGCGAGGCCACTGCTCCTGTAGAGTTGGTCGTCAACCCTTCCCCGCACTTCGACCCAAAACTAGACCCTGACCCGGGACCTTCAGACATCCCCACGTCCATTAAATCCAACATCAGTGGAGGCCAGGCCCGGTCCGACCAGCAGAGAGTCAGCGTGTCAGAGCTAACATCGAGCTCTGTCACCATCAGATGGCCGCCTCAGAACCACATACCAGGAGTCCGCATGTATCAGATCCAGTACAACAGTTCTACCGATGATATACTCATCTACAGGTGAGTCAGAGGGGGGCTGTGTGGCTCTGGGGGTTTAACGTTAGTGCATCTCATGTTTCTGATTCCAACTCTATAACTGCTTGTTTTGCATTCCACATCCGTCTCATCGGTTCGGAAGTGGTGGTCAACCACCTCATTGTAGACCAGAGTGTGTGTGGTCAACGTGTTGTTGATCTCTGGAAAATATCTCATGTTTGTGTCGTTTTGGTTGTTCCAGAGATTAAAAGGAGTGCGATCCGAGGACTTAATGAGACTGTGTTGTAAACCTTTGGTTGGGATCAAAAGGAGTCCGGTCCTCTTGGTTAAAGGATTGAAAGTACTTTTACTTCTGAGGAGATTTTGTGGTTAAGCTGAAGCTCATGGAGACGAGAGATCTGGTTTTACTCCTCAGGATTGTGGTTACTAAGCAAGACGCCAGCAGCAAAGTGTGAGTTGAGCCAGTTTTAACTTGAGCTAAAGATTTCGCTTCACCCACCAGGATGTCCTGGCAATCCTTCTGGTGAAGGACTAGACTGGGCTCCTACGAAGGATCTAGACCATAACGGAGTAGGCCANCTACGAAGGATCTAGACCATAACGGAGTAAACCAGGCGGTTGTGGCTTGTTTACAGCAGTGTTTCTTTAAATGGGGGTAAATGTGAAAGAGAGATGACTGTTTCAACTTTTCCATCTTTCTGACTTTGTAGCTGTGACTTCGTTTTGTATGACGAGGTGAGTCAGTGCAGGTGGTCAGGATTACTGCACACATGTGGTAATGTACACGTATGTACATTTAAAATACCTTTTATACATAATATATATATTAACTTTCAACATTTAAAACAAGGTGCTCTGATCATGATGTGGACTACTGGACTTTTCATTCCCAGTAACCTGGAATTAAATGTTTGGGGATTTAATAGAGCCATGCTGATCTGTAATGTTGTAATAATTGTACATATGTAAAATAAATCAAACATGTAAATGAAATAAAAATAAGTTATAAATGTTTAGATAAAACTGTTGAATAGAAATATAATGTATAAAATACACTTTAAAATATATTTATATTAAGTTAAAATGTATTTTAGGGAAATTATACATTTATAAATGTGTGTATATTTATACAAATACAAATTATATTTTATATATAAAATGCATATATGTATCAAGTAAAGTAAAATAAAAGTTATGTGAAAGCATAACTGAGGCAAAATATTGTTGAAACTATCTTTTTTTCCAGAAATTTGATCTTTTTTTGTAATGTTTTATGATTTTGTTTATTTCGTTCTTTAAATGTAAAATAATGATCATGTCCTTCTTTGGACAAAAACAAAGGGAAAATGTGGAGTTTTCATTCTTTGTAGGTTAATATGTTGTTATTTTACCTGCCCGGCCCAGTGGAGACCAGACTGAGCTGTATGTGGCCCCTGAACCAAAATATAAAAGGACCTCCTGGTTTAAGGGGGACTTGGCTGAAAAATGATTCTACAGTTGGTAAAATGTTGAAAAAAGTTTGGGAACTACTGGTTTCTACCAGACAAATGACGCAACAAGGCTATAAAAAACACAAGTGGTTCCTCAGGAGCAGAAACTGCAGGATCTGTCATGAAGAGTCTTGATCCCAGCTGCTTCCACGATTTCCCATGATTCCATCTGCTTGGTCATGTAGAAGCTGGTCTGAAGCAGCAGACGGTTCCACGCTGATGGAAACTCCTTGTCAGTGACAAACCTGTGTGCAGTGTTTTTTACATACTGGCTTTTACTTTTTATTTTAGCTTAAATGAAAAAACACGTTGCCATTTGTGCTTTAATGAGTCACTCCTCCACTTATCAACATCTAACAACTCCTTCTGACCCCAGCTTCCTCAGCACATAAAAGTCATAGTTTTCATGACATGCTGTAATTTGCTGAACTGATTACTAAACACAACTGTTTCTCTTCTCATTTAGACTGCAGCACAGCATCGATTTTCAGATCCATTACCGCCTGTAGGAGGAGGAGGCTGAGGGCTTTGATACATGGGGATTGCTTTTCTGAATATACATTACTCTAAAGCCTGATCCAGGTTTAGTTTTCACTCTTTGACAGTAACAGTCAGATTCTCAGTCTTTCGGCTCTCTTTTCAAGTTTCATTGTATTTACGCTGAAGGAGTTTCTATATATTAGTTTTCTTGAGCAGTTGCAGCAGTAAAAGGGTCCATGCTACATGTGGTAGTCATACTGAGGGTCAATGCAACAAACATGACTGTTTTTACAACATGATTATGTGTTTGCATGAAGTCCAGTTGACGTAATCTCACATTATTGGGACAGCGCTTCCTCATAGACACCAACAGGAAGTTCCCATTATAAAAAAAATAATAATACAATTTAATAGTGAACCTTTCAAACTTTCAGTCATGCTTCAGTCTTTTTAAAGCATCACTGCTTGAACATTGGCAGATTTTTGTTCTTTGGTTGCCCCGGACGACGGCTAATTCCGCATCTTACATCCCACCTCTCCAGCCAGTAAAAGTCAGTCTGATGTTGACTCTTGTCTTATCCTTTCTTCTGTCGCTTTCTCTCTTTCTTGTCTTCTCTTCCTCCAATAGTGTCCTGATAATGTCCTCTGGGGTTTCTTTGATGAATAATGTTGCATGTTCAAAACGCAGCTGTAACATGATGGGATGCTGCAGGGCAATGACAGCTCCAGGAATGTGCACAATGAATGTCAGTGTAGCATCAACACAAGTCAGAAGCCAGAAATGACCAAGTTTTGACGTCAGTTTTAGTCAGTAATAAACATGTTAATAGTGATGATACACATTCTCGGAAAGAGACATAAAAAGAGGCCGACAGTGACAGTGGTTGTCGTTAAAGACGTTGAGGGTTCTTATTCTCCATTGTTCCTTTTGTGGGCCATAAATCTGCTGTACTGCTCAACACTGCCCCATGGTTTCCAGTGGTACTACTCTGTTTGCGCCATCATGTTACAGATCTGCAAGGGACCAAAAAAAGACTAAATTTGTCAGGTAAATGACACAGACGATGGACAAAATGCTCCATACCCATCTGTTGCATAGAGCGTAAATGGGGCCTTCAGTGTGAGGAAGTATCTGGTACCTACAATGTTTCTGCTTCTCCTTGATTATGGTATTATACTTTTTTGGGGGCTTCAACCAAATATCTGTGATCTGTAGCTAAAACTGCTGGCCATCTTTGAATGGATGCAGGGGAAAGGCACAGGCTAACTGTGGTTTACAAAGCTCTCCTTGGACTGGATCCTTCATAACTGGGGAAATATCTTTGAAGACTTTGAGCTTGTGCTCATGTCTCATGAGTTTAGAAAAAGGGCAGTTAGTTTTGCCACCCCATGAAGAATGGAGCAGTCAACAAAATGACTTGGTGTTGTTTGATTTGATTTTACTTTAAGCTTATTTAATGTTTAAAAACAGCGTGAACACTTTGGGCAGGTTACTTTTGTCTGCAGGTGGCTCATGTCTGTGCATCAAACAGAAATTTAGCTCCTCTGTTTTGTTGTTTCGTGATGACGTGTGTTGCTTACCTCTTGGCCAGGTCAGCCTTGTGAAAGAGTTTAGGATCTCCACATAAAAGGATTAAAGAAAATGTTACTCAATAAAATTCAGAGACTAAATTTGACTGGCTCAGAGTAAAAGTGAGAAAAATTCTGACAGCTTCCTATACATAATCATGCAGTGTGAATTTAAAGACGCAGTGTATTTCATTAGGTTTCGCCACAAGTGGTCGTAATTTGGCGTTTCTTCTTATTGATTTTAAGTCCACCCAATAGTTTAACTTGGTTGGAGACAAAGAAAAATGGGACCCTGGAGAACCATGCTGAGCAATAAGAACATTACTGCAACAAAAAGAGCATAAACATAATATAGATAAAGAGCTGTAAGTGGGAAGAGAGAGGACTGCTTAGCAGATTAGAGAGAAACATAAAGTAGAGCAAGACAGCACATTAATATTAATGTGAAGCAGGAATTTTCTACTTGTACAAAATAAAGAAAAATGTTCAGAGCAAAGAATCATTGCAGCAGTACTTGAATTTTAATTTAAATTAAATTTCCCAACTGGGATGAATAAAGTACTTCTATTCTATTCTATTCTATTTTAGATAAATTCTGATAAATCAAGATAAATCTGAGTGGGAGAAAAAAATCTTTCCACATGCATAAAAAATGCAATAATCCACATAAAACAACCGAATGAAACAGAGGTGCATTAATACCTTATACCTTTACTGGTTTAAGTTTTTGGTGTGCTTTCGAACCCTCCAGTCCAGCAGCTGCTTGATTGCTTCCTGGCTTTCAGAGCATGTTTAAGGCTCGAGCACAGACCTCTCTCAGCCCACGATTATGTTGACCACTGGATGGTCCCATCAGCCACTTATCCAGCTCTGTCACCTAGCAACATCAGCCAAAATGCATAATTGAGTGTTATTATGAAGCATTTTGAGGGCTGACAGATGACAGTTGGAAATGAGTCCAGCGGCCTCAAATCCCATTTTAACCAAAGACCAGTGGCACGCAAGTGACCACTTTCAAGCCCTCAAATTGAGAGCCCTTTTAGAGCATCCAAATGGATCATTTCAGATGAGCAGTGGGGGTGATGTAATCATTTTGACTGGGACATACAGCTGAATGTTGGAGCCGGGCATCCTGATGCCATTACCAGCCTCTCTTCTTCCATGAAGCACATGTTACACATGTTTGCCTGTTTTTGAGTTAATTCCTCATTCATTTGAGATTACACAGAATTGTATCAGAGGTTTTTGAGAATAAATGATGAATTTGATACCCCTATCTGCAAGATAGTGACCTGCAGGAAACAAAGTCAGAAACTTCAGTTTCCATAATGTCTTTATAACAATATTATTCCTGCACTATGAAACAGGAAGTTGCTTTTTCGCTGTAAAGCACTGTCTTAGGAAGCATTCACACCAGGATAATTCAGGGACTCCGTTTGAGCGTGGAATGCTGAGAAATGTCGCACCTTCCTTTGGTTTGGTTTCCTTTCACAACCTAATTTATTCAGGTGGACCAGACCAGCCGGACAGCATCCCGTGGTTGCAACTGCTTGTGGTATAAAAGCAGAAGGAAGAAGAAACTCAGGCCCATAAATTGGACAAGGCCGAAAACAGAAATCCTTCCCCTTAAGTCTCTGGGTTTCTGTTTTTACTTTGACACCTAAACCTAATGTGGTTTTCACAAGAAGCTGTCCAGTATCAGCAGCAGGAGACACACTCCACGTCACTTCCTCACTTTGGTTCACTGGATTATCTGTTTGCTTTCACACCATAACCCAGTTTTTCAACAACAAGAGTTTTCTTTGAACCACACCAGAGCGAAAATGTATGTTCACACCACTCCGATCAAGCTGTACGATCCATGGATTCATTTAAAGATGCTCTATGTAACTTTCCAACCTTAAAACCTTAAAGTTTCTGGCATGTTTCATGGCACTGTGACGTCTATTATGTGCATTTCTGGAGCCTCGCCTCGTGGCTGAGAAACCACAACATTCATCCTGGATGCCGTTCGACATTGCAGCTGAGTTTCACTTTACGCACCGCGTCACATGTCAACAGCCAGAAATAAACACACCGGCTATTTTGAACACACACCATGGCAGATTCAGTAAAGAAACCCAACATGACTTTAGTGGAGGAAGAGAAGAAAAGAAAGAGAGAAAGGGATAGAGCATGAGCTAAGACAACAGTCAACATCAGCCTGACTTTTGCTGGCTAGAAAGAGTTCAAAGTAAAGGCAGGATGCAAGATAGCTGCTGAATAAGCCGTCCTTAGGGGATACGTCACTGAGAAAATATGCCAAAGTTCTGCAGTGCACCTTTAATGCAGAACAAAAGGCACAGTGTGAATCCACCCTTACACCACTCATATTTTACACGGTATGCGAGACTCCCAGTCTAATCAACTCATAGCCACTGCTCCACCTAAGGGCTACAGGGACTCAGTCTAATGTCACAAGCATGAACGTGGACATAAACAAGCCCTTTGTGGCGAGGTACCGGACGAGCCCGGGTCTGAACGTTTCCAGGTAGCGGCTGCAGAGGAAAGGGTCATTCATAGATGCTCACCGCTTTAACTGTGCCACCACCTTTCATAACATCCTGAAAGCACCATGTTGGCAGCATCCTAAGTGTGGTGAATGTCTCCATGTTGCTTTCTGGGCAACATGTCCGGGTTTTATCAGCCTGGTGTGATTCCCAGTGGGCGGGGCCAGTGAAATAACAGCATAATGACCTAAAAAGAATAAAAACTCCACATCTCCCTTTGTTTTAGTGCAAAGAGGTGCAAGTACACTAACAGTATGTTTACATTTAATGTGAGTTTCAGTCATGTTCACGTTTACATTTTTTTTATTTATTTACATATTTTTCTTATATATTTCTGTTTTTCTAAAAACATAAATTGATCAGATCAATTTATTATATATGTTTTAAATAAAATCAATTGACTTCATATTGCAATTATATTTTATAAATATATTTTTTAATAAATGTTATTTCTGTTGTATTATATACATTTGTGTTTTATATTTTTATTTATAGTAATTTCATTATTCAACTTTTTCATTTATATTATTTCTTATTCTACTTACATAATTAATTTATTTGACATATTTACTTTTATATATTTACGTATTTGCACATACGTTACAATGGATCAATGAAATCCCAAAACATGTAACCACAGGTAGGAGAAACATTACGTTTTATTCCTGATCCACAAATGGCTGATTTAAGGTTGATTTAAAAGAGAAAATGACTTCATGCAAAGCAGACAGAAGTAGAGCTTCAGAACTGGACTCCTGAGTATTTTCTGCAGTATTTGCTGCAGGTCGGGTCCTTTTCCTTCCGTCTAAACATTGCGTGAACTTTATGTGTTTTAAAGGTCAAACATGTGGTTCCCGGGCGAGGTGGAGTACAGGAAGTAAAACTGAACTGCTCTCTTCTGCCTTCTTACCAACTGTTGTTGTTCCCTTGAGCTTCACATTTACAACCTCCAGTGGAGCTGGAGTACACTCCAAAAGATCTGAGCAACACTCAGAGAAAACCAAGTTTACCCTTTTATTTCAGAGAGAGACGTGCAAAGCAACTAAGCTGCTCTGTGGTACAAGACGGCCATCTTCTACATGCAAAAATATTACATTTACTTGCAGCTTTGTTAAAAAAATGTATAAAACAGATTGATAACTAGTGTAGTTATTTAGCATAAAGAGCATCTTCAAATGATTCTGCAGATAAATGGATTTAAATGTTAAATGAAGATGTGAAGAAACTTATGAGATCCGGTCTTTGGCTCTCAGCTTGTTGAGCACAGAATTTATTTTCCTTCGAAACTTGAACTCCTGGATTTCTTGTTATGATTATTTCAAATGTATCTGCTCTTGTAAAGCGTCTGTTTGGAGCAACAGAAGACTGATAGACAGTCCTTGCAGAAATTTGCTGCATTTTTTCTGATTTTTTAACTTAAATTTCATCAAAGTTGCAACAAAAGTTGTGTGGGCTTTTTCTGTTTTAATTCAAGAGAGCAGAGTGAAGCTGCCCACTAGAGACTGACGTGCCCACCTGAATGTGTGGACAGATGCATACTAACTAAAACCGGTTAAAACGATCCTGCAGGCAGGTGGGGACGAATCATTTCAAAGTCCCTATTAAATCAAATTTGCATCAAAACAAATCTGTATGTCAGTTTTTTAAGCAAAGATGTACATCAGCGTAGCAAATATGTATTTTATTCTGATTCACTGCACCTGACTGACGACAGACCTCAGATTGTGTGTCTGCACAGTGTGCACCATCTTACAAAATCCCATAAAAGAACAGACCACAGGAGGCTCCTTGGTCACACTCACATCAGCTAAAGATGTACTTATAACATTTTGACATTTTTCTCATGGGGAACACCAGGTAGGAAGTCCTGCATCAGCAGGCGTGTTGATTCCTGCACAGCTGTGTTGATAAAACTGGCTCTGCTGAACACCCAGTCACATTTTCCGGACTCAAAGCTCATTGGATGATTAAAAGACGACTCGTTTCTAAGCCCTCATTATAAAAACCAGAAATCTGTATGCAGCCGCCTCACCTGAGCCAAGCCCAGCCTTCCTCTGACCTTTATCTTTCCAGGGAAACATGCCTGCTGTTACTCACCTCCCTGCTTCACATTTGGGACGTATCCAACAGTGCTGAGCTGCGTTAACTGAGCAGCTGCAGGCAGCCCGTTGTGGAGCAGCAGCGGCAGCTCTGGGGCTTCATCGTGGAAGTTTGGAAGGGCTGGTGGGAGGAAGGAGGGGTAATTCATATATTTTCCCAACTGCTGGTCCTCCAGTCCAAAGCTGCCAGCTGTTTCCAGTAGGTGATGCTGCCCCCATCGTAATGGCGGAACAAATGGGACAACAACATTTTGGAGGTTCTCCAAAATGCAGTGACCATCACTGCTGTCTCCTGCCCTCCCCCCACCTCTTCTCATGCTAGTTTTTATAGTTTTAAAAATACTTTGATATTTACACTGGCCACTTTTCAGCTGATTTTCTGACCCAACGAGCATGCTACTCTCTTGCAGAGCTGAGTGCTTCAGAGCTGTTATCTATGGCAGCTTTAGCAGTGGCATGAAGAGAAGGAACCTGATTTCTGATCATACTGTGCTTTGAGAGATTGACTCAAATGTGGCTGCACTAAAAAGATGACGGCGACATGTTTGAAGCTTGAAAGAAGAGCCGTCACAGCTGTCAGATCAGACATTAGTCTGTCGGTGCCACGGCTCCTGAGAGAACCGAGATGTATAGATGCTGAGATATCGTGTTGAGAAGAAGTTGTGAATGTGGATCCACAGAAACTGAGAGGAACAGACTTTCCTGCCAGACAAGGCTGAAGGAAAACTAGGAAAAGTCTCTACACGTAACACTTTCANGGAACAGACTTTCCTGCCAGACAAGGCTGTAGGAAAAGTCTCTACACGTAACACTTTCCTTGTTTATTTAATTGTCATGCTCTCTGAAGGTCCTGCTGCAGTCAGGATGAGGTCTGGACTCTGGCTGGACCAAGTCAGCCTTGGGTCTGGTGTAGATCTGCTGCTGTGTCTGGATCTTTGTCCTGCTGCATGAGACTGTTTCAGCTTTAGCTGTCGGACAGATGAACTCACATCTGATGCTATGGTATCCAAAGCGTTCGTGGTCCACTCAGTGACCGCAAGGTGTCCAGACCATCNGCTGTCAGACAGATGAACTCACATCTGACGCTATGGTTTTCAAAGCGTTCGTGGTCCACTCAATGACCGCAAGGTGTCCAGACCATCAACCTTCCACCACCGTGCTGACAGCTGCTACGAGATGTTTAAGGACTAAACATGTCCACTCTGGTCTGGTCTGTTACATTGCTGCTGAAGTCCTACCAGCCTAAGCTGTGCTGCCATGTTTGTTTTAGAGAGAAGAGACTTTCTTCTGCAACCCTTCCAAACAAACCATACTGGTTCAGTTTTCTTCTAACTGGACTGTCGTGAACTTTGACATTTAAGCTGCTAACTGAGGCCTGAAGAGTCTGAGATGTAACTTCAGACAATCTGGCCTTGGGCTAAACTTGCTGGAACATCTACTTCTTAAAAGATTGGCAACAGACTCCAAATAGCTTGGAAATGAACTTATAAACCCCCCAGACGGATGTGCAGCATTGTGTTAATGCTAATTCATTCCCGTGGAAGTTGTTGATGTCGTTTTTCACACACAGTTGTTGTTAAATAAATAATATTTTGATGTTCATTAGAGGTTGTATTTACTTCAGTTTAACCCTTAAAACTTCATTAGATCGCCAGCGTTGCCAAGCAGCATGTCATCATCAGCTTCTCAGGAGCGGTAGTGTGTAGCTCTGTGGGGTAAATGTGATGGATAGCTACCCTTTAGGTGATCTACGAAAGTTTTTCTATCCCGTCCAGGAGGTTTACAATGCAGCCGCTACATGTAGAGAGACTCAGTCTGGTGAATCCACAATGAACATCGNCAATGCAGCCGCTACATGTAGAGAGACTCTATCTGGTGAATCCACAATGAACAGCATTATTTATCACATTTCCATCATAAAAAAACAGACTGATAAATTCATTTTACATCATTTTAGCCTCATAATCTGACAACCGAGGCGTTCCTGAAAACATAATGTCTGTGTGCTGGCTGGGATTAGAAGGCTTCAGCTTCAACATGTAGTTTATTATAAAACATAAATAAATTAAAAAAAATACGGGGTGACTAAAAATAGTAAAAAAAAATAAAAATAGTTTTAAGTTTAATGGTTAAAACTTAATGAAAAGCAGATGATTGCTATAACGTCATGAATAGTGAACCTTAAAATGAAAGAAGAATGCATGTAAGGTAATCTAGTGGTGAAATTTGCTCTTTTTTTTTAATGATTATCAAGTTATTTAATAAATAATCTCACTGGAGTCAACAGAGCCGTACCTCAGATCTCTGATCTGTTATATTTCTACGTTTAGCTTTGTGCAGCTTGTTTTCTTCATTGTGATTACATCATAAATCATCTCCTGCTGCGAGCCACTCTTTCTTTTCAGCTCCAATGAAGTACTTCGCTCATCGCTTTGATAATGTCATGTTCTGTCATCGCGAAAGCCAGATGCAGATTTTCCTCCTCCACTTCCTCCCTCTCTAACCAGTTTTAGAAGATCACAAAGACTCAGTGAGGCACAAAGTCGGCTTTTTTTTTTTTAGAGTAGCTTCTAAAAAAGTGGAGTGGCAAAACACTGGATATGTCACCTGCCACATTTCAGCTTCAGCTTTGAGGTGAAGACGGTGAGGAGCAGTGTGAGGAGAGAGGAGTTTAGATGGTGGATGGAGAAGGAGCTAAAAGCTGCTTTCGTCGTACACTCAGGTTAATACTCCAGTTTGCTGTGCTGGCAGAAAAGTGGAGTTTTAAAGCTTTAAGATAACAGCTTGACATGTCCTCATCCCTCCCTTCCTCCTCTCTTGTGTTGGTCAGACTCTGGTTAGGGGAGGAGAGAAAGATGTGTTTTTACAATAGTTTCTCCTTCTCAGCTCTGCCCAAGGACAAGAATAACCCGACCATCATTCCTCACCTCCTTCACCTTCTCTTCACGTGCACTCTGAGGATTATGGGTACAGGAGGAGATCAACCTCTGTCAGCAGCAGGAAATGAATTTATTGATTCCTCCTCCTTTAATATTACCTTCTGCTTTTCTTTCCATCAGTGTGTGAGTGTACATTTGAATAAGCTTAATTACTATCCTGCTTGGAGATTAAGAAAGAAAAGGAGGCAGAATGTAAAGATGGATGGATGGAGGAGGGATAGACTGCTGCAGAGGAGGTTTCTTCGACTCAGCTGATGCAGAGATAGGTGGAGGGAGGTGGGAGAAATGGTTGAGGAAATGACCGCTGATCATATTCTGCTGAGGTGATGAGGAAACTCCTGACTTTACTCATCCTTCTGTCTTCTTCCTCCATTTTTCTGCCACTCCATCAGTACTCAAACCTTTCAAAGTCACTCTAATGTCGTCTTCCCTCCTCCTCTTCCTCCCTCTCCCAGCTCTCCCTCCATCAGCCATATGTCACTTTGTCCCACCGGTCAGAAAACGCCCAGGACAGAAGATGACAGCAGGGCTTTCAGGCGGAGATAAGTTATTTTCTCCTGTTTAAACCTGGAGCTGAGCTCAGAGAGGCCGCCACCGACAGCAGGAGGTCAGATCGCTTTAAATGAGAGCTCAGGCTTTGATGAAGCACTAAGATGACACCCTCTACACCTGAGAGCAAACTAACACTTCATGTCCATGAAACTTTGTACAGACACTTCAATTCTCCAGATTTATTTAAAAATGAAGAAATATCTATTAATTACAGCCATACTTGCCAGATTCAGCTCTGCATTGAGATTATTCCTTTAATTAAATTCAGTTTTTAGTTGAAAATTAAACATAATCATTAATAAATCATAAATAATACAAAAAGACTGACTTTTTATCTCATTTACAATATGCAAAAATAGCTAGATGAAAAGAGCATTTCAGAGAGGAAGAGTCTCTCAGTCTGAGACAAACAGGATCTACAAAAGATTTAAGGAACATTTTCAACATAAGATGCTTTCCAAAAACAAATTTCCTCCTTTGTTATGAACCCATGGAGGATCTAGAAAATGTATTTTATTAACTTTGTCTTTTACTTGTGTTTTAGTTGTATTTTAATTGTTTTGTGTTTTTACACTTTATCTCTGATGTGCAGCACTTTGTTCCAGCTGTGAAAGGGCTTTATAAAAAAAGTCTCACCATGCTGGGAAGAGCTTCAGAGCTGAAAAACATTCTAGACATCTTCATGTCCTCCATCATGTGCTTTCTCCATCCTCATCTGTCATCCATCCATCCACATTTCCTACACCTGACACCATTATCTCCTGCCCTCATTCACCTGCCTGCAGAACAAACAGCAGTGGCATGTTTCCACGACCGTAATTAGTTCGTACAGAAAACCCAACCTGTGAACTCTGACCCTTTCTGACTAACGATGGCCGTCTCTCCCACAGTCCTCCATCATTCTCATCTGGATCCACCCTGACGTTTAAAAGCTGAATAATTGGGATTTTTTTCCTTTAAAAATAAAATTAAAAATGTTTTCATTTGCTGCGAGGGATAAAAGGAAGCTTCCCTATAAACAGCCTGTCTCCTACATCAACAATGTCTTTATCAAGTTTTTCTCCTTCAAAATAAGAGTTCCGTGCCGGAAGAACTTTGGTGTTGCTCTTTCTAACTTCCTGGTTCCTTAACCAATCATGTGCGACGCCCCACGGTTGCCTGACAACAATAAGGCAGCGTTTGGTATTTTATGTCGGCAAAAGAGCAGCAGCCTGCAGGTATGGACGGTAGTAAAAGAAGGGGACCAGAAATAGTTTCAGAAAAACCTAAAAAGCCTCGGCATCCTGCTAAAAAAATATGAA
>CM047983.1:33685894-33706019 GCA_026261665.1 Melanotaenia duboulayi
TCCCCCCACACAGGTGTGCAAATCCAGCTCACCTTTCACATCCTTCTCCCTTCCTGATGATGACGATGATGATGATGATGAAACATTTCTCTACTCTCTGTTTCTCAGCAGGCTGCAGGCACTGAAAGCGTCAAAGCCTCTAAGGTGGGCTGGACTTCAGGAAGCTGCTTCCCGCTGCGATCCACATGTTAAACTGAAACATTCCCATGTTTTCTCCTTAAATTCCCTCTGTTGTGGTTCAGGCTCAGACGAACTCTGACGAACTCAACATGGTGGCTCGGAGCTGGGAGGACGGGCCCTACATGTTCATCCTCAAAATCAGTGAGAAGGAGAACCAAGCCAAGTCCCCCTGGAACCTGCAGCGTCCGTAACACGCATACACACCGTCCTGAGCTTTACTGCCACCTGCTGGTCACGATGTCCGAATTTCACACTTTAATCATTAATTCAGTAATTAACATTAATGAGGCGTTCACCTTTCTTTTTGGGATTTTTTTCCCCTGTTTTTGCCACCATTTTGGTTTTGTTTCTCCATATTGTATCTTTCTTTGTTTGAAGAGCTTTAAAATTTCAGTTTTAGTTTTACTGAAACGTTGGAAACCTGTGAATGTCAATTTGATTGAATGATGTCACTGTTTTTATAAGAAACAAGCATGAGTTATTTTCCATATATTATGTTGGTGAGATAAAAAAACGTATTACTATTTTTAATACATTTCAGACAGATTAAAAAAATCCATGAGCTCCTAAACACTAAAATATTGCTCTACGAACCCTCATCGTGGACGGTGAGTTTACGTCAGGGTGGTGGGTTCAGTCGTATAATCCCTGCTCAGATTTCTGCTTCATGCTCCGATGCTGGTTTAATAACGTGAAGATCTACACTTTATGAAGTTGTTGACAGGAATTCTGATGAATGAAAGATTTGACGTTTGTTCCTACATCTTTTAGTTCCTGATGCTGTCTGCCATGTTTTCTTTCTCTGGAAGAACATGCCAACTCCTCTTTATTAGCACCTAAAAACAGATCTCACATGTTTTTTCCTGAACATAAAACAAGCACACTGAAATGAAATTAACCCAAGTTTCTCTTTTTTTAAATTAATCCTCCCAACCTCTCTGCTGTCTGTGTTTTATAGTTGAGATCAGCATGAAGGATGACCACGGCTACGGCTACATATCCGCCTCTGAATGGCCTCTGATGGTGGTAAGAACCCACACTCAGCACACCAGAAGAAAAAAATATGACATGGATACAGACTAAATAAATCAGTGTCAGTCCAGCTTGAAGAATGTTACATGTGGGGTGCCTCAAGGATCAGATTTGGGACCAAAAATGTTTATTACTATGTTAATAACATTTAAAAGTATAGAATATATTAAATATATATTAACTCTGTTTGCCATGCGTAATGACGAGTGACGCGTGCTTCGTTGTGTCGGTCAGTTTTTTTATTTAAACTGCATTGCTAAGTTTGTGCTAAATTAGCTTAAGGCGCTACCCGTAGTAATGTTTTGGCTAACTGCTGTAAGCGGAACTCTTATTTTGAAGTGTGAAGCACCGGAACAGGATGTGCGTTTAAAATGTTAGAACATTGCAACATTGACTAGTAATAAGAGGTCAAGAGCCGGCTGATGTCGGCAGTTCACACATATCGTGTGGTTCATTCCTAAAAAACGGCCAGTCATAACACCCGTCTATATTTAGCAATAGCATCGGTGTTATCCTAACCTAGCATAGCATTAGCTAAGTAGCCAGTAACTGCAGAAATAACCCAAGCGTATAATATATCTGAGAGTACATGAGTATATATGTGTGTGTGTATATATACATATATATATCCCATGTAGGGGCTTTTCCTCCCATGATGGTTCCTCCATCACCACATGATCTGTTTTCCACTGCCTGAGACATTCACCCAGCACTTTGTACCTCTCGTCGTATGAGGTAGACAGTAGCAGAGGGTCTTGCCTAAAAAAATCTGTTTATTATAAATCATCCGTAGTAAAATTGAAGAGTTGTGTGTTAAATTATGCGACATATGAAAGCTGTAAGTTTCAGAACAAGTTCAAAATGATCGAACGTATTATTTACCTCTCAGCCAAACATCAGTATAAATAGAAATAAAATGAGGTTTAACTAGAGGAAGCAGCGAGTCGTGTCCAGATGTGAGAGGAAGCAAAGCAGCTGTTCTGCATCCTTGTGTCTGGTCTGTCTGCAGTTCTACTTGGTGATGTGCATTGTGTACGTGCTGTTGGCCATGCTGTGGTTGGTTCTGTTGGCCTGCCACTGGCGAGACCTGCTCAGGATCCAGTTCTGGATCGGAGGCGTCATCTTCCTAGGCATGGTGGAGAAGGCCGTTTACTACGGAGAGTTCCAGAGCATCAGATACCATGGCCTGTCGGGTAGGAGACGGATCACAGGGTCTACTCTGACGGAGGGGAGGTGTTGGTGGTAACCTGCTGTAATGTGTCCTCTTGCAGTCGAGGGGGCGGTGGTGTTTGCTGAGGTGCTCTCTGCGGTGAAGAGGACCTTGGCCAGAGTTCTAGTCATCATCGCCAGTCTGGGTTACGGCATCGTCAAGTGAGTGTTTCAGAGTTTCAGAGTTAAAATCAGTCCAAGTTTTTCTTCTGACTGAATGAACCTAATTCCCCAAAATCCGGGATGCTGCGTAAAATGTTAATAAAACCAGAACTCAGTGATTTCCAGACCTCATCAAGTCATATTTTATCCACATAAACAACGTCTCAGATGATGAAACAGACATTTTACCATGTGATGGAAAATATGAGCTGATAGTGAATCTGATGGCAGTAACACGTCTGTAAAAAGTAGTTCCAGGGTGATGTTCAGCACAGGTCAGCATTTGTGGGTTTCAGGGTGAACTGTGTTCACAGACAGTGGTTTCTGGAAGTCTTCCTGAGTCCATGCAGTGGTTTACAGTAAAGAATCATGTCTGATTTTAAGGCAGAAGATCACCAGCATCCAGCCTTGTCCCATGCACCCAGAGATTCCTCCCGATTCTCTGAATCTTCTGATGATATTCTACACTGTAGATGGAGGATCTTCAAAGTCTGAACATTTTTCTGAGATCATTCCACAGTTTTAGGTCTAGTTTGTCTCAGATTGGTGAAGCTCTGTCCATCTTTCCATCTGAGAGACTCTGCCTCTGAAATGCTCCTTTTATACCAGTCATGTTACTGACCTGTTGCCAGGTAACCTGGTTAGTTGTCCAATGCTCCTCCAGGTGTAAAATGTCTATTTCATGCAGAGACCCAGGTATTTTAGGAGTTGAGGTTGTATTCTGTGGTCATTGTGAGTTTTATGGCTTCACACTGGCTTCGCAGTGTTTTCACAGTGTTGTTGGTGTCTCTGCATCAGGCCCAGACTCGGCGCTTTGATGCACAGAGTCGTTGGGGTCGGGCTGCTCTACCTGGCCTTCTCCATCATTGAGGGGATCCTGCGAGTAAACGCTGTGAGTTAAAGTGTGTCTTTCGTTTGAGTTGTAGGAGTTGAACTTAAATCTGTGATCTGCCGACCACACTTAAATCCGCCTCCTCCAGCTTTCCCCCCAAATCCTTGATCATATTGTTTGGACATGTCAGTCAGTGTAAGAAGAATTTAAAATTACCTAACACCTAGAACAGAAATAAAATGACCTGCTAACCACAACGCTAACAGAACGTGGGATTCATTAGCTTACTGAATTTGTAACTAATGCATTAAACCAGTAGTCCCATTCTGAAGACCAGTCTCTTCTCCACCAGCCGACAGCTGACGCCCGGTCCGGTGGGAATGTCTCAGGAAGTTGCAGCATTCCAATAAAGGAGAAAAAAATCATATAAAATAACTTAAAAAATAAGACTGACGTGCAAATAGCTAGCAAATAAATAAATAAGAGAAATTGGCTTGATTTAAAAAAAAATATATACAGAGGTCAGATTGGTTTGTCAAAGATTTGCGACAACAGGCATCAATGGATTGGTTCCCAAACTGGGGTCTTTGACCCCTCAAGGGGGTCCCCCAAAGAGCACACAGGGTCCTTGAGGCTCTGAACATTAGAGCCATGTGATTAATGCCCACAAATTGTCCCTATTTTAAGGAAATATAGTAAGGCTACATGTTGTTAATTTAATTTTGGTTTTATCGAAGGACAGGACTCAGCCAGATTATACTAGATGTATACTTTTATTTATTTATTTATTTATTTTTCCCAAATATGTTTTTGAAAATTGTAAATAAATTCAGGTTGATGCTCATTAAGCATTAAGGAGGACAGTTTGTGGATCTCCCAGTGTTTAAATTAGTGGAATCCATCCCTGTGGAACGTTGAAATAAGGCAGCTGAATAGCTCCGTTCTGAGACCCAAAGGAGGAACAAGGCGGGTCCCAGAACGGAGCTCTGAGGAACTCCACAGGACGGCTCTGTAGACCGGATGTGATCTGGTTTGCTACCCGAAGCTTCAACCGGATGTATGCAGGAAAAACCAGTTCAGGACGGATCCAGACTGGGACTAAATGATTGTTCAGAAAAGAAACTTTAAAATGTAAAAACCAACATTAAACAGAAATTTTATGTTTTTTTTTTTTGTTGTTCATCATCTGATGTTTCCAAAAGACCATGAGACACTAAAAGCTGAGCAGACCTGCCTTGTTTCAATTACAGAGCTCCTTCTAATTTTCTTCTTTAAACACTCAGAGCTTCAGCATATAAATGATCAGCTGTCAGAATCTGACCGTTTTTATTTGAGATATTTTGGTTGACTTTGTGGTTAAATGAAACCATGACTGTGTGTGATGTGTCTGACCTCTCTGTCTCTGCAGGAACGAGGCAATAACACCCGGGATGTGTTTTTGTGTAATGTAGTTATGGCCATCACTGACTCCATTATTGTCTGGTGGATATCCTTTAAAGAGAAATCAGATTTAATGTTGAAGGAGTTTTTTCTACTTCTTTGTCAGTTGTGCATCAGAGATGAAACAATGATGACGATGAATCTTTTCTTCATAATATTTTAGTCAGAAAAGTTGAAGAAATTAATCATTTATTATCAAATTAAGGTAAACAAAGAGAAAAAGAGTGAAGAGAAGAACAAAACAGCAAGGATATACCAGATATAAGATCGTTCAAATGCGACTGATCAGAGCCAACCCAGGGAGACCCAGTCACTCTCTGACCTTACATCTGGTCAAACTGGTCCCTACACTGCCCCCTACTGGTTACTGACGTACTGCAGCTTGTTAGGGCTTACTTTTTTAGGATGTGTTCAAACGACGCTTGAAACTAACATATATGTTTAATTAAATGCAAGTATATTCATGGCAAGCATGTTTTTATTGATCTGTTTTGGGCTCATTGTTCAGGATGCTAGTTCCAGTTAATTCCAGTTAAATCAGAGAGCGAAGCTAACATCAACAACAGATATTTCAGTATCCACACATTAATAAGTAAAATCACTAATAAAATCATCTTTAATCGTGATAACAGGAAACCGTAAGAATAAAGTGTAAACTTCATCCAGCTGAGCAAAACGAACAGGTTTTCTGTTTCTGCCTTTCTGTTCGTTCTCTCATCCTTCTCTTTTCTTTTTACTCCCTCTGTTGCTGTCTGCCACCTTTCCCGCCTCCTTCCTTATCATACTCTGTTTCACCTGCCTTCACCACCACATTTCATTCCTCTTTTCCTCTCCTGCTCTCCTTTTCTTCTGTTCAGGCTGAAGATGATGTAGTTCTCCTGGCTGCTATCCCTCTGGCTGTGCTCGACTCTACCCTCTGCTGGTGGATATCCGCTACTGCACCTCACCCACCTAAAAAAAAAGCAGAAAGCTTTTCTTGCTCTTTTTCTTTCTCTGGTTTGTTCCTCATTCTGTTTGTGTTCAGCAGAAACAACATTAGAATCTTAAGATGACCTTATTTTGGCTGTATTTTTATGTTTGAACGCTTTCAACCATAGAAAGTCTAGTAACTTTGGCTGCAGCGATCAGATTCGGTGATCTGAAACTGGAGAACTGAATTAGCTGATGTTCCTTAACTGTGTTGTCACATCTTTGTGAGTCTGGCCGAGACAATGAAGCTGTTGAAGCTGAGGAGGAACGTGGTGAAGCTGTCTCTCTACAGACACTTCACCAACACACTCATCTTCTCTGTTGTTGGTACGGAAATGACTCATCATGCTACATACTTCCTGAGTCTCCTTACGTGTTTTTAAAAATCTTTTTTTTTCCCCCCCTTTAAGCATCGGTCATTTTCATCATTTGGAACATGAGGACCGTCATGTTGCCCAAGTGTGTCTCTGTAAGTATCAACAACTTTACATTCGTGCATATTGCCAAACATATTGAGACCTCTGGGAGATCCCATTGGGCTCGACACACAGGAGGCGACGTCACACCTTCACCATTCATTTCCAATGGAACCTGCATGATGAGGCGAAAAGCACACAAGGCTTGCAACGCAACACAAGAAAATAGAAAAATGTTCAATTTTTGACGCTGTTGCATGGCACTACAACCAGTCATTGAGGGGCTTCATGGACTGACCAATGCAAACACTTTCAACACGGAGGAGCAGGTCATTTGAACAGTGTCCGACTTCCACATACTTTACGATGCTTCACGCAAAGATTATAGAGATGTAAATAAAAGGCAGCCGTGGTGAACGCAGGTTCTCAGCCTTGAGGTCCGCCATCAAATGATCTCCGTCATGTTGTTTCCTTGTTTGTAAAATAGGATGAACCCACGGTTGTCTTTCTTTGTGCAGCAGAGTCAACAGCAAGATTTTAATTCGAGCAAAATCTTTTGACTTCATCCTTGACGTCTTGTCTCTTACGGACAACACATGCTTCGGTGGAGGAAGACCACCTGCAGTCGAGTGTTTGGAAAGAGTGATCAAGAGTAATAGCGGAGGAAAGTCTGCGGTACAGAGGTTTAAATGCATATTGAAATCTAACTGGTAGTGGCGAGAGTCACCTTCTCACCCGAACCGAACTCGTATCCAAAAAATGTTTGCATTCAGCAGCAATGTGGAAGTATTTTGGTTTTAAGCCAGTTCATGACAGTGTGATTTGCATAGTAAAGTGTGTTTTGCCCTGGTTGCAGCCAAGCAGCAGCCCCCGCTTATAAAATGTGAAGCCTATGCAGAAGTGCTAAAAATTGCAGTTCCCCCCTCGTACACTAGGGCCAAAACAGAGCAAATCCCGATAGACTTCCATGTTAAAAAGACCATCTTCACAGCAGAAATAACATGTTTAAAGCCTGGTACAAAAATCCGTTGACCTTTTTCCTAACTCATATGTTTGGATGTTATTTAATCTTGAAATTCGGCATAATTAGGGACGTGTCCTTTTGATTGATAGGTATCAAGTATCCGCGGAAAGAAAGAAGAGTGCAACACAACCGCAGTTTTTAACCGGCTAACAGCTTTAGCCGCCCACCTTCGTTGGCTGGTTAGCTACTGTTGCTCGGGGTTAGCTCGGTTAGCTCTTAGCTACAGGCAGCTCGGAGTTTGATGGTTGTCAGTCATCCACTTTCACAGTCCCCCTCTCAGCTCCACCTCTTTGCCCATTTTTGGATTTATCGAGACTAACGACACGTGTGATGCTACCAAGATAACGATGGTGGGAATGCCCAATGAGCTTCACTTTTGCTCTTCAGGTTGTGGTTGCTACACCACAAATCTCTACAATCACTTTAAACGTCACCACAAAGGACAGCATGATGAAGTCGTACAAAGCAAGAAACAAAGACGGACTGGGCGTGTAATGTAATGTATTTATATAAAAAAACTGACTCAGTGCAGTTCAGATTTTTTGCATTCTTTCTTTTGATATAACAATATTTGATTTTCTCAAATGAGGGAATTATTTTTGGCTGTTTTCCTGTAGAAAACGTTTTAAATTGAAATTAGTCTGGAAAAAAATGCATATAGAGCCATAAGAAATAAATGGATACGGTAAACGGATTTTTCATTCATTTATTTAATGATTAATGTTGTTTTATAGGCAAGAACTAACAGGCTCTGTTAGTTCCAGGTTCAATGTGTTCAATAAGGCCATTTTAAAAAGGTTTTTAATAAACATTGAACCAGTTCTGACCTCAACTTGTTCCAGTTTTTTCCTTTTGGCCCGCTGTTTGAGTTTGACACCCCTGCTCTACCTGAAATACTATTTGAATGTCTTTTTTTTTTTTTAAGTTCAGTGCAAAAAAATAAATTTTGTGATGACATTGTGCTAGAGAATCGTGATCTAAATTTTAAGCTAAACAAAATCATGATTCACATTTTTTCAGAATCATGCCGCCCTGGTTCACGTCTACCCTGCTCCACTCTCATGGGGTCCCACAAGGCTCAGTTTTGGGCCCCCTACCCTTCTCCCTCGACCTGCTCCCAATCAGATTAATTTCTTTTAAAAAGTATTGCATTTCTTTTCATTATGCCAACAGCTGTCACATGTATGTGCCCATTAGTTTAACTTTTCGAGTTTTAATGAAAAAGACCGAGGTGATGGTTTTTGCCAGGCCACCTTATCTATGAAGCTGGGCCCCCCAACCCTGTACGTCATGCCAACTTTCACAAACCTAAGAGTGAAAATGGACAATGGTTCCAATACTTATGGCAATAAAATGCAAGTTTGAGACACTTTTAAATTCATTCATTTGGTTGTCAGATGATCTGATAAGGAATCTTATTCCCATCTGCAGGACTGGAGAGAGCTGTGGATTGAGGACGCCTATTGGCGCTTCTTGTTCTTTATCATCTTATTGGTCATTATGTTCCTATGGCGACCGTCAGCGAATAACCAGAGGTAGAGCGATTTTTAGGGATTTCTTTGTTGGCTTTCTCTGTAGTTTTTAAGCTGAATCAGAATGTCCGTGTCTCTGTGACAGGTATGCCTTCAGTCCTCTGGTGGATGAAGACAGCGAAGATGAGGAGAAGGAGCCCATGATGAATGAGGCATTTGGTCAGACACCATTCCTTCCTCAATTATGTCTCTTATTTTTTCATAACCTCAGCCATCCCAACTACTGTTCTTGTTGTGTTTTGGGGTCTTTGTGCCTACAGAGGGGATGAAGATGAGGGGCGGGAAGAACGAGACCAACGGGACGGCCAAAGCCAACAAAGTGGTGAGTCTTCAGAGCAAATTCAGCTTTCCTAAACTAATGAAGACAAGTGAATCTTTAAAAATGCTGAATATTATCAGATTTCTTGTAAGTGCAGATTAACTGTTAAAAGTGGTTTTGTTTCCACAGGATGAGGATCTGAAATGGGTGGAGGAGAACATCCCATCATCGCTAGCAGATGTGTAAGTAACTCCACCGTGGAGCTTATTTGATTGGTTTGGTTTGTTTTTCTGTTGATGATCTGTATCCAGACGTGGGTCCAGGAATGTTTTGGTGCTTGTCAGACTGCTCTAGTTGATGAAATTTATATTTTTCTCATCTTCACAGTGCCCTGCCGCCCCTGTTGGACTCGGATGAGGTAGGTTTTTACATTAAGGCCCCACTCATTGATTCATGCCCTAAAGGTCCGATACTGTGGCTCATCTGTAGCATATGTGAATGTCTGGCTCTGGTCTTTTTTACAGAACAAATCAACATTAAGGTTTTATATGAGAGTTCACTCAGATTTCAAATCATGGAACTGACTGAGGTTTCATCGGGGTTCCTCATGAAGTCATAAAAAGGGAGATAGAGCCAAGGATTTTATTAAGACATTAAGTAAAGTGTTTTGGGAAGCTTTGGTTGGGATCAAAAGGAGGTAAAGTGGTCATTTGGTTGAAGGTTTGGAAATATCTTTACCTCACCTGGTTAAGCTGGATTTATCCTGGCTCTATCTGCGTATGGTAGAGTCGGCACAGCTGACGCTGGTGACATTTGCTCTCGCACTCAAGCGTAGGGTTACGCCGTGAGATTTGTTGCGGTTTCTCTTCCGCTGTAACCACACAAATTCAGCACGAAGCTCCAGAAATCTGGAAACACGAATTCAAAAACTGACAAATCACAAAGGAGTACTTCTGCGTAACGACGCTGCAAGCAGGGGTGACATTAGATCTGGAAGAGGTGTGTGTCAAGCCTCTGTGGACCTACGCAGAGCATACGGTGGTGACGCCGTAAACGAACTTATGTTGATGTCATGCAAGTATAAATCCAGCTCTAGGGGTAGCAGATGATGTGTTATGGCTAAATTAAAGCTCATTGGATGAAAAAAAAACACCAAGACTGCAGTTGCAAAGCAACAGAACATGAGCTGAGCTCATTTTAACTTGAGCTAATGTTTTGGCTTCATCCACCTAGTCCTAGTAATCTTGACTAGGTGAATAGAATGAATAGAAGCAGTTGTATATAACACATATTGTCCTCTTCCTCATGTCTCATTGCACAGACGTGGATTTAACATGACAGACGACGGTTGGACATCGGCTTTACGATGTGTAGAAATATTAGTTTTCCTGGTGAGAGGTTGGTGCGTTGGGGATCTTCTGATTAAACATGCTGCTTTTGGTGTGGTAAAGGTATTACAGATGTGTTGATAAGGTTTCAGCAGAGAAAGACTAAAACTAAAGTCCTAACTTTAGAGATGTGGCTGAGAATCGAGGTGGTTTTCAGTTTTGAGGCCACAAGTTTAGTTGTGTCTACTATCAATATTAACCTGGAAGCAGACAGCAAAAGTTGGAGACTGTACGTGTGTTAAAAGTTGTTTTCATCTTCTTGAAGAATCTCTTTAACCTGAAAATCCATCCATCCATCCATTTTCTCCCGTTTATCCGGGGCTGGATTGCAGGGGCATCTGTATAAGCAGGGAAGCCCAGACTTCCCTCTTCNATAAATAGGCAGGGAAGCCCAGACTTCCCTCTTCCCGGCCACATTTGCCAGCTCGTACGGGGGGGATCCCAAGGCGTTCCCAGGGTAGCCGGGAGATGTAGGCTATGTCCACACGGCACTGAAGCTAGTACAGGTGTGAAAACAGTGGCGAAAACTAGAAGAAAGGCTTTATCATCCCCACGAAACCACTGTAGTACATACTACATGATTAGCATGTAGTATAAAACAATGGTAAGAAAAGTCACATTTTTTTTAATATGAGGTGTTTATTTGGCCCTATAACAAAATGCAACAAAAAAAATTACATTTGTGTGTGAGTGTGTGTTATTACCATGTGATATATTAAAAATATTATATGGTTTTCTGTTTCTGGGTATTTATTAGGGGACAGAAGACAAGTATCAGATTGTGTTCAACAGGATTTTGAGCAGTTTATACCATAAATTGAAGCAAAATGTCTCAGAAACTGTAACAAATATGTCACGTCGGGCTCTTATGGGTTTACACCTTTTATGCCATAACACATCTGCAGAAGTATAAACTGCATTAGAAGAAAGATTTGGTTAGATTCCTGCCACTTTCCACTGGCAGCCAACCCCGTTCAGACTGAAAGAAAGTTGGTTCAACCAAAGAAAGTAGTGCTTGTTCTTCGCAGGCCGGGACATCTTCAGCGCTCAGCCAAACCATTACTGTATTACACATTATGTTTCAGTAAAGTTTTTAAAGAAAACCCTTTAGAATATGAAGAGGGAATACTGGCACGGTAAAAAACAACACGTCTAAGAACATGTCCAGTCTTTCCAGCTGCAGGACAACCACCACCGAAGAGGAAACTGGTCAGTAGACTCCGGAACAGAGCCTGAAAATAATTTATTTTAGGGCTTTTTCTGACAGGATGGAAAAAACCAAACAAAAAGCACTTCAGGTTCATCATTCTGGTTCTGAACAGCAGGGGGAGGCAAACACTCAGAGATCATCTGTTGCCACGGTTACGTCACACTGTTGTTTATCCTCCTTGATGTCATGGCGAGCTGAACGATGTGACGCCAGCACGCTTGTGTGTGTGTGTGTGTGTGCTGCAGCCGTTAATGATCATCTCACACATAAAATGTCAAATATTCATTGATTATTCATCAGATATTCTTCAGATAAACATCAGATTCTGTTTTCATCAGACATTCCAGAAGAACACGTTTGTTTTTATTTATCTCCCCTTAAACTGTTTATTCAGGCCACTTTCCAAATATCCTTTCATCTCCTAACCGAACCCCTTCACAGTCATCCAGCAATCAGCAAAGTGCCTCAAATGTCAAATCAATTGATTGTTAGCTGCTGTATGAACAGTGGGTTTAGATGCATGGGAAGTATGAAGCAGGCTGGAGGCAGGGAGGAGGCTCGGCGCTCCGTTCAGGTGGACGGTCGGCGATGATGAGTCCTGTAACGCTGCAGGATATTTGATAAGTGAGGAGTAATCATGTTATGATTCTCCCTGATTAAAGGCTGGGATTAAGGCAGAATAATTGCATCCCTATTGCTGATTATTCGCCATATTCTTGTTATTTAAGAGGTAAATGAAGGTCAAATCTGAGATCTAAACAGCCTGTGATGGAAAATGATGCAGTTCATGGTGATTAAAGAGGAGAGGGGGATTATTTTACCCTCCCATCAGAGCTCACGTGTCTCTCTATGGACCTTCTGTGCAACCTGAATAAATCCTGATAGACTCGGTAGCATTTTAAATGTATTTGTTAATAAAGACACTTTTTATGTGTATTTTGTCTCATCAGCTTCAACAGTGGTTGTTTCTAACTTCTATCAGCTGGTGATGGATGATGTTTCTGGATGTTGGTCCATCTAATGCAGGCCCAGCACACCTGATTCAAATCAAATGGATCAAACAGCTTCTTGTCATTGACTCATTCATTTTAGTCAGGATAACAACAAAAACCTGCAGAGACCTCAGGGACGGGAGTTTAACACCCCTGTGAGATCACCGGGTCCATCTTGTCCTTCACACTGAAGTTCCTCCAGACTGGTTGAAAGCTTTATTCTGACTGGAAATCCCTCTGTGTGTCTTTGAGCAACACTTGTTTCTACCAAAATGTTGTTGTACTGAGAAGTTTTTTAAGAAAGCTTCTGTCAGGTTCACGAATGTCTTTATAGACCATGAAATAATTCATCAGCGAGGTCAGCCATGTTAGTAACCAGGCGGTCAGTGGTGTTATTAACCAGGCGGGGTAGGCGTGTTATTAATCAGGTGGTTAGTGGTGCTATTACCCAGGTTAGTGGTGTTATTAATCAGGCTGTCAGTGGTGTTATTAACCAGGCGGGTTAGGCGTGTTATTAACCAGGTGGGTTAGTGGTGTTATTAACCAGGCGGGGTAGGCGTGTTATTAATCAGGTGGTTAGTGGTGCTATTACCCAGGTTAGTGGTGTTATTAATCAGGCTGTCAGTGGTGTTATTAACCAGGCGGGTTAGGCGTGTTATTAACCAGGTGGGTTAGTGGTGTTATTAACCAGGCGGGGTAGGCGTGTTATTAATCAGGTGGTTAGTGGTGCTATTACCCAGGTTAGTGGTGTTATTAATCAGGCTGTCAGTGGTGTTATTAACCAGGCGGGTTAGGCGTGTTATTAACCAGGTGGGTTAGTGGTGTTATTAACCAGGCGGGGTAGGCGTGTTATTAATCAGGTGGTTAGTGGTGCTATTACCCAGGTTAGTGGTGTTATTAATCAGGCTGTCAGTGGTGTTATTAACCAGGCGGGTTAGGCGTGTTATTAACCAGGTGGGTTAGTGGTGTTATTAACCAGGCGGGGTAGGCGTGTTATTAATCAGGTGGTTAGTGGTGCTATTACCCAGGTTAGTGGTGTTATTAATCAGGCTGTCAGTGGTGTTATTAACCAGGCGGGTTAGGCGTGTTATTAACCAGGTGGGTTAGTGGTGTTATTAACCAGGCGGGGTAGGCGTGTTATTAATCAGGTGGTTAGTGGTGCTATTACCCAGGTTAGTGGTGTTATTAATCAGGCTGTCAGTGGTGTTATTAACCAGGCGGGTTAGGCGTGTTATTAACCAGGTGGGTTAGTGGTGTTATTAACCAGGCGGGGTAGGCGTGTTATTAATCAGGTGGTTAGTGGTGCTATTACCCAGGTTAGTGGTGTTATTAATCAGGCTGTCAGTGGTGTTATTAACCAGGCGGGTTAGGCGTGTTATTAACCAGGTGGGTTAGTGGTGTTATTAACCAGGCGGGGTAGGCGTGTTATTAATCAGGTGGTTAGTGGTGCTATTACCCAGGTTAGTGGTGTTATTAATCAGGCTGTCAGTGGTGTTATTAACCAGGCGGGTTAGGCGTGTTATTAACCAGGTGGGTTAGTGGTGTTATTAACCAGGCGGGGTAGGCGTGTTATTAATCAGGTGGTTAGTGGTGCTATTACCCAGGTTAGTGGTGTTATTAATCAGGCTGTCAGTGGTGTTATTAACCAGGCGGGTTAGGCGTGTTATTAACCAGGTGGGTTAGTGGTGTTATTAACCAGGCGGGGTAGGCGTGTTATTAATCAGGTGGTTAGTGGTGCTATTACCCAGGTTAGTGGTGTTATTAATCAGGCTGTCAGTGGTGTTATTAACCAGGCGGGTTAGGCGTGTTATTAACCAGGTGGGTTAGTGGTGTTATTAACCAGGCGGGGTAGGCGTGTTATTAATCAGGTGGTTAGTGGTGCTATTACCCAGGTTAGTGGTGTTATTAATCAGGCTGTCAGTGGTGTTATTAACCAGGCGGGTTAGGCGTGTTATTAACCAGGTGGGTTAGTGGTGTTATTAACCAGGCGGGGTAGGCGTGTTATTAATCAGGTGGTTAGTGGTGCTATTACCCAGGTTAGTGGTGTTATTAATCAGGCTGTCAGTGGTGTTATTAACCAGGCGGGTTAGGCGTGTTATTAACCAGGTGGGTTAGTGGTGTTATTAACCAGGCGGGGTAGGCGTGTTATTAATCAGGTGGTTAGTGGTGCTATTACCCAGGTTAGTGGTGTTATTAATCAGGCTGTCAGTGGTGTTATTAACCAGGCGGGTTAGGCGTGTTATTAACCAGGTGGGTTAGTGGTGTTATTAACCAGGCGGGGTAGGCGTGTTATTAATCAGGTGGTTAGTGGTGCTATTACCCAGGTTAGTGGTGTTATTAATCAGGCTGTCAGTGGTGTTATTAACCAGGCGGGTTAGGCGTGTTATTAACCAGGTGGGTTAGTGGTGTTATTAACCAGGCGGGGTAGGCGTGTTATTAATCAGGTGGTTAGTGGTGCTATTACCCAGGTTAGTGGTGTTATTAATCAGGCTGTCAGTGGTGTTATTAACCAGGCGGGTTAGGCGTGTTATTAACCAGGTGGGTTAGTGGTGTTATTAACCAGGCGGGGTAGGCGTGTTATTAATCAGGTGGTTAGTGGTGCTATTACCCAGGTTAGTGGTGTTATTAATCAGGCTGTCAGTGGTGTTATTAACCAGGCGGGTTAGGCGTGTTATTAACCAGGTGGGTTAGTGGTGTTATTAACCAGGCGGGGTAGGCGTGTTATTAATCAGGTGGTTAGTGGTGCTATTACCCAGGTTAGTGGTGTTATTAATCAGGCTGTCAGTGGTGTTATTAACCAGGCGGGTTAGGCGTGTTATTAACCAGGTGGGTTAGTGGTGTTATTAACCAGGCAGTCAGTGGTGTTAGTAACCAGGAGGTTTGTTATGTTATTAACCAGGCGGTTAGTTATGTTAGTAACCAGGAGGTTAGTGGTGTTAATAACCAGGCGGTTAGTGGTGTTATTAACCAGGCAGTCAGTGGTGTTATTAACCAGGAGGCAGATACCTCCAGCCCTGTAACCCTGGATCAGCGTAAGTGGGCGTGGACAGTGGATGGATCCTAATAAAAAGCCACTGTTGTGGTAAATGTTAATAATTAAAGAGCACACTGAGCAGGTGAATCTGCCGTCTCAGGGCACCTGGACATTTATTCTTGTGGTTGAGGGAACAGATCTGGCGTGTGTTCAGTCTGTTGCACCGATGCTATTAGGAAGACCAAAACAGAATTAAATCCCATCTGGTTACATTTTCCACCGAGGGAAATTATAACGTTAGGGACACTATCTGAAATATGTTATTTATTTCAAAATAAAATGTTTTCTAAATTACAAGAATTAATTTTTAAAAACATTACAGTGATACAATTATCGTATCTTAATCAAGATTCAAAACTTTGTAAGTAGAAGAAATATGTTAGTGTAAACGGTTGGTGAACGGGGCCCACTTTTTTTAAACTGGAGACAAACTGCAGATCCTCAATCAGCTGTTCACATCACAAAAAAATAATTAAACAAAAAAATAAAAACATTCCCCGCTCCCATTTTTTAGGATTGAAAATATTAACAAAACATACCAAATTTCCTAAACAATAATCACGTGATCAGAAACTAACCAGCTTGGTGGTGTTTTCTCTGCAGGAAATCATGACAACCAAATTCGAGATGTCCAAGATGGACTGAGATGGACCAGGTCGATCCGATCGGTGGTGAGAAGTGGGAGGAGTCTGGTAAACGGGCAGCAGCGTGATTTCATGAATGAGGACGGCTGATTAAAAAAGATGAACTGAAGGACGAAGGATGAGGCGACATTGTTTTCGAGGCGGAGACGTCACCGTGTGGTTTGATCCCTGAGTTACGAGCTTTGTAAGCCTGTATTGTACAAAGACTGGGAGTAGAATCAATCACAGCGGCACGCAGACCTGTTATTCTTTTTACCGCCTGTTTATTTTTATATTGAAATATATGTACATCCATCTGTGTACACAGTGTAATTTGAGGTTTGATGTTTTCTGCTTCAGAGTGGCTCGTTTGCCTTTTTCCTTTATTTTTCTTTGTTTACACGTCTGATCTTTGAATGGACGTTGCGTGCAGCAGCCTCGCCTTCCTCCATGCTGTTTGGGGTTTGTTTCGGGTTAAGTTTGTGTTTAAATGTCTTCAGCCTGTAAAAGCCAAAGTTCGAGAATCAGAAAGAAAAACTGGTCACAGTCTTTTCATTTCTGATTGTGTTGCACACAGACGGAAACTGATTAAACTCGGTCTGAGCTGCTGTGAGCGGTTCAGACGGGCGAATCATTTTAAGTTTTTGTTCTAACCTTTCCTGACTGCGGGGATGTTTAAAGTCATTAAAGGTGCCCCGTGTAACAAAATCAAGTCAATGACAAAAAAATGCCATATATATTTAAAAACTGTCTTAGTTTCTAGTTGCCTTACTCAAATAACTTGTGTTTTTATTCACTCTGAATGAGCCATTTATATATCTACATACAAGGCAGCTGCCATATTTCTGCCACCATTTTTACTACGGTGTCTCTCAAAGGACAAACAACTGTGTGTGTGAAGCTTAAAAACTGCAGTACCGGCTTTGTTTGATAGGAGCTAGAGCTCCGCATGGGATAAGTAGTGGCTTAAATGGACCATAAAAGAAGACAGTGGCCTCAAGTGCAGTCATTGCTGCACCTGAGGCCACTGGATCCACGCACAGATGAAAACGTCTGAAAGAATTTTGGCCGCTGACGGCCACCGTCCATTCTGCGCTTGGTATTTGAGGTCAATGCTGTCCCCATCTCAGCCACTAGATGGCAGTAATTCCTACAAACTGGACGCTCGAGTTCTGCAAAAAAAGTCATATTAATCTGAGGGTTTAACCCCAATTTGCATTTAGTCAGGTTAAAGTTAAAATCACGATACCACCAATACTACCTTGTGTTATAAACACATCATTGATCCACGTTCTTCTAATACCACCATTACTGCCAAAACCGGGGTTTTATGACCCCTCTTCTGCATGAATCAATGACCTTCAAACGTTTAGATGGTTTAAAACTATGTGGTATTTAACATAGTGGGCGGAGCCTCATCGAGCCTCTGAAGCTGACCAATTGGAGCAGATCAAGCTGTTTTTGGGGTGTTTGTGCAGCCAGAAGTCACATCGGTGTGTTTCAGGTGCTGATCATGCAACCTCTGCAGCTTGTGTGTAAACAGAACATCATACTAACTGATGGAGCGTCTTTGTTTAAAGATCTGATGTGATCCATGTTCATTTTTTATCTGCTCGATGGAACTTGAAGAAGGTCTTCATCTCAGGCTTTGACTCCAGAGCTTCAGCCAGCTCGGTGTGTGTGTGCGCTTCATTCAGCTCGTTCTGTCTGAGGGACCTAAACGCTCCATACCGCAGGGAAAAGTCCACTCTCCATCTCTGCTGTGTGCAGCTGCTTCGCATCGGGAAAACCTTGGGACGTCTGTCTCAGTCTTTTTTAAACTTTGTTTGGAGAAGAAAATAGATTTTCAGCCCAGAGTGCTGAAGCCATGACGTGTTACATGAAACATAACTTCAGACTGTGGTTTGAAACTCACGCAATGAGGCTTCTAGACCATCAGAAATGAAGAAGTATTGTTTAAGGATTAAACCTCCGTTTCCTTTGACTTGTTTAATTATGAAAGGAGGATTTTACTGTTTATCAGTTTAAATGACTAAATGTGGAGATTTATATGAATTATGAACACGAGAAGCAACTCCTTAAAAACGTTGGTTTTAAGTACATCAGATAAATAAAGCTTTGCAAAGTAAATCATTAAATCTGTTCCTGGTTTGCTTTTTTTTAATCATTAGGAAGGAAATTTAAAGGAAGGGGCCAGTTTTAGTTTTCTTCTTTAAGAAAATGAGAAAGAAAAACATTTACTCTGCATTATTACAATTGTTGATATTATTATTATTATCATACCATTTATTATTATCATTATATCATTATTATTTTTGGCCATGAAACCGTTTCCCCCTCTGCTGCATGTTTTCTGTAAAATCCACTTTTCTAGCTGCCTCCATCCTGTCAGCTGTATCTGTAATCTCATTTACAGCCATAAACAGATGCTAGTTCAGGGATTGCACATGGAAACACTGCAGCTTCTCAGGAGACATGACCTGCATCACAAGCTTAGATAAAAACAGTGAGATGTTACATCATCAGGAAATCCACTCCACTGTTTTCCTGCTGAAAATCTGAAGNTATCAGGAAATCCACTGTTTTCCTGCTGAAAATCTGAAGTCCTTTGAAGTGTTTTACAGTCATTACCACAAAAAGTTGGTAAATTTTCCAAAATTTAACAAAACCATTAATCTACTTCTAAATTTCTTTAAAACTCTGTAGAGCCAGAAATGTTTTTAGAATATCCAGTAACATGGATCTGGAAGAGTCTCCAACCAGCAGATTAAGTGGTGGCAGGTGAGGGTGCCAGGATTGGGTATAAAAGACACATCTACCCCAAAATATCGAGTTTTTATGGTGAAATGTGATAAATAAAGCTGTTATCATGGATCATTGTGGATTTATCGATAGAGTCTCTGAATAAACTACATTTAGTGGCTGGATTGTAAACCTCCTGGACGGGATAGAAATGCTGGAAAACTTCCGTAGTGGAAAACTCCGACTGAAGGACCCGGCAGTAAAGTGCTGTGACTGAATGTTTTCTCCTGGCAGCATCTTCTCTCACCGTCAGTCACATTTCTGCTGCACTTGAACGCCTCATGTCTCAATGTCCTGATGTAACTGCGCGCATGTTAGCGCATTTAACAGCTGGTGTGTTTGCATTGTAATCCTGACGTGTAATCCATGTGCTCCTCCTCCCTCCACGCCTCCAACCTGGACTTTGAAGACGACTTGAACAGCTCGTCCCGGCGACATGTTCTCCCTCTGCTGCTCCCAGATGATTAAAGAAGAAACTCTTCTTAAACTCTGTTTACCCAAACTGACACCTTTATGACTCCATGTTGTCCATTAGGAGGCCTTTACATGACAAAGCATCAGTTTTCCTCTACGTGTGTTTGTGTGTGTGTGTGTACATGTGTGTGTGCTGCCACTGTTCACCAGCATTACGGCTGTAATAACATAATCCCAGAGATTTGGCCCGACAGCAAGACAGTATGCTGCCGATTTCAACTGACAGCGGGGAATTAGCGTCACCACACAGTTTACAGACGTTAAGCATGTGTTATAAGTGCTGTTGTGTGACTCTACAAGTGGTCCGTGGACCCTCTCAGGGATGCAAATGTTCTAAATAATATTATGCACCGTGTTTAGTAAAAACTGTTCATTTTGGACATATTAAAAAACTTATTAGAGATGTTAAATTACAACTCTAATAACAAAAAAGTTAGGACTTAAAAATCTTATCAAGTCATATTTTATTCTCAGGAGAAGATAAACAATGTCTCAGAGGATGAAACTGAGACATTTTGCAATGTGATGGAAAATATGAGCTGATAGT
>CM047983.1:33711112-33724474 GCA_026261665.1 Melanotaenia duboulayi
TGGAAAGTCCTTCAAGAATCCTGGAGAACAGTTCCAGAAGACTTTGTTGAGGATTGGTGGGAACTAGTTATTATCTACTAATCAAGTCTTCAAGGACAGCTGTTAATGTTCAGCGAATAATATTTGTTCCACTGAAGGAAACTGTAAACTAATGACTGAACATTGGTATTGGTCTTCAAGGTCTCTTAGTAAAGATATCACTTACCTACTATTCCTAAAGACAACTTAAGTATAATTTATTCCCTTCCAATCTCATTTGAACTGGACAAACTATTTTTAACTCATATACCAGCTCCAGTCAAACAAATCCGCAACGTGGCACCTTCCCACAGGACTGTGCTGAGGTTACTGTGTTCTTATTTTGTGCTTTAGAACATAATGGCTTTTACAAACTATGGTGAGAGTTTACGACTGATGCTGAAAGGTGAACTTAGAATGCTAAGAGTGCTCAACCAATCACAGATATTCAGTGGTGCAAGCCCCACCCTAAAACTTTCTAATGAAAATCCATTCATGAATCAGTTTAATGAAAAGTAGTGCTACAGCATAATCACAAGTATTTATTTATTCAACACAGACTATGAACGCACACAATCAACATGAACACAACATTTAAAATTGTGTCTTTTTCTAAAACTATCACATAAAAGACGTGTGGTGGTCTACTTGTATGTGTTTGGCTTCTATTCAACATTTCAGCGACAGTCCGCTGCTGCTTTGTCGTCCTGACAACGTGGAGAGCTTGGCACCGATTACGGCCAAACACTTGCTTTTAACTAGTGTTTAATTTTAGCAAAAGAGCTGGAACTTCAAAGAGGCCTCTGGTAAATTGCACGGCAGCAGCAGGAGCCGCTCTGGTCTCTACAAGCATCTGTTGGGCTGAGTGAGATCAAAGCCGGCCGGATGCTGGACACCGAGCCTCACGGGGCTCTTGAATGGACTGATAAATAATGAAGGAGGTTCAGAGGAACTTCACCTCCTGCTGCTCGGTGTCCAGCGGCTCTCTAGTGGCCCCCAGGCGGGAAGACGTGAAACGATTTGAACAAGAAGCAGACCACCCCGGGTAAAGGAAAAACCTGATCTGTCTTATTGTTTTAGCTACTGGTTAATGATTGTTGCTGGCTCAGTTTGCACGCTGCAGCGTGATATTTGTATTTTTATACACGCTGACAAGCTTCCAGACATAACTCTGAATATCTGCGCTCACCACCTGAGTCCTCTTTGTTGTTGAGTGGTTTTGATGTTTACAAGTTCATGAACTTGATGCTACAAAGAAATTCAGCCAATAAATGAAAGGGATGCATCTCTCCTTCTGTTCGTTGCAGAACACCTATTTAACAACTACAGCTTTAGGAATAACTGCATTAGTTTCATTAAGCAAACAGCAGATGGATGTGGTTCTGTGTTGTTTAATATAACAGACATTGTTAGCTTAGCACTGCAGCAGGAAGCAGAGGTTGCTAACATAATTGCTAACGGTTCATTAATCCACTCTGGGATTTTGTGAGCTTGAAATCGGACTTTTATCAGAGTTAATTTCAGTTTATTGCAGATCACCATGCACAGAGGAAATAACCTCGTACACCAAACAGTCTGTTGAGCAAAGACCGAGTGAAAAAGAAAAGTGGAAAAACACCTTAGGTCAGATATTTGTATTGGCGCTTTAGCTTTGCTCTGCTGCGGAAAACAAAGATGCAAAAGTAGACAAAGATCTCTTTTGTAGTGGAGTGAAGCTGAGCATTAAATAATGAGCTTTTATCTTCTGTGTTCTTTATTATTTTTAGTGCTACACAACTCGAGTTGATGTTCATCCAATCAGCACTGAACCTACACACCTACATGTAACATGATTTTAATTTATTTACGTTTATTTACTCAGTGATCTTAAGACCAAAATCTTTCACCCTGAGAGATTTTGGTTGGGTTGGGTTAGTTCAGGGCTAGGCAAATTCAATCCTAGAGAGCCACAGTCCTGCAGGTTTTAGATGTTTCCCTGCTCTAACACATATGACTCAAATCAAGTTCTGCTCAGTGACTCATTCATTTCATTCAGGTGTGTTGAAACAAGGAAACACCTAAAATGTGCAGGACTGCTGCTTTCGGGGAACGAACCTGCCTACCCCTCGCTTAGCTTGATGCAGATGGATGCACCGCCACCAACCCACCTGTAGATATCAGTGTTGGACTCAGAGCAACACCTTGGACACTCGCAAGATGGATTTCTCTTAGACAATAAGAGATGGGAAGAACATTGTTTTTTATTATTGGTTCAGCATTATTAGGTAAAAAAAATAAATCAAAATCTTGGACAGCCAGTCCAAGGCCTGGAAAGGCCTAACCCTAGAGGATGTAATTTCTGCTAATTTGCATCTCACCTGTGTTATGTATGTAAGAATCATAATGTAGCCGTATGCTAAAGATGCTAATACACTGAGCTTACATTGGGCTGCCAGGGAAACCGGGATAACCACTGAATGTCTGTTTGGAAGACAATTTTCCCTTCCCAGAAAAAACTGATAAGTATTTGATTGTATTTGATTCCTGATTGATGCAACTCATTAATCAGTGAGTGTTTGATGTGTCAGCAGGTGTGTTTGCTTTCTTTTTTCTTTTAGTATGCAAATAAAACTAATGAGTGTTTTCCCCAAACGTTGGCTGTTCCAGTCCTGTCACCACATGTTTGCATGCGTTTCAGACTGAGCTAACAGTGGTGTAACTTTGTGTTTGGCACATAAAAGTGTATTAAAGTTTATTTCAACATGCAATAATTATAATTATGTGTGTTTGTCTCCTCAGTATCTCAAGTCGGCATCATAAGAGCCGTCTAAACCGTTGTCGATGCAAAGCTCTCTCTCTAATTGGTCAGTTGCTGCTGACATCACGTCTTGAACAATGGCCACTGCTGCCTCTCGCAGATCCCTCTTCCTCATCTCTTCCTCCTCATCCTTCTCTCTCTCTCCCTGGTCACATGACGCTGCATTGTCATGACAACCACCATTTTGTGGAAACTCTGCAAGCCCTCCCACCGCCTCCTCCTCCTCCCTGCTAACGGTTAGTGCTAGCTCTGATTCACTACAGCAGGGTTTACTTTGTTTACTGTTGTTTGTTAGTGGTGGTACTTGTTGTTGTTGTTGTTGTTGTTGTCTGTTGTTAGTATCTCCTTCTTTGCTGCTGCAGCTGTTTTGAGGCTTCTCAGAGTCCTGGTCGGTGTGCTCTAACTCACCGCTGTTCACAGCTGCTGTGGCGTTGATGATCTTGGCGTTGGCCTCGTCTTTTACTCCTCCTGCCTCCTTGCTCTTCTTCACGGGGCTGCTCCCTGTTGTCTCCTCCTGCTCCTCCTCCTGGTGATTGTGTGTGGCGTTTTCCTCCACCGTGCCGTTGGAGCAGCCGTTCTCTCCGTTGGTCACAGGAACTTCGGTCGTTGTCTTCTCCGGCTCCTTTGGCTCCTTGGCCTCCTCGGCGACGCTCTCCTCCTCCGCCGGTGTCTTCTCCTCCACCGCTGGTGCATCTTTCTCATTGGTTTCTTCTGTTGCTGTGGTGGCTTCATCATCAGCACCTCCCTCCTCTGCTGCTTCTCCTCCCTCTGTGGCCTCCTCTCCCTCCTTGGCATCCACGCTGCTGGATTTGCCCTTCCGCATGATGAAGTTCTTCAGGGAGACTGCACGGCCAAAATGGGAGCGCTTGGCCTTGGCTGTCTTTCCATCTTTTCCTTCCTCTGCAGCTGCGTCCTCACCTGGAGGGAAAGGAGAATCAAGGGTTACATTTCTCCAGGAAAAATGAGATTTCCAATAATTTCCTTTAAAACTGTATCTCGAAAGGTCAATAAAATATCCAACTTTAGAGATAATGTCAGATATTTGCCCCTCTGCAGGATGAGAAACACTATACAAGACTGAAGGGAAATGCAGGCTTTTAGCAAATATAAAGAAAAAATTCATTTTATTTCAGTCTGTATTCAAACATTTTTGAGCATTATTGAGAAACACAGATGTGCCGAACCCGAACACATCCCACCAGTTTGAGTAAAAGTAAACATAGAAGTCGTAAAAAAATAATCTTCAGTTGAACCGAGATAAAAATTTTCACTTTACTAAGTGCAACTAATCTTTTAAATTAGTTGTTTTTGTCAGGTGAGTCTATAGACATTACCATGGCATGTTACCATGGCAACGCCTGTCCATCTTTTGCTTTTTATTCACTAACAAGAAAAAGTTAATAAATGTGTTGAAGGATAACGCTTGCAATAAACCTTTGGTAAGCATTGTATGCAGTTCCTGATGCAGCCCATTGCATGCACAGGAGGCTCTTGTGCAAGCAAAGGCTGGTAACTATAGCAACTGTAGATATGGAAAAAGTGCTGGACTGTATATCGATTCATAATGAAAACAGTTTATCTTTTTTTCTTCTTGTTATGATACGAATTTGTTGTTCACCATAAACAGCTGTTGAAAGAGTCTAACACTGGGAGGGCGTTGCAGCAGGAAACATTTTGAGGGGGGACCTTTTTCACTGCTGCACCACAAAACCTGCAGCAGAGCAGCTGTTATTGGAGATGCTGAGAGCTGAAATTGGATGGAAAAGGTAGTTACCACCCACAAACTTATCTACAACCCCAATTCAAAAGAAATTTGGACGAAACATAATGCATTGGTTTCCAAATCTCCTCTTAACATATTTTATTCCCAATAGAACATATCAGATACGGAAACTGAGACATTTTACTATTTCATGGAAAATATCTACTAATTTTGAAAGTGGTGGCAGCAACAAATCTGTGTTGGAACAGGGTGATGTTTAGCGTTATGTTTTTTCTTCTTCTTTCAACAACTGTAAATGTCAAGGAACTAAAGAGACCAGTCTGATATGTAAACTTGAACAGAGTTTTACCAAGGTGAGAAAACCGTCTAAAGATTGTGAAACAATTTTAGAAAAATATTTCTCAATCTGAAATCTAACCTTGAAGATCAATCCATCTACGGCGTATAACATTGTCAAAAGATTCAAGGAATCAGGAGGAATCTCTGTGAAGCTCCATCAATGCTGAAAAGTACATGGAGGTTTTAGAGCAACATCTGCTCCCATCCAGACAACGTCTCTTTCAGGGAAGACCTTGCAGGTTTCAGCAAGACGATGCTGAACCACATCCTGCATCCATCACAGCAGCATGGCTTCACAGGAGAAGAGTCCAACTGCTGAACTGGCCTGCCTGCAGTCCAGACCTTTCACCAAAATTCATAATGGCCTCATATTTTCCATAAAATGGTAAAATGTCTCAGTTTCAACATCTGATATTTTGTTCATGTTCTATTAGGAATAAAATACGGGTTGATGAGATTTGTTCTCTGAGACTGGGTTGGTTTTCTTACTTGTTGTAACAGATGAATAGAAACAGCACTAGAATGAAAATGAATGAATGTGGTGAGGAGACACCGCTGCACTGCTCTGCTGTCCTCTCTCATGACACAAGCATTCTGCTGCTTTTCATTTTTGTTCATATTTTTTCATGTAGCCAAGAGCCAGATTCCTTGTTGTTGACTGAGCCTTTAGTGTAATTTGAATATCATATCAGTTGTTGAATATTTAATTTGGGAGAATGTTTAATTACATTACCTCCACCTAGAGTTAGCAAAGCTCCTCCTGTCTGTCCTCCTTGGATCCAAAAAGTGTGAATTTACCAGAATAAAGAACTCCACCAGTGGCTTTTACATCTCAAGAACTTTGCTCTACTCTTCTCTCCAACTTTGCTTCAGCTCACTGGGGTTTGTGGCTTTGGTTGCTGCAGCTCTCTGAAGGTCCCTCCACAGCATCTCAGTCTGGCTGAGGTCTGGACTCTGACTGGATCAAGTCAACAACTAGATTTTTTCTTTATCATCCATTCTGTTCATGGACAACTCAATTACTGCAAGGTATCCAGATCATCATCCCAGCTGCTATGCAAACATGTCCACTTTGGTCTGGTCTGTCCAGAGGACATTGTCCCAGATGTCTTGTGGTTTGTTCAGATGCAGCTTTGCCAACACAAGCCGTGCTACCATGTTCTTTTTGGAGAGAAGAGTCTTTCTCCTGCAACCCCTCCAAACAAGCCATTTCGATTCAGTCTTTTTCTAACTAAGCTGTCATGAAATTTAACATTGAAGATGCTAACTGAGACAGTTTCCAGTTTCTCTGAGCATTGCATGGTCTGGCCTTGGGCTGAATTTGCCGGGAAGTCCACTCCTGGGAACATTGACAGCTGTCTTGAAAGTTTCCCTGTTTAGTTATTAGTTTCCAGGAGTTCCTTGTCGGTGGTGCCCCGTGATGAAGGTTTTTCATCAATGATTTTATTGAACATCATTTGCTGTCTGTGGACAGCTATTAGGACTATGGGTCTGCATGTGTCTGTCTAGGAAGGGTTACAGGGTTATTTCCAAACTATTTGGAGTCCCAGTCTTCCCAGGAGTGGATTGCCCAGCGAGTTCAGCCTGAGGTCAGACTGTGCCCAATGTCCTTGGAGAGAAATCAATAACCAATTACTAAACTAGCTCCTATACGAGTCCCCAAAAGACAGCAGCTGTCTGGATCTTTTCCACTTGTGAATAATTTTTCTGGACTCTAACTAGTGGACTCTAACTCTTCCCAGACTGTCAGCCAGCCTCTCTAGAATCATTGCTGATGTCTTTCCTCCTTGGCTTTGTGTTAGCACACACCTAAATGTTGAAAGACTGATTCTGACTTACAGCTTAGGAACTCAAAACTGTACAACAATGGAGTTGCTTCAAGTAAATCCTTCTTGATTCTATTCCATCTTCTTAAAACATCTAATTTTATCTTCTAAAACCAACTGGAAGACCAAGACCAAGACCTTTGACCTACAGAACTTCCCCACAGCATTGTGGAACAAGTCTAAAAACCTTTAAAGAAAAATACCAAAATGTTCCTTTAACTAAAACACACCAAATGATTTGGGTAAAACCTGTACAGCAGCTTAGTGGAGTTAAATGTTTAAATTGTCTTCTAACCTGATGGAGCGGCTGCAGTTGCATCCTCCTCGCCACCGGGGGCGCACTCCGTGTTGGCGCGTTTGCTCTTGGGGATGACCCGCTTCTTAAAGGAGGTCCAGATCTCGTTGGCGTGTTGCGTCACCGTTCCACCTCCTGTTGTTGCTGCCTTCTCCTCTTCGCCTCCCTCTGCTTTCTCCTCCCCTCCATCCGTCTTGGCCTCCTCTGCTGCCCCCGCTTCAGCCTTGGCTTCTTCTCCCTCCTCAGCTCCACCTGTCGCCGGCTCTTCTGTCTTTTCATCGTCTTTTTCCAAACCCTTGGCCTTGCCGCTGATGCCGGACACGGATGGGTCCCTCTTCAGGCCCTGGAAGGTCCAAGAGCGTTTCAGCTTCCACCTCTTGTGCCCTGACTCCTTGGAGTCCAGCGTGGAGGAGTCTCCACCACCTCCCTCGCCATCTGCTCCCTCTTCTTTCCCGTCCTCTCCTCCGCTGCTCTTCTTGTGAGTTTTCTGAGCCATGAGTTTCTTGAAGGAGTGCCAGCGCTTCATGTGCTTGGTGGCTGATGAGGAAGACGATGCTTTCTGCTCTCCCTCTGCTCCTCCTGCAGCTCCTCCCTCCTCCACCGTGGAGTCTGCGGGGGCATTAAGTGCTTCGGGATCTCCCAGGCGGTCCAGGGACTTGGACCGAACCATGACTTCTTTCTGGGGTTCCACGGCGGCGCCATCCTTCTTCTCGGTGCTGCGATGGGAGAAGATCCTCGCCACTGGCTTCCTGATCAGATCACGAACTGTGGATTTTGCCTCTGCAGATTTTCCTTTCTCCCCCTTCTTCTCCTCCTCTTTCTCTCCGTTTTCTGCAGCTTTGTCTGTTGCCGCCTCTCCCTCTGCAGCTCCCTCTGCTCCCCCCTCACCCGCTGCATCCTCCTCTCCTCCCTTTTCTTCCTCTTTCTCGCCTCCTTCGACCTGACTCTCCTCGCCTCCTCCGGCAGCGGCGCTATGCTCTTTCTTCTTCCTTCCTCCCATCACCTTCCCCAGGCCGCTCTTGTTCAGGAAGGAGTCCAGGAAGGAGGTCTTGGGCTCAGCAGAGGAGGCATTTTCTGAGTTCTGAGGAGGCGCTACTTCCCCACTTGCTGCTTCTCCTCCCTCCTGGGTCCCTGCCGCCGCCTCTGTGTCATTATTCACAGTCTCTTTATTATCGACTACTTCGCTGTTGACAGCTGTACCGTCTTTATCAACAACCTCACTGTTGACAGTCTCTGAGTTTGCGGTTTTAGACGGTTGCTCCGCCTCTGCCGGCTTGTTTTCGGGGGTTTTTCCATCTTCCTGGACCACCGGCGCCACGCTGGCCTCCGTTGCCGCCATCTCAGAAAGGGAAAACAAATAATAACAACAAAAAAGTGTCTTCCTTCCTTCCTTCCTTCCCTGGCCTTCTACCCTCCTCTTCCTCTCTCTGTCTGTGTTTGGTTCCTCCCACTGTGGTGGCGCTTTCAAGTCATGGAGAGCAGGATGGAGAGCAGTGGTAAGGAGGAAAGCTACTCAGCATCCTACTTGTCCGCCAAACTCCTGCAGAAGAGAGGACAAGGAGGAGAGAGGGTGAGAGGGGTGAGGACAGAGGGATGGGAGGGAGGGGGAGGAAGAGGCACAGATGGTTAATAGTCTGAATCAACACCACAGACACTCAATTAGTCTGGTCTAGACCGTGCATTGAATGGGGAATGAAGTGTAACATGATAGAGAATCTCAGTGGGAAATGCTATGCAATTATGATGTTTCCTAATCAGTCACACGTACAAAATTCACACCCATGTGGGACATAAATGCTCCTCTTTTTCTCCCCTCTGTGAACAGAGTGGGACGTTTTAGGAAATGCAACACTTGCAGAAGGCAGCTGCGGTAAAAGTCCTTCTGGAAGCTGGATGTTTATTCTGTTTGGAGTCACTTCAAAGAAGATTTGTTTAATGTAATTCACAAGACCGAGGTTGGAGTCTCTGATGGAGGCTTTGCTCTGGGAACTGGCTGCCCAATCTCAGCTGCAGATATGCATTGGAGAACCAAGAATACCTGAAACTAAGATCACCCTCAATGTAGAGGGTAAAACTGATAAAGATGGAGGACACGTGGATGTGCCGGCTAGAGGTACTGAGGATGCTGCCTTCCTCACATTTGGTTAATAATAAACAGCTAAAGATGCATTTTTTAACATTTGTGTGACAATTCCGACTCGTCCGTGTCTGCATCACAGTGCATCTAAAAAAGAAGACTTTTCCACCCATCATGGATGGAAAAGAAATGTCGTTGCCGTTGAATGTTATCAACAAATTACTACTGATGTTAAACGTATCATTTATTTAATCTACTGCAAATTCAGCTGAATTCACCCAACCTCGTCCTCCACAAATGCATCAGAGAAACCAACAAAAAAATCCCTTTCGGGCTTCATAACAGCGTAGCAATGAGCACAACCCAAGACGATTTTCGTTTACCAAAAATGTCTTCTGAGCTGGGTGTCAAGGTGCATTTCCTTATTCTCCCCGTAGGACACCTTGAAGTCCAGTAACTTGGTCTTGTTTTATCAGATCAAAGTATTATCAGGAGCTCATTTAACTAAAGTCTGTAAATTCTGTTTTTAAGATGATTCTGTGTTTTGCTCCTGTTTTATTTAACTGCTTTTCCACGTCTCTCTTGGAAAAGAAACAGATTTCCTGGTAAAATAAAGGTTAAATAAATAAATTCATTTACCTGCATGTCCTCATTACGTTTAAAGAATTTCTCTGGTGGTCAGGAGAGTAACTGCATGTGAAATCGAAAACTCTTCTATTACTGCTCCGTTTTCCACGTCATTACTTCCCTTCAGGGTATCAATGAACTACTTTTCATTTAATGTCATTTTGTTAAGCAGTTGAAAAACTCTTTGAAATAAATTTGATTTGTTTAAATTATTTGATTGCTAGTTATAAATATTGAATATTTTTGTTAACAGATGCTCAGGATTCCTTTTTCCTGCCGGTAGAATATATTACCAGACTTTGTTTTGTGGTTGTATCTCCTCTTTCAGAGCTGAATGAATGAATCAGCAGATCAATGGAGAGTCCAGACGCTGAACAGCCTGTGAGTCAGCTTGCAGGGCGGACGGATGCAGACAAAGAGGCTCTCAGGTGGAGACGAGCGAGGTGTAAACACATACATCACATGCTCCAGAAAATCTCACCTGGAGCTGCAGCCGAACTGGCCGACCAGCTGGACCGCTCAGTGATTTCCTGGCTGACGTGGTTGGATGTTTGTTTTATTCATCCATTCCAGCAGAAACGAACCATTTAAAGATAAATGTTTCATTACGCTCAGTATGCTGTTGTCATTATATTCTTTAATAAAAGATGCTTCGGCCTGCTATCAGTCACCCAGCACCCGAGGACGCCTAGGTTTGGCTTCATGTCTGTTGTCACAGAAAAATATTAAATTAAAACAACTTTCTGCCAACATGTTATCCTACAGAAGTACATAATGTGTTAGAATTATGTGCTGGCTCGATGGTAAGCAAGAAACGTACCTTATTGCTAAGTTTCTGAGGTGTTTGAAAAGATTTAATGAACATTAACATTTAAAAACTCAATTTCTCTTTGTTAACACAAAACAAAATAACTCCTCACAAAGCAACATTTATTTATGTCCTAGAATGTGCAACCTTGAGTGGTAAACATGTGGAGCATCTATTTTTAAAGGATGGTGGTAAACGGTGGTGAATCTTAACCGGATTTATCCCAATTAAATCATGTTGACCCGTTCAGTTTGGAGATGTGCAATACCTCCTTCCACCTGTAGGGGTGCTTGTTCAAAGAAAATTCCTATGTTATATTTAATCCCTTAAATCTGACCTTGTCACCAGCAACAGAAAGTGAGTCACATAATTCAAAGCAGCATAATTCCTACGGATTCTGCCAGCTGAGAAGCAAAGCTTTTCGCTGACATTGCGAGATTTACGGGGTATCTCGGGATGGCCCGTGCAGTGACGGGGGAAATGAGCGGAGCAGGACTGAAGCAAAGTCGGATTTTAAGGCCGTTATATGGAGAACTTGCTGTTGTTCTCAAGGCAGAAAATTGATCTCACAGCTCTGGTTTGGGAGTTCTTGCAGCTTGTTGATCAGCCAAAGAGAACTTTTTTATTCTTGTGGCGTCTGAGAACAGTTTTATGCTTGGTTAGAAATTTGACATGGACATGGTTAATGTGTCGTTTCCACTCTTCTACAGATGCTTAAGATTCAACAAGGATGAACGGATAGCAGATAAATAGCAGATTTTCTCACTGATGTGCCCTCTAACAGCGGCTTATTTGGCATCCGTCTGGCATCATTTCTAGTATCCAAGATCTCTCCCTTTAGTAATAATCAGTCTTATCTTGACTCTAGTCTTATCTCTTGCTCTGTCCCTTTCTCTTGTTCTTTTCCTCCATTAATGTCTTCCTGCATTTCTTTGCTTAAAAGATTAAAAAAGATCATTGCATTGATATCCTAGTGTGTGACACTGTTTGCAAAGCGAAACCCAGTGAGGGTCCTGGAAGAAAACCTTGTGAAGTGGTGGATTGCTCAGCCTCGGGAAGCTGCCGGGCAACGGCAGCTCCAGAAATGTGCATAAAGAAGGTCAGGTTGCCATAGAAACCAGTCAGAAACTTGGTTTTTAAGGTCAGAAAGTAACTTAATGTAATCTTTAGCTGTTAGCAATGGCCAGGAAGAACGGAAATTTATACAACACGTGGTATATAAAGACACGAACACTGCACATGCAACCGGGCCAACTGTACGATCCACGTAAAGACAGGAAAGTCTCCGTACTAATCCCAAACCCATCGTGAACGAGGCTTCTTGTGAAGTATGAAATAATAACCAGGCTAGAATGACTGTTCTTGTTCTTTATTTATTTAACAAACTTAAAAGTTTAGAAGAATTGTGAAAAATAATACACACAACTGCCAACACACTTGTTCATTCACTCAACACCAGGTGATGGAAATGAGCCAGGTGTACATTTTCTGTCCAGTAACATTAAACATGAGCTTGGATAGAAAGTCTTTAACCGTCTTGTAATTGTTCTACATCGGTGCCATACCTTTATCTAAAACCAAAAGCAGGTTTTTATAATCCAGTAAAAAAAAAAAAAAACTCAACATTTCCAGAACAAACTAACACCTGATGAATTCACATGATCTCCCAGCTTTAATCTTTGCACCTCATCCATCATAAAACACCATAAAACAAGCTGCGGTTGTTTCTCTGTGAAGCTCCGTTGTGGATTGTTTCCGTTACAGAGACAGTAAACCTTTTCAGTCCTGTGACTTCCTGTTAATCTCTATTATTCACTAACCAGTTGTCACTGATCCAACCAATGAAAACTATACCAGTGCCACCCATAAAAGCAACTCCCTGCCCAGTTTATGTTTTATGGTAGTCAGGGATTACTGCACCAAATCTAGATTACTCAAGGTTTCATTTAATTTTCTGTGACTGATTCCTTCTCCGGCCAACAGGCTGACTTTTCCTTCTCAAGCCGACTTGTTTACTACTCTGAGTTTTAAGCCACTGTTAGCCTATTACTCAGTTAGTCTGCCAGTTCGTTGCCTATAGATAGGAAGGGACACCAGTTACAGATTCCTGCAACAAGGCCATGTTGTATTGATATTGTTAAGGTCCATTTTCGTCCATTTTCAGGACGTACCTATTTGCGTATGTAAAGGGGGCATAAATGGGCCTTTCCTCAGATGGTGCACAGAAAGAACACAAAAAAGTCCTGATAGTACAAAAAGCTGCAAGGCACTCTCCTTTAAAACAATTAAAATGTCTTTATTACGATGGCATTGTCAAAGTAATCTTTACAACACCAGCGTGTTTCAGCCTTCGCCTGGGAGTCAAACAGACTGGATGAGTGGTGTCTTCATCACGTAATTCCACCAGAATTCTCCACTAGTAATAAAACTTTTAATCATCAGCACTCCTCCTATAAAAAGAGAAAAAACTACTAAGAACTACAAACATGGATGCCTTATCTCAACAGGAAATTGCATAATCTAACATAGCAGATGCTCTCATTTAAACCATGAACTACCAACACCAAGAGTCAAACAGTACATCATAGTAAGTAGAATAACTTCACCATTTCTGAAAGAAAACAAAATCATAACCGTTCAACAAACTACTTATTCAAATAATTTACAAGAAAACAATGAAGTCTAGCTCCTCACGGTGCTGAGGTTAGGAGCAACACTGGCCAGCTCGAACTTCCTGCAGGCATCTGCTCATCTTTCCGACTTCCTACTGTGACGTGATTCAGGTCATTGTGTTCAGTTGTTTGTATTTACAGCAGCACACAAAACTGGCGGGAAAAATGTATGAAGCAGTC
>CM047983.1:33741823-33752017 GCA_026261665.1 Melanotaenia duboulayi
CCGGATGAGCTGGTGAATGTGGCCGGGGAGAGGGAAGTCTGGGTTTTCTTGCTTAGGCAGCTGCCCCCGCAACCCGACTCCGGATAAGCGGAAGAAAATGGATGGATGGATAGCTAGGTGCTAGCAGCAGTTTTCTGAGCTAAATGAGCAAATGCTAGCTGCTATGGCTAGCTGCTAGTAAAGGAGGTAAGAGCTAGCAGGTATCAGCTACGACTCATCCTGGCCTGACGAAGTTGTTGGCTGCTTGCCATCAGCTAACGTCCATTTGTGTACACTCGTTTCTTATTTTATGGTGGGCATGAAGCTGAACTTGAACATTTTATCTAACAGACTACGCTATATGTAAGTTAAAGTTTACCTTAAAAAAATGAAGGAGATTAGATAAAATATGTTTTATCTTTATGTTGGTGTCACGTGATTGCATTCAAATGATGTTCTGAATGCTACATTTTTCTATCATCCCATGTTCAAAGCAGAAACTTGAAGAATACCATCTTTGTATTATACTGTTTCAAGGTGTTTTGCACATCTTTCCTCCACAACTTTCTGTGCTGCAGCTTTGGTAAGAGTTATTGACCATAAAAGCCCAAAGGAATCTATTCTTTCTAATCAAGAAAATAATTCACTGCATATTCAACCTTTAAGAAATAACCAAGTCTTTGGAATCTCATAACATGATGTGAGTGCCAGTACATAGGATTCAGGCTAGTTAGCATTTGGAACTCTGAAAGTGACTTTTTTCTGCAAAACTCTGGAACCAAGCAAAATTACAAATATGTAAAGAGGGAGAAAGATGGAAATGAGAGGGGAAAAGAAAGAAGAGTTCAAGTAAAAAAGAAAAAAAAAGAAATTTAAATACAAATATGAAACTAAAGACCTCTTGTGTTGCCTTCTGGACCAATGTATGGGATTTTAATAATAAAGCCATCATGAGGTAAAAGCTAATATTCCTCCCAATGAGCAGACAGAGTGACTCAGCAGCAGTTTCCAGATGAAAATGATCAGTGTTGCACATCCAAATATTTTCAGGGAAACACTTTTCACATCATCTCTTCGATGTAAAGTTCAAAACAGAATCTTGTTGAAAGTCTTAATAACATCTCATCATCCCTCCGAGTCTCCAACTGTATTGTTTTCCCAGAAGCTGAAGCATGAAAATGACCTCAGCTATTTTGTAATTATAGGTTCATGTTGCAGTTGAGTTGTGAGTGAAGCTGCAGAGAATCTGACAACAGCTACAGTTTGAGACTGTCAAAATGCATGGAGTTGTGGACTGGAAGGACAGATGCATCAAATACACTACTCATTAAATATAGTGAACCGCAGCAGGACTCATTTCAAGTGAACCTCGTTTTCAAGTTGACTAGAGTTCTCTTCCATGGATAATACGGTTCATCTTGAGTAGTGTGAATGCCCTCTAGTGTAGACCAAAGAAGCAAACTCTGGTGCTCTTGAAAATCGTGGGGGTCTAGCTGCACCTGCAAGGGAACTTTAGTCTGGTTTGCTTTGAGTGCCTCACACAGGATAGTCTGCAGCACTTTGTTTGATTGGCTGGGGGGTTCTAAAAATGTTTGCACCTTTCTTTGGTTCTGTTTGCTTTCACACTATACCTAAGCAGACTAAACCTCTTTGACCATGTCACCCTTAGCCACTGACTAGGGGGCGATACTTTCTGAATCACTGCTGACCAACAAGAAAGAGGAAGAAAATCCAGCTCATTGATTACCCATGGCTGAAAACAGATCGTTCACTGCAAATAAACAATGAAGCGGTCTGGTTTCGGTTTCTACTTTGGTGTTCAAACCTGATACGATTATCACCAGAATTTGTCCAGTATGAACAGAAGGAGAAGATATTCGACATGTTGCGACATGTCATACATCAGTTTTCTTTGGTCTGCTGGATGGTCCGTCTGCTTTCCCACTGTCATCCAACCACACCAGAGTTCACTTGCAAGTGAACCAAGACCCCCAGTTTTCAAGTGGACCAGAGTTCACTGGAATCTCTGTAGAAGGGGACCAGGATTCATCTAAAACATTCACTGGTTTGAATGGGCCTTTGCAGTGTGAAAGCAAATGGACAATCCAGTGATCCAAAAAGAGGAGGTGATGTAGAGCAACATGCTGGATAGGCCGCTACCTCTCTTGCTGCCTCTGATTCTAGAGAAAACATCGCTGGGTTTGAAAACCAAACTAAAAACAGAAACCAGACTGCATGAATTTATTGTTGCTTCTTGCTTTACTTGCAGTGAACAAGCTTATGTTGGTCCTCGCCAACCAATGAGCTGGATTTTGTTCTTTCTTTTTGATCACTTTCAGGGATTATCACATCCCCAAGCAAGCAGTTAGTATCTGCATGAAGTTGTCCAGGTGGTTTGGTCTACTTGAGTAAAGTGTGAAAGAAAACCAAACCAAAGGAATCCCCGTCCCCCAGACTATCCAGTGTGAATGCACCCTTAAAGTCCCTTTCCAGTGTCTCCTCTCAAGAATAACAGGTGATAAACTACTGAACCTTCTGAATGGGCTGTATAACTGATAACGTTGATTTCAGGGGCTGATAACAGACAGAAGGTGCATATCACCACTACAACTGCAGTCACTGAGCAGACTTCAAACAGCCCTGCTAAAACAGATTCCACAAAAAACCCACATTTCTACAGACTTACAGTAAACTTTCTGGTTTCAACTGGTTCAGACCTTCCTGTTGTGCCCTAAACTCTCACCCCTGTCCAGCCTTTCTCTTGTTCCTACCAATCACCCAACAGCTCATCAACCTCCATCACACTATAGGAATTTTTCACAAAAAGACCCCAGTTTAAAGGGACGTTTCTTCTTTTTCTCCGCCCTGTCCATACTGGCATCATTATAAGAGCCTATTATGGCGTTACAGAGGCCGACTCACAGACTAAATGCCTTGTTTCTGTCCTCCATGGGAGCCTCTATAGAGCCACAACTCCCTTCTTCAACAGAGGCCCCTTCATCACACTGCCCTCCTCCTCCTCCGCTCATCCTCCTCGCTCTCTTCTCCCTCAGACACAGACAAGCCTTTATCTGCCCATCATGTGCTCGCTCTTGCTTTCTCTTTTTTCTGCAGCCTGACCCTGTTTTCCTCACTGAACAGGCATGCCGGTTAGGATTGTAGGAACACACACAAACACACACACATGGGTAAAACGATGGCGAAAAGGCTGATTTGGAGAGCCAGCTAAATATTTTATCCATGCCTATCTGTCTGTGTGGCTTAATACTGATTTGATGTTATCTCTTAAGTCTTTCCAGTGGAGTTTTTTTTAGATTCTGGTCAAATAATCTGCTCATGTCTGCAGCAAAGCATCTAAACTCAGACTTGGAAGAGGTGTTTGTGGCCCTCCTGGTGAGGAGATGTGGACGGACAGTCACGAGGCTCCTAAGTGCAGCAAACTGTTACTGAGCTGTTCATCTGTTCTTTATTCTTTTGTTCCTAATAGAAATAAGACACTGAGTGCAATAAAATGTGTTCATTTAAATATAAATTTGACTTCTTCAGTCCTTCGGCTACAGTTAAGACGTCAAATCATCAAACAATGACAACAACGAAGCGTAATTAGGTTAAAATTACTTTTATTTCCTACATTTAACACAGTTGATGTATTTTCCACTTCTTAAGAGAGAAGAGAAACTTAGTTTTATCACTAAAGTTTTGTAATGTGATAAAAAGCTGTCCACATCCTTAGTGTTAGCAGGTCAAATCTGACTCGTGATGTAACTCAGACCTGATCCTCCAATAGTGTTTTTTTTTTGTTTTATCTCAAAGTTAACTTAGTATTTATATCCAAGTGAATACAGGCCTCTCCTCAAAAAATATGCCTCTAATTTTCAATGAAAATAACTGTTTAAGTTGACTCTTTACGTATCATATAGCGAAGACAGTCGGTAAGAATATTATTTAATAGAGTCATATTAGAGGACACCTACTAGAAAAAGAACATTATTATCTATACAGACATCTGTGGCATTGCAGGTCAGAATTGGGCCTCAGAGATTTATTTATTTATGTTGGGAAAAAGGAAAAAAAAATATTGTCTTTCATCAAACCGACTGATCTACCAAGCAGCTTTAAAACGATGGTGCAGCAACCAGAGGTCTGCTATCTGACTCCTAACACCACAAATGTCACTTTCTTTTTGCTTTAGGATTAACTAAAGTGGTGAAAATGTCATTTGTTGTACTAAACATCTGTTTGAGGATATCATGAAGCCTTTTTCCAGTAAAACAAAGTGAGCTGCTCTTTACATAACTAAACTAGAAAATGGGCAAAATTCAACCTGAACACCTGAATAGACATAAAGAAGTCTTTGGGCAACTCAAAGTCTTAAACATACAAGAACAAAAAACAACAAATATGCCGTCAGTGACAAGAGGAATCAGCTGCTGGATTAAAGTCAACCAGATTTATTCCAAGTTATGGAACATTTTTAAAACCTGAGGTACCTCCGTTGGGGGATGTTGAAGCCAGATGTTGCCAAACTGATCATTTTAGAGAACTCGTCTGAACTGAACTGAAACCATCACTTCATCTTTTTTCCTCACCAGTAACATATAAGGTGATATTTACACGTCTTAACAAATCTCATTAATGTTCTCGCTACTAGGATAGATCTTGTGGTTGAATGTTCTCATTTCATAATGGAGATGCAGTTGTAGAGGAGAGGCCTAAAAAAGGCTCAAACGGTTAAAGTGTTACTTCTTACTGTTGAACATTTTAGGGACTGTAAGGTTTTACTTTGACTTGAGTAAATAAGTCTTTTTAAAGGTATGATCTGCTGGAGTATAGCCTGCTGAACCTCTGACTGTCATCGAGGCTCATTTCATGCCTCTTTTCACCTGTTAGGTGGAAACAAACGTTAATGCTTGAATTTCTAAAACTATTCATGTTAAATTACCATCTTCAACCTTTTTAGTGTTTAGTGTGTATTTTATGTCAGTTCACAAGTGTCATTTGAGTGACACTTGTATGAGTGAACAATACTAAAATTCATGAATGATGGCTTTATTTAGACATGAGGTAATAATGATTCGAGACGTTTTACTGTTTTATAGCAACATTTGTGGAAATTCCAGCTTATTCATGCAGGTTTACGAGGTGTATTTGAATGCACCGTGAAGTCTGGCAGGGTTTAGTGGATTTAATAAGGTCTACCTCAAGAGTTTGTCACTTTTAACATCAAAATCAACCAGTAGGTGAGCTAATGACTGTAATTTGATAGCCTTTACTCAGCAGGAGCCGACTTTTCATTGGTTGGCTCATTAACTAGCTTCTGCAGGGCTTAAAGCTAAATGCTACAAATACATACTCTTAATTTAGTCCCTTTCACAGATTATTTCAGTATCATGTGCAAACATACCATGCATTAGTGCTTCAACAAAATATTCTGTAACTTTTCAGCTGGTTTGAAGCCAGTAACACGTTGCATTTGTACTGTTTTCATCCATTTCCCTACAGTGTGAAAATCAACTGGAGCTGGATAATCCATCATAGTGGACGTCGCAGCGTCTGTGCGAGCTGTCAAATTGCTTTACTGCTGCATGGTAATGCATTCATGCTGTTAACAACCAGTTTGCCTTTACTACAGAGCAATAACTTATGTGTTGGAAAAATCACAGCAGACATGGAGAAGATTATGTAACTGCATCTTTGTATTGTCAGAGCACTGAAACACAAAATTCTGTAAAGTGAGAAAATGTGATTAAGGACAGCTAAACTGATGAGAAGTCAGTGTAGCAGGGGTAAACTGTGACACGGCCTGATGAAGAGGAGCAAACAAGGGTAAACCTCACATTCCACTCTGGTAAACCTGGACAGGGGTGCGGTGGATCGCTTCAGCATGCTGTTTTTTGTGGTCTCACCAAATTTAAAAGACCCACATGACCCACATGTGATGGGAGATGAGCGGAGAAACACATCACACACTGAGCAACAGTTTCCTCCTTGTGCTCCTGCAACAGATGCCATGTTTGCTGGTTTTTAGCGCTAAGCTAACGACCAGGTGGTTGTTTTCTTTACTTCTTTTATCATCCTTCTTTGTCTTTTTACATCTTCCTTCCTTTTTTAATTGGTTTTGCACCCTCCTCCCTTTAACCTCTACCTCTCCTTAACATCCATTCTTATTTCATCTTTGTAATTTATCCCATCATCCTCCATCCGTTTAATCTTTGTCTTTCCTCTCCTTCATATCTGTTCCGCTAATTTCCCTCCATCCTTTGCTCCTCATCATTCCTCCCCTGTCATGACCCTCCTTTAAATCCCCTCCTCTTCTTCCCATCATCCTTTATTGTTTTAACATCAACATCTCCTCCACGCCGTCTTTCCATCTTTGTCCACCTACGTCTTTCCTGTCTTCTCATTTCCTCCTTTCATCTATCTCCAGCTCTTCATTTCCCTCTTTTAACCTTGTGATATGAGCCAGTCATCAATAAAACCCAGATGGCTTTTAAAGCAGCAACTTTTGTCCTAAACTGGCCGAAAACATTTTGTTAATCAACCAAAAAAAGGGAAATATTTTGTTCTGACTTTAAAAACTAAATTATTCAAATCCAAACTTACTTATGCAAAAGAGATATAATTAACAGGATTTTTAGAAATTATGTAACCTCAAGTGCAGCGTGATCTCCTTCCCCATCCTCGTTACACCCACTAAACCAGGGCTACTCGATTCGGTCCTACGAGGGCCGCAATCCAGCAGGTTTTCCATGTATGTACCAACACACCTGAGTCAAATTAATGAGTCATTGTGTAGAACCTGATTGGCTGTTAGAGCCACCTAATTTGACTCAGGTGTGTTGGTGCAGGGATACATGGAAAACCTGCACTAAACGATGGGGGTGGACTTTACATCCCCACCACGGTTGACCAAGAAGTAAATGACCTCCACAAAGTTTGCAAATGACGACAGGTGGAAACGGCCTGATTAGATAGTCGTAAAATTCCCTCAATGGATAGAATGAAAACATCCGCGTTTTAACGCTTCTTTTTCTTTGATTTCGTTCCATGCAGGTTGCTGAAGAGGCATGCAACAGTGGGAACATTTTTAACTTAGGAAGAGTTTTTTTCCTCTTTTTTTTGTTACAGCTATCTGGTTGCAGAAGAAAATGAGTAAAGGTGCCATTGTGGAGCACGGAAATACATCCAACATTTTTAACCACCTGCAGGATCACCAGCAGCTTCGTACAAAAAAGTTTCAGTAAGTGGTTTAAATGAGGTTAATGTTTAACTATCCCAGTAAGTCCCAAACTGGGAGCTAGGCTAAATAAAACCTACTGCCAGTAAATCGTGGACAAATGTGTGAAAGTACCAATAAACAAATGACACATTTCAACAACTAAAAAACCAAGAAAAAAGACAAGAAAATACGACAAGGCACATCTTGACCAGGTAATGACCAGTTAATAACCAGTTAGTGACAGTTAATGACCAGGTAATAACCGGGTAATGACCAGTTAATGGTCAATGGTGGGTAATGAAGCGAGACCACAATGTGCACATCTCAAAAAATCAGCATCTGACAGTATGAACAACTTACAACACCGTTGGGGACTGAAGACAAAGAAAAGTTGAATACTGTTGAGTACTTAAAAATAAACTAGTCAACTGGTAAATTTTAGTTTTACTAAAGCAGCATCCTTCTCGTCAAATGATCAACTCACCTCACATAAAGTAGTGAGCATAGTTATTCGGTCTGTAACGCCTCACATTATAGTGGAGACAGGTATGAAACCATATCAGTGGCGGAAGGAATTAACTATAAGAAATGAAGTAGCAGCAAATAAACTAAAGATATTTCTCTGTCTATATCATTTTGTGGTGTATTTCTTTATGTTAAATTGCAAGTGTTGGTTGGTGGGATTAGGAGGGGGGGGTCTTGATATTATTGTCTATGATGAAAAAGAAGCCTCCTGAAAACCATATATTTAGTCGGATTTCAAAGAGATTTTGTTTTAAAAAGCTATCCCTTATTCTCTGTTTGAACCAGTTTCTTCTGTTATTTCCAGGTCGAAGCTCAGCTGCAGAGCTCCCTCACCAGTCATTGTGGGGGGCTAATTTTATTTCTAGTCACATTACGTGTGGGCCTGACTTTGAGAAATCTGATTTGCTTTGACTTTATGGGGACTAAAATCTTTAAATGTACAGTTAACAGCCTGGTTTTAGTTGGACTACCATAAAAGTTAGACTTTTTGGGTTGTTCTTGGTTGCAAAGCAATAGAGAGATTCTGTAGGCAGTGAATCAGTCAATGTTGCATTCACTGTCATTATGGAACAAATTGTGTTATTAGTTGCATATCATTCAATGTCATTTTCCTTTCTTTTTTTTCTGGTAAAGAGCTCATGGTTGCAACAACTGCAGGGTGGAATCTGGAGAGTAAACATGGCCGACACTCTCTGATGCCAAAAGAAAATCACAAAAGCTGAAAATAAGTCCTGAACACATCTCTTTGTTTCCCTCATATGACCAAGACCAACTTTGTGCATGTTCTTTCTCCAACTTTTACCCCCACTGTTCCTACACGTCACCTGCTGACCACACAACACACACTACTGTTTTCACTCCAAAACAGCTGATGAAAATAATGCTTTTTCTACAAAGCAAGTTTTTAAAGGTGAAAATTCAAAGTTCCCTAAACTAGAAACCAAGCCTGTATGTCCTTGTTCCTGAAAACCTGCTTCTTGCTGCTTTTGTTTTGTTTTTATTCAGCTACCTTTGCCTCAACGTCTGTGAGGTCGCCTCCACCGTGGCACACTTTACTTTCCCCGTCTATCTATCATTTATATAAACGTTCCATGAATGTTTCATCCAGGGGGTTAACACAGAGCTTTAACTCCTCCACTCAGAGGAGGCTGTGGAACAGATAAGCAGCAAGAAAAGCTGGTAAATGAGTTTATAGTTGTTTTCAATGCCTCTAAAATGTGTTTAAAGCTCTTAATGAGCATTAAACACTCCTTTGTATCCTCAAACTTTTTATTTCCTTTGTTTAAATGAAAAGTTCTTGTGACCCCTTCTTCTTTTCTTTTTTTGTCAAACTAAAAACTGCTTACGGGTGTCAGAGATGCACAATGTGCTTTTATACTCAGTGCTGAAGCTTTATTTATTTATTTTTTATTCATCAAAGGTTCATATGCACGAGCACAGTAGAAGAAATAGAACACAAGTCTAATGAGGAGAAGGAGGCGCGCTCCCGAGTTAGGGCCCGGGAAGAGAAGGAAGAAAGAGGAGGAGGAGGGGAGGAAGTTAGCCATCCAGCTCGCGAGCGCATGCTCGAGACAGCAGGTGCCCGAGCTCCCGTTGAAGGAAAAAAAGGCCTAATTTGCATTGCTAATGAGCTTCTCTGAGCCTCCTCCCCCTTCATTTTGGGGTTAAAAAAAAAGCTTCTATGACGACATGTTTTTATTCGTCAGCTTCTTTTCCTTCTTACTAAAAACAGACGACATAAAAACCTTTAAAGAACATTTCTTCCTAAATAAAACCCCCCAAAAGCCATGAAGCTGGAAGAAAAGCAGCAGACTAAAAAACATGACACTTCATGTCCATCTAAAGACAAAACTTCAGATTTAACAGCCAGTATAACAGAAATATTTTATCCTGATAGTTATCTACTGATTTATTTGATTTATTTACCAATTTTTTAAATACAACGTGTAAACAGAAGACAAAAGACGTCTGATCAAGACGCCATAGCCTCACGCGCACACACACAGTGCACGTGGTCATCCCAAACACAGATGCATGGTCAGGTAATGAGTTGATCTGGAGGGATGCAGCGCAGCAGTGATGGAGGACAACAACAACAAGTCAATTCCTCTTTCAGCTAAACAAGGAAGTCCAAATTCCCAACAAGCAGCCCATTGTGGGGGGTGGTGGTGATGGGGGGGCTGAAATACTCCTCCCTTAAAAACCTCCAACCTCCTTAAAAATTATTACAACAGCAACTAAATAAATCAGACTGTTCAATAAAAGACGAATAAATAATAAATAATAATAAATAAAAAATATCTTCATTTTCCTGCTTTTCGTGCGCTGATCTCTTTTACGTCTCCAACACGCGTGCACGCCTGGCTGTGATTATAATGTGATTCTGTCTGTCGCCATGTGCGTGCGCTTTTACACGCGCTTCATGAAATGAAATGGCACACAGAACCCCCCCCCCTGCCTATTCCTCTCTT
>CM047983.1:33790540-33801089 GCA_026261665.1 Melanotaenia duboulayi
GGACCAGCCCCCCCAGACAACCACCCGGTGTAGGCCAGCACACACCCCAATGTTCCAGCCACACACCCCAGGAACCAGGGCACCACTGATCCCCCACTCTCCACCTACTCCAATCTCCACCCCATATAACCCCACACTCACACCCTCCCCTGCGCTGTACCCATAAACACCCCTCACTGTAGCCAATGAGCGCCAATAACCCCAGAAGGCACCCACCCCCCACATGCCTAGCGGGGAATGAGAGGAGAGGGATGAGGACAGCAGTAGAGCCCAGACCCACAGCACACCACCCCCAGGCCCGCCCATCAACCATCTCAAACTGACCAATCATAAGGGATACTTCTACGTAGCTGTGCTGCATAGCAGGGTGCACGTCAGGGCTGGAAGAGGTCTGCGTCAATCCTCCGTGGAGCCTACGACGGTGACGCAATAACAGACCAGACGCAGCACGAGTGTAAATCCAGTTTCATCCCTACAAGCCCATCAGAGCGCTGCAGTTAGTCCATCTCAAGTCCTCACTAAAGCCCCGTTTCCACATGGGTGCAGGGCGGGGCACATTTATTTGTGTTTCCACACTCGAAAACTAGGATGGGTACCCCAATATCCGACCCGACCTGTCCTACTTTGTTGGGACCCTTCCATTGGGGGACCAAACTAACGACATAAAAGGGTGGAGTTTGACACACTGGGATCCGTTGATTGGTTGAAAAAAAAGTCACTTTCTGTGCGACCTGGCATAAAAACAATGCAGGATCTTGTTTAGAGTGACTTGTTTTCTTTTCGTTGATTAAATCTCCATTTAAAATGCCGTCACGAAGCACCGCCAAGAAGAAAGAACACCAACTGTGACGCCATTCTCCTCCTTCGTTTCCGAGTCATGTTCTGGTTCTACGTTAAGGAAGGCCTGCGCTGCGATGGCATCATGCTGCGACGTAGCTGAGGCATTGATCACTATCTGGCAGATGCTCCGCCTCTCAGGTAAGGTTGTGGTTGCTGTGGAAACAAAGCAAGGTTAAGGTTTACAAACTATACACCCTAACCGTCCCGACCTGACCCTGTTGGTGGAAACGAGTCTTAAGACCAAGAAAGTAGATCCTAGAACTGCAGTCTTCAGATCTTTACACTGGCTTCCTGACTTCAAAATCCTGCTGTTAGTTTAGATCTGAATGGTTTAGGACCAAATTACATTCAGGATCTTCTGGTTCGTTATGAAGCAACCAGATCCCTCAGGTCATCAGGGTCAGGCCTACTTTCTGTTTAGTCAGAACTAAATGTGCAGAGGCAGCGTTCAGCTTTTATGCTCCTCACATGTGGAACAAACTCCCAAAGAACTGCAGGTGTGCTGACTCAGCAGTTTTACATCAGGGTCAAAAACTTTTTCTTGCATTTTATCTTATTCTAGTTTAGTTTTTTCTGACTTTAATTAAATGATTTTCTTTTTAAATTTGGTTTTAAAGCTTCCTGCAACCCGCTGTGATGCTTTTAATGTTTGATGTAAAGCACTTTGAATTTTCTTGTTTGTGAGATGTGCTCTAGAAATAAATTAGCCTTTTTTAGGAAGGTGGACTAGAAATCATCATGTAGGGATGAAATAAGATTCTGTTAAGTTTCTCTTCTAATTTTTGTTTATTTATCTCATCATGTTTCTTCCACAACATCAAACTCGGGTTTCAAGTTAATGTAACTCAACTCAGTCTAGTTATCTAAACTTAGTCACTCAAGTAAATAAAATTTTACTTTTTAAAGCAACAATTTACATTTGAAATGAAGCCAACTACTTAGATTTTACAGTGTTGTGAATTTAAAGCGTTCAGTCATCTTTGGTTGAAAAATGTGATGAATTTATTTCTTTTCTGCTTTTTTCTGTCTCACAGCAGTCGGGTTAAAAGTCCAAATGGAAAATTCCTCTGATAATATGAAATTATTTTCCCTCTAACTAAATTTGTGGCGTTTTCTCAGCTGGGGGAAACAATCGCATCCATTCATCCATTTCTTCGAACTGAAACGCTTTCCTCCTCCCTCTCTCCTCCATCCCATTTCCACGCGCACAGACTGAAAAACATGCCTTGTCCGACCAAACGCTCCTTCCTTTCTGAACAATGCAGAGATTTAGAATAAGACTCCAGCGTATCCAGGAGGAATGTACAGTCTCCGGAAGCAGGACAGAAAAGCTGTTTTCTGGCTGCTGATGTTTTGTAACATGTTGAAATTTCCAAGAGGAAATTTCTCCTGAGGGGTGAGGATATTATTCACTTTTTTTTAATGTTTATGGCTCAAAGTAGAATTAAAACAATGAAATGGTTGTTCAGTCTGATCATGACCCAAAGTGAAGGAATATAACATTTTTTCCTTTATCTTAATAAGCAGATATAATCATCATCGTCCCAGATGAAGGCCCGCCGGCGCTCCCAACAGATGGAGAGAGCTTCCATGAACTGGATCACCAGTAAAACACACACACATTTCCATGCTGTTATTCATGATCAGGGTTTACAACCAGGCAGAAATGTGGTCTTCGAATAAATATTTCAAAATTTGAATCATTACGTTGTGGATTATAAAACTGAACTGTGAGTAAAATGCACAATAATCCATAAATACACAAATCCCAGTATTCCATGCATTGTGATCCCAGTTAGGAAAAGTGTTTAAATGTCTTAAAATAGAATAAAAACTCTTTTGTTTTGTTTTGCTTTTTAGTTTTTGGGGTTCGTTGGCTGCAGCTAACAATGTGCCACATCGGTGCATAACAGATTTTATTATTATTATTATTATTAATTCATTTCTCAAACTTACATTTTTCAACATCTTCAGCAAATTACAAATCAGGCTATTTTAAATGTAAAAACATTTTAAAGGGTTTGTGTCTTGTCTGGAGGCATCTTGGATCATTGAAATAACTAATCTTCTGTCTGGTCGGCTTACAACATTGTAATAGTCAAAGAATTTAAGGGACATATGCTCCTATCGGGAGGACGATGCCAGACCTCATTCTGAAAAACTTCCAACAGAAAACGTTTGGAGCATCAAGACGAGGAAAATCAGACCAAAACCACAGCTGGAATCTGGGATTCAGCAGGAATGGACTCTGGAAAACTAAAACAATTAGTTCCCAGTGGAGCCACAAGCAAAGTTAATAGTTCCACCAAATTCTCATCAATCAAACTCAACAGGTAAGGGATGCGGTGTCGGCCAATGATGCATTCAGGATCTCGTTAACGGGGATTAACCCTGCAGGGTGAACACTGCCGTGTGTAGGAGTGAGTTTCTGAGCATGTTGGATCTACAGATGTGAACATTTCTCCTCTATTCATGTTGATCTTTTCTTAAGAGATGTAACACAGAGATGGACACGAGCACATTCTTATACACTGATTAAGTCCGTGTCTGGAAAAGGAAGAAATTCCTCCACTTATTTAGATATTTATCTGATGACAGACAACAGGAAAGTAAATCCTTTAACACTTTGTAATGTTTCCTTTCTTTGTTTCTGCTGAATATCAGTTTTATTTTCATCTTTTTATTGACTTGCATTTCTTTTATATCTGCTTAGTCCCCCTTTTATTTGTATTTAATTTGTCCTGGTTTTACAGCACTTTGGTCAACATGTTTGATTTTAAATGTGTAAAAAGAAAAAAAACCCTGCTTTTCCTGCAACTGAAATTTTAAGAAAACAGACAGAATCTGATGCTTATTCACTTCTTTTTATTTCTCACTTGAACACGTGTACAAAAACAAGAGCATTTAATAAGATGTGACATCAGTTTTTACAATGAGGGAAAAATCTAAATAAAAAAGAGATGTGTACGATGGCTGCTGAGCGACCAAGTCCCCTTTCATTTTTCTTTTTTAACACCTCTTCAGGCTTGAAATGAAGTAATCCTGAATTTTATGGGTTCCAGACGGTTCTTGGGGAACCAGATTTTTTCCTGAGAAACTTCAACAAAGCAACAAGTCAAGGTTTGAGTCAGAAGCTCATCCTTCAGTCCGGATAAGTCTCTTCAGATGGACGGTCTTCAGTAAAAATAAATCTGTCTCTCACACTCAAAGGAAAGAAAAACTAAAAAAAAAAAATCACTTTTTCTCAGCGTTGTCTGTTTCGTACATGCCTGCCGCAGTTTTCCAGAACGTCACATTAATTGTGATTTTACCACCAGAATCATTTCTAAAGTTTCCAACTTTGGTCACAATTTGAGACTTTTCTGATCAAAACGTGATCAGCTTTGATTACACCAAATAAAAACCCAACACTGATGGAGACAATTAACTCTGTGCAACATTTAAAGTCTCTGGAAGCTGATCTGAAACCAGCGAGAAGGAAACTCAGCCGAAACATCAGCGTTAACGTGTCATTTATAAACAGGCGTGATGGTGTGAGGACGTATGCTTCATACATCAAAGTCAGTCAATACAAGATTTCTCACAAATAAACTATAAATATAATTACAGCTATCACAGTGTGACCAGGCAGTTAGTGATTAATATGTACAAAAAATGCCAATTTTGACACATTGGCTTTAGCTTCATTAGCACAGCGAACAGTTTGAGGTCATGAAGGCAACAAATCAGTCAAAAATGAGCCAGGTGCTTCAGAAAGCTCAAACCAGGAAGTCAAACTTATGGGAAAACAGGAGTTTTAGCAGCAGGAAAACATGAATGTGTGAATAAAAATAAAAAGACAATAAAGCTTCATGAAGAAGCTCACAGTGGAAGTTTTGTTTTGGTCTCGTTCTTTTTAAAGCCTTCAGCTCCATGATGCTTCTGACTGGGAAAAATCTGAGCTCATATAGTTTTGGAAACTTGAAATATTAAACTACCTCATGATTAATAAGCAAAGTATTCTTAAACTTGATTTAGATCAAAGTTCATGCTACATTAAAGCCACAGCTTTAAAAGCTTTGAACTTTTATTTCAGCATCATACGCTTCATCAGCTCTGCATCAAACATTCTTCTTCTCTGGCTTCAACATGTCTGCATCCAGCTGCTGCTTTTAAAGTGACCTTCTGACACATGGTTACTGGTTTCCACTAAAGAAGAAACCAGAATTTGAGTGATCCCTAAACCTTTTTTTCTTATAAAAAAGAGAAAAAAGGTCAACTTTAACCGTCAACTATCAGGAAAATCCTTTTATTTCTAAATGAAAAGCAGAAGACCTTTTTGGATGGTTTTGGAAGCAGGTGTGACTCTGGAGCCTGCCTGGCCCTCAGGTAGGTGGGGGCCCGTTGACGTATCTCAGTGCGAGGTGGAGGCTCCGTGACATCCGGTTGCTGCGGTGACACGGCGGCTCCATGACAACACAGATCAGGCTGCCCAGCAGAGCCACCGCTACAGCCAGGAGGAAGCAGAGGAAGGCTGGGGAGAGCCGGGAGGGGGAGGAGGCTCGGCTGCTGGAGGAAGAGGTGAAAGAGTGAGATCCTGCTTTGGCTCTCAGACATCTTTGCTGTGGGTAAGCAGAGCCAGATGATCCTTAAAGCTTCAAATGATCTATAATTAGAGGTTTTAATCTGCAAACTTCATCAGAGCAGCAGCAGAGCTAAGCATCATGAGGTGCTACCACAAGCATCTGCAGGATGTTAGAGCGGAAAAACGCTGCAGGTCATCTCTGACTGTCACTAAAACCTGTGGGAAGTATGCCCTGAACGCAGGGTTAACTTCTTTCTCTGTTTTCTACATTAAAAATGAACAATTACAGCTCAAGTTGACCCGAATAAACAAACTAGCTGAACTCAGGTGGATGATCAAACACTGAACAGCTGGAATATGTGATATCTGTAGGTGGCGTGTTCAAACGTTTAAGACTGTGTCTAATGAAAATCAGTGTTCATCTGAGGCTTTTTTATGGACTGTAGAATCGATACGAGTTAAACCAGCAGGAAAACCACGGCTGAGTATCAACAGATTTCTTGATTACAAAGACTACTTAATAAGAGTGAATCCAGAGGACACAAATCTTCCCTTAACTTCTGTTTTTATTGATTTTAGGGTCAAATTTAATCTTAAAATGTTGCTGGTTTTAATATGAACTCATGGATAACCCACCTCTACTTGTTTGCATCTATTATCAAACACAATCAAGAACAGTTTAATGAAAACCATTAAAAAAAAAAAAACAATAAGGAGCAACAGATGTCTGAAAACGGCGTGCGTTAGCATTTAGCATCAAATTACCTCCATGTACTAACAAATCTGTGGTGGTTCGGTGCAAACATAGTTAACAAAGGTTCAACATGGCAGCCTCTGCCACTGTTTTGCTCCTCTCCCTGAACATTTTTAACACATCTGTGTGTCTGCTGACTCTGTAAGCATCAAACTTCAGGGTTACATTTAAACATTTCAAGTGCAATGAGGAGACAAATGAAAAGGTTTTCATAGCACGGACACCGTAGGCTTTCCATGTCAACAGAAACAAGGATCTCACTTCCTCTGCAAACCTCTTTTAAACACGACCTGCTATAAAAAAAACATTTCATCGCTTCATTTTTCTGAGTAGGAAACCTGCAGAGTTCTGAGGGCTAAAGCGTAAACAAAAGCTGAGCTGAGCAGGGAAAAACCAGCATGTGCAGCCGAGTATTATGTCCCCTTCGATGCGACAACAGCCTCCCAGCTCGCAAAAAGTCATTTGATTTGTGCTCATTAAACTCCTCTTAGCAGTTTTATTAAACACTGTAAAAGAAGTAGGCCTGTTTATGTACTGAGCGGGTGCAGCACCTATTCTATGCCAAACAGGAGGAAAAAATGTGACCACCATGTACAGAACCCAGTCTGGTCTAGATGATTTCATTTTCCAGGCAAACTCTGAGCTTCCCTTTCTTTTCTGGTCAATAAAACTAGTGATTGCATCTAAATGAGTAACATTTATTCACAATGATCGGTTTACCAGGCGTTTGTCCATTTCCTGTAGGAAGACTTCAAACCAAAAGCCAAAAGATTGTAATGTTGATACGAAACTTTCAAACTGATTTCCATCTTTTACGCTTGGCTTTCAAATATAATTTAGTCAGTTATTAAAGAGATAAAATGGTAATTCTTCACTTTATAGCTCCCAGTTATGAGAAGATAACTGTGTAATTTAATTACATCATGAATTGTTACGAGTTAGTCATTTTCAGGGAAAGTGCCCTGAAAAGACTCCATTTTATTAAAATGATCAGAGAATTAAATGTAATCATATTTTTGGGGGAAAGAAGCATATTAGTTAGTTTTCCATGTTAACATTTTTTCAGTGGCTTTTATTGAAGTAAAATCTTTAGAACAATAAGAAATTTGACTAGTTTAACTCTAAAGACTGAGCACAGATGCCATACTTGGATGCCAACAGCTTGGATGCTGACATCCCCGTTCTGCTCGTCTCTGGTTTTAGCAGCATCCTGCAGATTACAGCCGTCCTGCATCTTTTACTCCTGCATCTGCAAACATCTGAGGGTTTCTGTGTTTCTCACCTCCGTTCAGAGAGGAGACGCTCGGCTTCTTCACAGCAGGACGACTCCTCTTCAGCCTGAAGAACAGAGAGCTTCTGTAAGTCATCAGTGGTTTCAAGCTACAAAGCCACAGCTCAGAGTTTCTTATGAGGACGCACAAACAACACTTGCCATCAGAAACAAGTCTCCATCCATAGCTGCTAAAATAAAAAATAAAAAACCTGATGCTTTCCTCCTCCCATCGTAAACACACCTGTAAATTTGACTGATGACGATAGGACACACAGTCAAATGAAGGTTTCTCTTCTAGGTCACATGACGATGAAATTAAGGAGGTAGGAAGAGGCTGCAGGGTGTTGTCATGGCAATGATGATGTAACTGGTTGTATGCATTGGTGAGGGCTCCATCCTTGTAGGGCTGTAACACCAAACACACACACACACACCAAGTTATTGACACATGTTCAAACATAATATAAGTCCACAGAGTCAGTCCAGGTCTAAGGAGCTTAATATTTGTTCTGAGAAGCTTTGTTCTTCAGCACAGTCTGAACCCTCTTAGAGAAGTTTTCTGTCATTTCTAGAATAGTTCTCCAGCATCTTGAAGGGATTTACAAACCTCTTTTTCACCAAGTCCTGTCTTCATACAGACAAAAGGCCCTTTCATGTTCGACGCAGTAGACACAGACGGAGACGCAGAAGATGAAGACGCAGATGGAGACGTAGACGGAGACACAGAAGGAGACACAGACGGAGACACAGTAGATGAAGACGCAGATGGAGACGTAGACGCAGTAGATGAAGACGCGGACGGAGACGCAGACGGAGACACAGTAGACGGAGACGCAGACAGATGGACAGTTTCGTCTTCTGCGTCGGTTATGTGTGTAATTTGGTGCGTTTTCAGGGAGCTTAGCTATCCGTCACCGAAGACGGAGCAATACCACTGGAAATCAAGGGGCAGCGTTGAGCAGAACAGGTGACGTGACCAGCGAAAGAAACAAACCAGAGAAGAAGAAGAGGATCAGAAATTGAACAAAAAAGCAGAAGAATGTAGACACACGCAAGAACTGCAGAAATTGTGCAAGCTTTTGAATAAAGACTATATGCAAGTGTTTTGGCATGTTTGACGGTTGGAAACAACTTTATAGCGACACATCATCGCTGCTAAACGGTGTCTGAAACTGACGGCGGCTCGTGGAAGTGAACTCTGAACTCAGCACTGCCCCCTAGTGGAGGAACTGACTTAACTATGGCTACACAAACACACATGGAAGTCTGAGGACAGCGACGCATGACGTTTCAAACGGACGTCGCCATTTACATGGGTAAGGGAGCAGAAATGGACCTTAGGAGACTTTGAAAAATGATACAGATGTTTAGATATTAGCTTCCAGTCTCCTCTAGTTGGGCCCGTAATGAATGATTTTCATTAATCACTTTATTACTGTCCTTGGACACATGATTGGTTACCCTAGCTAGTTCCTACTAATCCTCAACATTGTCTTCAGGAATAGTTCTTTAGGATCCTTGAAGGACTTCTTTGGATTTTTCTGGGTTCTAGGAAGGGTCCATCGCTCCATCGGACCCGTTTCCACTGATCTTCAGTCCAGTTCTTGTGTCATGTGACAAGCTGAACCAAAATATGGATTCATTTGCAGATTTTTTTCTACATGATGGATCTAAAACTTGGACTTTATTTCTGCTCCTGTTTGTTCGGAACTTCTAGATTATTTTACAGGTGAAGAACACCTCAGCTATTAGACTCATCCTTCTAATTACAATAGTTAATCAGCAGGTTTGGCCTGAGAAAAGTCCTACGTCAGCTTTCATTTAAAAAGCAAAAGCAGAGGTGGTAAAGAGGGAGGAAAGAAAGAAGGAAGATGGCTGGTTTTTCACCTGTTTTATGTGGATTGTTAAAGTGCAGCCAGACTAGATGCATAAATCAGGACTTTATGGTTCATCCTGCAGCCTTAGAAGTGATGAACAGGACGGAAGGAGAGGAAAATAGATTCCTTTCAGCAGTAATGAAAATGAAGTCTAATAGAGACAGAAACATGAACACAGAGGAGTCTGGATTTCAGGACTCCATCTTTACCAGAATCTTTTTAGACCCACACATTTTATAAAAATATATCAGCAACCAAAGAGGTGAAAACTGCAGAATCACCTTCCTGCAGGACTGAGTTTGGATTCAGGACGAATCAGCTTTTAAGATGTTTTCTGACTAAATGTAGCAGCATGACTGATGCTGCTTAATCTCACTTTTAGTCATCTAAGAGAATAATCTGGAAAAGATTATCTTGAAGGTGCGTTTATTCCATTTAAATTCAAGGTGCATCACCTATGTATGAAGAAACTTTAGCCCTGAAAACTTCCCTAGATTTCCAGTGTCCCTGAGCGCTATCCACTCTATCATCAGTGTCTCAGGAAGTTAGTGTGTCACTCTGTGGGATGAACTGTGATGGATAGTTTACCCTCTTAGTGATCTACAAATGTTTTCTAGGCGTTTTTATCCTGTCCAGGAAGTTTGGAAGTCCAGCCACAACATGTAGTGTTTATCCAGAGACTTTATATAGAGTCCATATATATTTTCCATAAACAAAAAACAAAACAAAAAAAAAACAGAAAAACACAGAGGACCAAAAATATATTGGAATTTTAATCTTTCCCATGTCAAACGTAGAGCTTTATGAGATCTCACCTCAAAACAGATTTTAACCTAATCTAACTACAAATGAAAGTTAGGAACTTTCCTCCCTAAAGGCCAACATAAAGCCAGAAATGCAAACTCTTTAGATCCTTGTTAAACGTCCTGCAGGGACTTATTAGCTCACCTCAATCTGAAGGTTTTCTTTTATAATAAGATGCAGCCGTTATTTTTCCAAATAATTACAAAAACTTTCTCCACTGTTTTTAAAGGAGGTGTTTTTCTATAAAGATGTAATCCATAGAAACTTAATAAAAAGTAAAATCTGTGTCTACTGACAGATTCGTGCTTTAAAATCTCCATGTTTGTCATCTGAACTGATCTGAACCCGCTGCAGCATTCAGAGTGTTTGTGTGTTTGTTTGTGAGAGTGAATGAAAGCATGAGGTCAGGTGTCTCTCTCTCTCACACACACACACAC
>CM047983.1:33856636-33876111 GCA_026261665.1 Melanotaenia duboulayi
CTTTTAATGTTTTTTCTCCACCATCTGTAATGTTTTAATGTTTTATGTAAAGCACTTTGAATTGCTTTGTACATGAAATGTGCTGTACACATTAACTTGCCTTGTCAGGTGAGCTGCATTAGCCTTCAATGCAGCAACTGGAAGCCATACAAGACAGAGGACAAACAACCCACATAGAAAAAACCCATAAAACTCAACAACATGCTGCTTCTAAGCACTTGTTTTTTATTTGACTAAATAAACAGAATAATTCGAGAAGACAGATCCGTCTGCAGAAGCAGAATGAAGTGCATGCGTTATTTATAAGAAGTCTTATGAACACCGAACTGTAATTTAACTAAAACTGTGGCTATAGATTGATGGATAAACAGTTGTTAGTTGGACAAATAGGACAAAATTATCAGAGATGAAGAAAAATAAACTGAAATGGCTGAATAAACATCATGAACAGTCCTGGTCTACTCGTGTCAGCCACAGTATTGTGGATGTGTTTCTGATTGGAAACAGATACAGTATCTGTTGGCTTCCAACAGAAATCTGAAGGCCTNGAGCCACAGTATTGTGGATGTGTTTCTGTTTGGAAACAGATATCCGTTGGCTTCCAACAGAAATCTGAAGGCCTTCTTCCAAGGGACATGTGGTTTTTCTATGGTTGAATAACCTCACTTGGAGCCAAATAGGCCCGCTTTGTGGTGTGGAGCATCTTTGCCCTTTTAATACAGAGAGTTGGATTTATCCCGTTACTGAGCTAAGCAGAGGCACCTCTGTGATGGCGATGCTGCAGAGTCATTGTTGAGCTGCAGAGGATTAACTGATGGCGGTCTGATGATGCTGCATCTTTCGGATCCACTGAAGATGTCCTGCACGGGTCACTGAGCTAAGACCGCTGAAACTCGAGGGGGAAGGGAGGTGTCCATGATAGCATTAGCAATATGGTGTCCCCTGAGGCTCAAATAACATGTTTGGGGGGTTAAACTTCAATGGGCGGAGCTATAGAACAACCAGTTATTCCTTTTTGTTTTTTTCCTGCTGTGCTCTGGTCTTGATGTGGTCTTGAATGCAACATATGGTGCTGCAAAATCTCAATAAACCTTTCCTCCTTTTCTTCCAACAAAGCTCTGGAATACTGACTGGTGTAACCACAGTCCAGGTTTCCACTGCGTGACGGTCCATCCCAGATGCCTCTGAGTCCAGGGAAGCAGACACCACCTCTGGAAGTCTGGACCAGGTTAACCTGTAATGCTGCATTGTAGAGCCTGATGAAGGTTTCCGTGGTTATACTCGTTCATGTCGTCCACCTGAGGGATCAGACTGATTGAAAATTTGATGATATTCTGACCTGTAGAGGGAGAAAGATACTCCTCAAGGTCTATCGTGGTTACTGCCAAGTTATAAGTACAATCGCATGTTAAAATCACCTGTTTGACAGCATCCTTATCATTTTCCTCATGACTGTCCAAAATTTCCTTCATGTAAGCATTTCCTGGAACATGTTGCAGTCGTTGTGGTAGTATGTTGGTTTCTTGATCATGAGAGCCTCTACAGGAGGCAGCATGACATTCATGCATTACAGAAGATGTTAGCAGAAAGCAGGAAGCAGCAATGCTAACATGTAGCATAGCAACATGACGAGGAGAAGCTCAGCTAAAGACTCTACCCAGCATCAGCATCCAAACCAAACACAGTTCTTTCTCTACTTCGAGCACAAGGAGTCACATGAAAGCAGAGACTCTAGATGTCGTCTCATCATTGTGGGACAGAAACTCTGGAGCTAGCAGCCAGAACCAGAAATCATGTCTTACTTTTGCTGTTTGTGGTGAGAAGTTTGATTCCAGCTCTAAAATCTCTGCTAATGTTTCTCCTATGACTCTGCCGTTGTTTGAATTGAATCATGAGGGTCCTGCTGGTTTCCATGGAGATGAAGGAGGTTTATTGTGAAGTAGTGACGCTTCCTACCATACTGTAGCACAGGTCCTCTTCAGACATTACTTTACTCACTCCTGGATTAACTGAGCTGCTAATGTGGTTTTCTTTTAGGAGGAGATAATCATTTACATTTTCTACTGTGTTTCAGGTGAGTTTACTCTGACACAGAAACGCTTATTTCTGACAGTTCTGTAGTAATCTCACATGTCTCAGCTTTCCGTAGAGACCAGGATTATTTGTGAAGATTTACTTCATTTATTTTGGGAATGCCATTTCAAAAACAGGCTTTGTGATGAATTAATTTTTTAACCAAACATGAAATATCTACATTGTCCCACTGTTCTCTGGTTTGGGGTTTATATATTGAGATGCTAGACTCAGAGGCAGAGTTTAATCTGTTTCTGTTGGTGGGAACTGCAGTCTTTATGTAACAAGTAATGACTTTATTTCACGTGATGCTTTGTAGGGAAACAAGGAATAACAGAGAACCCAACTGGGTTTGCTATAAAGCCATCCAGACTCACTAGACAACTTTATTTCTGTGTAGTTTGTGAAACAGAGGGAACATTTTGCCTTCCCATACATACTGACCTCCTCACCTTTCTGCCTCAGTGCCCAAACCGTCTTTTGTTCTCTTAACAGACCAATGACATGGCCATTGTCAGCCTGTCAACCAATCACCACTTCTATTGTGACATAACCGGCCAACCAGAGCACCACATCTACCCCAGGACACACCGGTCAAAACATACTTTATGTGTAAGTGAACGTGTCTTGCTTTTGCTGAAGCATACACCTGTACATGAGCTGCACAGTGAGCGTGTGGATCTCTGTCTGGCTTTCCTGACCTTTACGTTACATCAGTTCCAACCTTTTAAATGGCAGCGAGTGGGAGCGTTCGCCACTTTTATCTGACACATTAACGGGAGAGAAACGACAAAAAGGGTCAAATGTCATGTTTTTGTTGTCCCCGTTGTTTATAGCTGACATTTTCACCAAGCAGGCACGAAGCATCGAGCACAGGAATTAAAACGGGCGCTTTAAAACACACCTGTAGAGTTGTGCTGGTCAAACAGACAAGGATGGAGAAGGCAAGGTGGATGTGGTGGATGTGGTGGCGTCTATAAACCACAGCAGCCGTGGCACTAACGCAGTCCAGGCAAAGTGTTGGTCTTATGAACACATGAGGGTTTACGTGAGGATTCAGGAGTTAAAGTAGGTGATGATGGACTGTTGGATACTGCTGTACGGCGGTTCGAGACCAACATTAAAGGTGGGGGGGTTGTTGTAGAGGCACATTCATGAGGAAATAACTCAAGAGTCTTAAAGGATTTCTAATTGTTCTGTATGATTCAGGCAATAACATAACATCAATTCATTGACTGTTATATGTTTAAAATATTACTGAATATATGGATATCTGAATCTCTCTGTTCTCCATCTCATTAGCTACGTTTACATGGACAAAAATTCCAGCTATCCGACTGAAATCAGTCTGATTGGAGACTCCAGCAGACATGATTACATGCACGCTATGATCCGATCAGCTGTATTTACATGATGGACAGATAAATTATGTTTTTTGACATGTGCAGTGCTACTAGTTTGAAGAAGAGTTTTGTTTTTTTGTCTCTTCACTTAGAACCTTTCGACCGTCAAGATGCTCAATGATTCTTCACTCTTTCAGTTTCTAATAAAAAGGAAACGGTCAGAATAACGTGTTGATTTTCTCCGGCTGATCTGATTGTTTAAAGCATCCCTCTCAGTCAGATAGAAAATCCTTTCTGAGGACACCAATGGGATCAGCTGACATGTTTACATGGTACATTTTTTTCTGATTGGATGTTCGACCGGATCAGAAGTCTCAGCATCACATCTCAACTTTAGATAAATACCAACATATTTTTAATTTAAGAAAAACACGATTAAAGCCAGCGTTTCATTACTAGGTACAGCTCTGTGATGGATCTCTCCATGCAGTCTTTGAATGTTTAAGCCTCTCAGATTTCCCCTGGATGGAAAAACACAAGCACCTTCTGTATTAATACAAAGAGATTAATCAGTCGAATCAATGCCTTAAAGTTTTAATGTATTAACAAATAAACAGAGGTTCCCAGCTTACTGTCTGTGTGCCACTTTCCCACCAAGGACCACCCCCCCCCCTACAACTGCCCCTGGTCAAAGCTATTAGCAGTTCTGGGATGAACACAAAGTATTTGCTGGAGTCGCTGTAAACTCTGTTTACATGAGCACCAAAATCAGATTATTGTTATAATCAGATCTGATGTGTCTACTTGCACTTTTGGAGTGATAAAATCCTGGTCCACGTATTTTATCAGAGTTCATATGTATGATTTAACTTCCTGTTATTTTCAAAACTGGTCCATGTTGAACATGGTGACGCCCGCGTTCTTAGTTATATCTGATAACATGGAGCTAATAAGTCTACGTACCTTAGTTTTAAGGTCACGGTTCAGTTTTTTTTGGTAGACAAAGGGAATAAATGTAAAACACAAACCTGCTTAAAAAGTGTGTGTGTGGGGGGGGGGGGCACATAAATAGGGAGAGCGCTTCCATTCATTCATGGATGAGGCGGGGCCTCCATCCACATGTGGAGGGGGCGGGGCTACAGGGAGAATGGATCTCGATCAGCAGACTGATTTTGTCCTATCTACTTGTCTTTGTCTATTTCCATCGTTCACTGGGAAGCCTAAATGCTCCCAAACACGACATTTTACCAACAGGAAAGGGTCTCCAAGCTCCGATTTCTCTTTAAAACTGTTCCTGGCCATAACCTCAGTGCAAGGCTCTTCTGTGTGGGAACTCGGCACGCCTTTATTCCGAACCTAACGTTCCATACCAAAAAGTCCAAATACAGAAACATGTACCAGTACACAACTTAAAATGTTCTAAATGTGAATCAAAACCATAACAAAAACCTGGATGGCTGCTTTGGTAGAACATAACTAGGATTAGCTCCACGACTTTGTCATTAGTGCCCATTTTATCCGTGAAACCATGTTTTATAGCACCTGTAGGACTCCAAATGTAATTTTAATATCATAAGCAAATGTAAAGATAAATGCTCAAATAAAGAAAGAAAAAACTTTTTGGAGAGAATATTGTGTGTCGTGGTTTGTCGGCTCTAGGAGTAAATGCTTTGTAATCAAAGAGAAGAACCGATTCCTGTCTAAGAGAGACGAATCTTTAGCAGAGGCGAGACTTTGTTTGGCACCAAGCAGTCAGTTCCATCGGAAGAACGACCAGGAGCCTTACTACCCAGGATACAACTATGTAAAGAAGGAAGGGCCTCTTAGAGGACAGGGAGTGTACTGCTACAGATACGGTCCATAGAGAGATCTGGAAGCCAGATTTAAATTACATGTGTGTCAAAAAAAAAAAAAAATAATAATCAGAAATCAGCCAAATTAAATTGTCATAACGTTCAGACTTTGGTCTTTATTTACTTGACTTGCTTGGTGTGGTTCTGTGTACAGTTGTTTGTTGAAAGGTTTGATTACATTATTAAACATAAATAAATAAAATAAAATAAAATAANTTACCAAAGAACAAACCACTCATAATTGCCAAATTAGACTAGTATAGAAGCTCAATGAAGAGCCATTTAGGAGCCGAGTCAGAAGAGCTGAATCTTTGCAAAGAGCCGAACTTCCCATGAGGAGTAGCCTGCATGGAGAGCATAATACATAATAATTATAAAATAATGATAATAAAAAGGGAAGCAGACCAATAAGAGCTGATAAGATAAGAATATGCTGATATCTTAGCCTTAATATGGACGGACAGGACCATCCAACACCTTAGTAAGAACAGAATCCAGAGCATGTAGACTTTTAGAGGAGGCCTGCATGTGCAGAACATCTCCATAAGCTGCCTCTTTGAATGAAACACACTCATCCTGAAATAAAACTTAGCTTCAGTTTCATCTCTTTGATTTTTGATGAACATGTGGATTAAAAACTGATACATCTGGGACACGATTTCAGGATTGAAAAGTTGGTTTGTTCTGTTCAGATTGCATCACTAGAACAGGGTGGGGTTGCCAGGTCTTTGAAGCAGCATCCATCCTTATGATCTGAAACTTTCTCCAACGCCACAACATTTTGGTCCCAAACAGTCTGTTTGAGTCGGTCTCTGAGCTGAGGAAGGATGGGTTTGATTCATCAGGAGTGAAGACAGGTGAATGCTTCTGAGGCCTGAAGTGGGATGAGATTATTCAAAGCTCCGCCTCAGATGTCAACCAGCATGGCAGGATGGAGGCGGAGTGAGTTTGTCTCCAGCGAGTTGAGCAGTGAAGGTCGGACAGACGTCTAATGACCGTCTGAGACGCAGAGTGTGTTTGAGTCAAAGCGCAGAGGAATGAATGTTTTAAACCTCTTTCACATCACGTTTCCAAGTTACAGGTTTTAAAAAACGAAACAATGAAGAATGAACTGCCGCTGAATGACGGGCACGTTGATGAAAAGATGAAAGAAGCAGAGAGAGGAGTGGGAAGACGTTACATAATGTCTTCTGCGGCCGTCTGTCTGCACCGCCTCCTGCTGGCCAAACCAACAAACTGCTGCTGGAAATGTTCACTCATGCAAACGGGCTGAGAGTCAGTCTGCATCCCCGCAGGAGGAAGAGGAGGGTCTCAAATCACTTCAAAGCGAGTGTTCAGTGTTGAAGCTGAAAAAACTCTTCACAGCTCATCTTCCTCTGTCTCATGTTCTATGGAGGAGACGATAAGTAAATAAATACATAAATAAACCCTGTGTTGATTTTGTTTATTTATACTGATAAAATAAATGGCACCTTTAAATACCTTTTTTAAATATCTTCAGATATGTACCCAAAAGCTGCTTGCGTTCACATGCAAGGAGTAACAGATTTCACTTCCATGAATTTGTTGTTTACTGCAGCATTTATTGCAGGTGAATCTCATTCCTGTTTACACAACATTTTCAGTGCAAAACCCCAGTTTTTTCCTTCACGTATTCAAAAAACAAGTTGCATTTACACACCAGGGAAGTTGAAGCTACCTCCAAATAATAACACCTTCCAGTTGGATCCTTAAGCAAGACCCTTAATGCTACTGCCTAAACAGCGTATGTCACTCTGGATAAACGCGTCTGTTAAATGAATGTAATGTAATGTAGACTGAAAATTAGGACTGGAAACGATGCAGTTTGCATGCCAGGTCTGTAGGGAGCGGTGAAACTTTGCAACGACATGTTCACGAGATCCTCATCAGACCTGAAGACAAAGCAACCGCTTGTACAGAGTTGTGTTGGTTATATAGCGCAGCCTTTTCCAAACTGAGGGTCTCAAGATAATTCACACATCATTAAAAAAAAAGAAGAAGAAGAAAGAAAGAAAGAAACTATGTTTATTTACATTTACATTAATGTTATTTATAACAAAGTTAGTACTCATGCCATGTTAAAAACCAGAATTAGGCCTCATCTCTGAGAAAGAAGCTGATTTGGGGCATGTAGGTGTCTTGTTACAGCTGTGATCATAATCCACCAAAAACAGTTTTATCCTACATGTTTATGAAGATTCTGACACTTTTCCAGCCTTAAATTTAGAAGATGGCTGCAGGACGACCAGTTTAAAATTTCACACAGTGATTGAAAACACACAGTTAATTACTCAGTCATCACAGGGCGTAGGGCCACTGCTTCTTCTGTAAAGCACAAAAAGCAGGTTTTGTTTGAATAGACCAAAATAATTTTAAAAGATTCAGCAGCACAAACAGAACACAGAGGTCGGCCATTGTTGTTGTGTTGTTCGCAGGTGTAAACAGGGCCTGAATGCAAATGCAAGATGAGATGACAGCCCTTACAGAAAAACATGTGAACCACATCTACAAACATCTGCTGTGAGGATGACATCATCACCAAAACGTTCCAGCTCTTGTTGTGCAGACAGGATTTACCTTGCGTTTTAAGAGAACTTTGCTCTGAAGCTCGTTCTCAAACCTTTTCTGGTTACAGCAGGGTTTTGAAAATTTGTTCAGTCATGCTCAGACTGTACAGTCCAGCTTGTGTTCAGGCCAGGATATCAGGTGGTTTTCTGACACTATAAAGGTTGGTCGTGTTGTGTGTTCAAAGATGCTGTTCTGCAGACTTTGGTTGGAACCAGTGCTTAGACTTCCTGTTGTCTTTCTATCATCTCCAACCAGTCTGCCCATTCTCCTCTGACCTCTGACATCAACCAGACATCCTGGTCCAGACAACTGCTGCTCGCTGGATATTTTCTCTTCTTCAGACCATTCTCTGAAAACACTAGAGATGGTTGTGTGTGAAAATCCCAGTAAATACTCAGACCAACAACCATGCCACGTTCAAAGTCTTTTAAATCCCCTTTATTCCTCATTTTGATGCTCAGTTTGAACTTCAACACGTCATTTTCGCCGCCTCTACATGCTGTCATGTGATTGGCTGGTTTGATATTAGCGCTGTGCTGCTCTTCACAGTTGAAATGATGGAGATGCATCGGTGATCCTCAGACAAAAACACATCCCGGACAGGGTAGGGGAGCAGGGTAGAAGACGCGTGAACTCCCGCCCCGCAAATAATCCTCTGCAGCTCTGAGGCAGACAGCGGAGAGGGCAGGAAGAGGGAAGTCTGGACAGCTTGGACAGATGTCTGCAGCTTCATGACTTTCTGCTGAGTCATTCTGTGCAGCTCAGCAGCCAGAGAGACGCACGACGTGAACGTGCACGATAATTGTGCAGCGCGCAAGCAGAAAGAAGCGCCTGAGATGTTCGCGGAGTTCTAGATGCTCTTTGATCTTCACGGTAAAGAATCTGCTGCACGCATGTTAACGGTTCATCACATCAAAGACAGCTGGAATAGAGGCCATCAACTAATCTGTTATTGATCTGTTATTGATCACTGATTGATCAACCATTAGAGGTCCGATTGAGCTCTGATCACCTCACAGGAAGATCACCTCTTATTTAATGGATTTGTTTCAAACTTATAAATAATCACAACAAAATATACTAATACGTTCAAGCTGATAATTGATTGATCAATAAGATGTTTTTTTTTCTCATATGTTAATTCTTTACTTTAAAACTCTAATAAGTACAAAGATCAAAGATGTGCTGCGCATCTGAGCTGCATTCATGCGCAAAAACATGTCACTGCGCAGCTGTTTATAGCGCAAACACTGCGCGTCTGTGCTCTTCAAAGGTCTGTAAATGCACCAACATTTAATTTTAACTGCACAATAAAAAGCGTTTTTTATTCAAAAGAAATGTCAACAGGATTTCCTCCATTTTACTGCGCAGAAACAAGCTGGTGTTTGGCGACATCTGCAGGCAACAAGCTGAAACTACAAGCAAAAGTTAACCTGAACATTTTGAGACCTATGAATCAGTCAGGCAGAAAAAGGCTCCAAGTTAAAGAGATGATGAACCGAGTTGTGTCCACGCATAACCGACTACTTAACAAAGAACCGGTTTAAACTGGATCTTAAGGATTTATTTTGCAGTTTCTTCTTTTTCCTTGATTTCATGTGTGGAAAAAAAGCCAAGATCAGACAGTCTGACAGACAGAAAAGAGGATTTCAGCAGCAACAAGGTGATTCCCAAAGAACTGGTAACCGGAAACCTGGAGCATCTCAGCATGGAGGCAGAAACTGGACACGTGGAGGACAGAAGAAGAAGAGTCAAGACTACAAACCATCTACAGCAGATCAACAGGATCTNACCACCTACAGCAGATCAACAGGATCTGACATCCAGCAAAGACTTGAAGGACCTGGGATGCATCTGGACCTTCAGGTGATCCATCTACTGTTGGCCAAAGCCTCATCAGAAATGGTCTCCATGGAAACATGGCTGTCAAGAAGCCATGAAGGGAAACAGGGAGACACAAGAACTGGACTGAAGATCAGAGGAAAGAGGTCTGATGGAGGGATGGATCCTCCCCAGAACCTGGACCTCAACAGCGTCTGATGGATGGATGAATCCAACATTACTGAAGCAGTGTGGGATCATGTGGACAAAGAACAGAAGAATTTTGGAAAGTCCTTCGAGGATCTTGGAGAACTATTCCTGGAGATTCCTGAAAAGAAATGTTCAGACTGAAGACCAAAGCTGCTCAGAGCAAATACATTTACTTTTGAAGAACTGGCCGACTGGTTTTGACTCAGACACTGCAGGTTTGAATGTGTTTTACAACCTGTTTATATTTTATCCTTTATTTTTACACTTAATTCTTTAACCAAACAAAACAATTAATACAAAATCACGTCTCAACCGTGAATGAAAATGAGCAGAAGAGAAATCTGCCTCACAAATAATTTATTAACCAAAAATAAAATAAAATCGTTTCCTCTTTCCAAAACTAAAGGCAACTGGATTTATTTTTCTTAGTTACTGAAAAAAAGAACAAAGAAAAAAGTCCAACTGGCTTTCTTTAAGCTGGTATCTTAAGCTGCCTTTAAAAAGCTATTTAAACATGATGTTTTATCCTAAAGATCAAACAGAAAGCTGCTTTACATTTTCTTTTTAATCTACCTGCAACAATAACAGTCTGGAGAGATACGAGATAAATGGGCTTTTCTGACGTCTGATGCGGATTCAGACCCAGAAAAGAAAACAGGAGCTAAAATCTGAGAAGTGAATAGTGGAACATGTAAGTATTTAATGAGGCCGGAGACTGATGATGAGCTGAATCTCTGATGTGTTTGTTAACACCTGAATGGAGATGAAACGGACACTTCTCAGCCTCATCATCTTCACTTCAAATCATCAGAAGGTTCAAAGGTCAAATCAAAGTCCCGATTATCTCTGAACCCAGACCATCAAACAGATTCAACAGCCTCGTTAACAGGCGTTTGATGGAAGAACCAGAACCCTCCTTAAAACCGGATCCTGGTGGACTTTCCAGGATCAGTTCTCGGAAAAGCCATGGACAGAAGCAGGGTGTCGGACTTCAGCATCGAGCGCATCCTCTCCAAGCCGCAGGTGATGGACTTCGCACCGAACCAGTATCTCCCAGAGATCCCAAGCGGGTTCAGTCTGGAATCAGAAAACCTCCGGCCCCCTGCGCCGGTTCCGGTCCCTCTGCCGGTCCCAGTGCCAGTTCTGGGCTGTCTGCAGTACCGAGGGATGAGCTATGGAGACGCTTTCTACTCGTTCGGAACCGCTTTTCATCACACAGAGTTCTCTGGAGTTAATCCGAACTGCGGAGTTTACAAGAATATCAGCCACGCAGCAGGTACGTCCCGAACCGGCCCACAGGTGTCCTGCTCACATTTCAGTCCAAAATCAAGTGAAACTGTGATCCAATGACGGATTTCTGATGATTTCCCCTTAGGTCCAAACTGTTAATTACTTCTATTTTGTGCTTTTAATTCCAAACAGACTATTTATTTATGTATTTATTTATTTGTTTGTTTGTTTGTCCACCAGATGCTCAACCGGGTCACCAGGCGGCCGGAGTGCCGGTCCAGTCCCGTCAGAAGGCCCGCATGAGGACGGTGTTCACCGACAGCCAGATCAAACAGCTCGAGGCGCTGTTCGAGATCACCGACTACCCGGCGATAGAGGCGCGCGCTGAGCTGGCCAGGAACGCCGGACTGCACGAGGAGACCGTCCGGGTGAGACACCACGTGCTTGTTCTGTTTTGAGTGAAGGAGGAGGCTGTGTGCGTAAAAGCTACAGCAATTCATTTTATCACTCTTATTATGTAATGAAAAAGAAACTGGCCGTATTAAACACGGAGGCAAACGCTTCCGCGCGCACGTTTCTTCTTCTTCTTCTTCGTGTCTAATTTTACGCATCAGATCCAAAAAAGTCAAAAGGTTTTCTGTGGTTTGAGTTCACCAAGTCTGCCTCAGATTTCTACAACTCCAAAAAACGTAATGACAAGAGACCCCACTGAAAGACCAGGAATCTAAAGCTCCCCCTTCTTGTCTGCAGGTTTGGTTTAAGAACCGCAGGGCCCGGAGGAAGCGGCAGCGCAGCAGCTCCAGGGTGAAATCCCCCCGACCTTCATCCCCCAGCCCCGCAGCAGAGAAGAAGCTCTTCACCTCCTTCCTCTGAGCCAGACACCCCGTCTTCCTCTAGAAGGCATCCTGGTTGATTCCGCGCAGGGAGATCAGGTAGCTGCGTTTTGCTCAGCGGCACTCCAACAGGACTCACCAGTCAGTCAACCATGAGACGTTCAAGGACAGCTGTGTGACTCCAGCTTCCCTTCACTGAGAAGCGGTCTGGTTTTATGTTGTATTTGTGTGTAATTTATTGAAACTGTGATCAGGTTGTATGTATGAGTTTATGACCTTTAGTGGCTCCAACTAAAATAAATCGACTTGCCATGAAGGAGATCCAGTTTTCTTATTTGTGTTAGTGAAATCAGTGACATTAATATTAGCCAATCAGACACATTTAAGACATTTATTCTACAACTTGTCGAACTTAAAACTTTATCTATATCTCTTATATTTTCTTTCAACCATGTGCAGGGGTGAATATAGAGAATTTTTTGGAGGTGGAGACCAGACTTGGGCACAGATTGCCCAATAAACAAATAAATAAATAAATACTACCATGATGTTTTGTGTAAGGACACATTCATTATGTATTAAAACATAATTTGTTGGGGTTTAAATTACTAGATGAAACAGCTGCTATCAGCCAGTGTGAAATAGAAATGAAAGATATTTGATCATGGTCTAGTACATTATACCGTACTTCTCTGAAGGATGTTTTACTTTATTTTCAGTTGCCTCCATGTGTATTTTTCCCCCATGAGGAATAAGATTTTGTTCTATCCAGTAATATTTTAACCCAAGTCAAGTTTATTTATAAAACACAGCTGACCAGCTAGACAAGACAAAACAAATAAAATCACTAACTCAACAATAAAACTAATAAAAATAAAATGAAAAACAAATAAAACAAAACAAGAGTAAAACAACATAATAAAATAGATAAAATGCATTAAATAATATAAATACAAATAAGAACATACTCATTAAGCCAAATGAAAACACTGAATGTGTTTTTACTAACGATTTACAATAAGCTCTGTACAGATCTGATATTGTTCCAAAGTTCGGAGCAGTAAAGACCAAACTCTGCCACCTCTGCCTGTTAATCTGCTTTTGGGAACTCTCAAGAGCAGCTGGTTCGTTGATCTCGGGACTCTGACAGGACTGTGAACTGCTAAAAGCTCTGATGCTGTGCTATTAAGACATTTAAAAACAAGCAAGAGATCCTGAACTGTGCAGGAAGCCAGTGACGTGACGTCAACCGGAGTGACGTACGCATGTCCTGACGCAGCCGTGGCTGATCGGAGAGCTACAGTAGTCCAGACGGCAGGTATAAAAGCATGAATAACATTTAACTCTAAGTTATATGTTCAGTCAGTGGACAGGTGAAATTCATTTTCCAGACTCAAGCAAGTTTTCTCCCATGATGCATCTCTCTCCTTAGCAGCCGCAGCATCCGTCTTCCCTTCTTTATGAAATACCTCGTTGTCTTGCCCGTACGCTTGAATAAGAACTTCTTGCCACAGTGGGATGAAATAATTGGCTTGGTTTTTTGTCAGTTGTTGCCATGGTGACTTCAGGTATCAGACCTCTACTGGTGGCTTATTACTGTGGTTCCTAACTCTGGGTAAAGATATTCAGGGTTGACTGAAGCAACTCAAAGCAGCTGATCTGGAACCAAAAACTGAGACTAAGTTAACCCAGAGTTTCTGACAAGACAGAATATAGCTTTAAATTATATATGTATAGTTGCTGAGACAAAACTTAAATTATGTTCATATAATCTGAAATTAACTGTAAAAAATAAATAATTTTCTTCTCAAATGACTGTTTTTATTGCACATTAATGATCTTAAACATGAATGTAAATTTAACATGAACATTTGAGTAAAACCAGCAGACAAAAGTATTATAAAAACATCAAATTTATTATATTCAGAATTGTCATTGTTATAATTATTATTAATATTCAAAGCATTTCCATGCTGATGAGAAGATACACACACTGAAAACCCCAAATCAGAAAATACTGGAGGAGGCTACAGATGGAGAGCATGCAGTGAGTATCAGTTAAGAGGAAGATGTCCATGTTCCTTCTCCTCTGTTTCCACTTCAGCATCTAGCCGATTTTAACACACTCTTTAAACAGGAGGGACTCACACACATGGACTGTAACCAAGCACAAAGTAGAACACACAATACAAAACCAGAGAACAAAAAGTACACTTAGTGAAGTTATCAAAATATAGGCTATATACTGGAGATTCTTAAGACTGGCTCATGTTTAAACAACCAGTGATGAGTTAGGTTCAGTGATCAGAAGGTTTCCAGGTCTGAACCAGGTCTGAAGGTTTAAGCTCAGCAGCTAAAAACTGATAATATCCGACTTTCCTGCTGACTATGTTTTCATTAATTTCCTTTCTCTGAGGACATAGTGTCGACTCAGTTTGGTGAAAACCTTTCAACCGTTTTAAACCCAATTCTGTGCATTTAGTGGCTGAAATGCCAGATTTGCTGACTGTCTCCATTCATTTATAACTCCATTGTTATCTGCTTTTTGGGAGAAAAGAACTTTTGATGCTTGAATTTAGTGACAACTGTTTGCACTGAATGATAAATCACTTGTTTTATGTTTCAGGCTCCATAAAATCAGTACCTGGTAGCAGATGCAGCCAGACATGCTACTTTGTTTCCTTGTGTCCTTGCTTCTCTTTATTGATTGTCAAATGTTATGGCATGCTCAGAAAGTGTGTTCGAAAGCTCACAACCATGGATACATTAACCCTTAAAACTACAGCCAGTGAGCAGAAAGTTGTATGTGTGTGTGAAAAGAAGAAAAATAATGCTCCTCTATGGCTGGAATAAAGCCAAGAAGACGTTTCTGATGCACGGTGGCGCCACAAAGCAGCTGAGCTGGAGTTGGTTTAGTGAGGATAGCAGGTAAATAGTAGCAGGAAGAACTGGAAATGAGGAAAAAGTGGAAACATGGAAATAGTTTCTGTTGTGTGTTTGTTTCAATAACAATATTTTTTCTCCTGAAAGACTTGAGAGAACGATGAGATGAGAAAAGGTTTGGTCACTGTTGGTCTGTGTGTTATTTCTACAAAGTTCTGTTAGTAATAAATTCTGTTTCTTCTTCTGGTCTTTATGCTGCTACATCTATTCATACATTAATCTTACATCATTTTTACCTCACAATCTGACAGCTGAGGCTGGGAACATCATGTCTGCATGCTGACTAGGATTAAAAGGATTCAGCAAGTTTTATACATAAAAACAAAAATAACAAAAAATGGCTTGGAGCTTTAAGGGTTGGAGTAAAGACACAAACCTAAAAACCAGAGGAAAAATTCTAAATGCAGTCAGCAGAAATATAAAGATAAACAGTTGGTAGTTGCATTGTTAAACCAGAGACAACTGGTGTTACAGACCCTGATTCGCAGCACTGAAATGGGACATATGAAAATGAAAAGATTATAGTGACACCTGGTGGCCAAACCTTAGAAAGCTCCACATTTACACAGTATGTTGAAACTGACATGGCTTCACGGGGACGTACTGACTGTACTGTAACTGTACGTTTACTGTACAAACTTTCACCATCACTGTAGCCCACTAAAGTTAATGTTCAGCGAAGATGAAAAAGATTCCTGAAGTATCATTGTTAAACTGTGTGCTACAACAGCGACACGTTCACTGTGAAAATACAACATGTGGGTTAACTTAAACTCAGGCTGTGGGATGGGATGGACCAAAGCGAAAAGCAGAAGTTTAGAAAGATAAAGTAGTAAATCATCTGCATATGGTCACATCTGAGATTTTAAAGGACTGTTTTAATCAAGATTTATCCCTTTAAGTCTGATTAATTTTGAGAGATGCAGCAAGTGTAGTTGCTTTAGCATTAAAAGGATAAGTTTATGCTAAATGCTAATGCCAAAATTGTCAACTACATCTCTAAACAAAGGAGAATTTTTCAATAAATTCTGGGAGAAGTTTTTGAAATATGAGTGCAGACTGTAGATTTTCTGACACTTCTACACCTTGAATGCAGCTTTTAATTTATCTGTAAGTGTCAAAATGCTGCAACTTAAGAAAACCACATAACTGTACAGACTCTCAAGATGTTTCTGTCCATGGTGGAGACCACACAACTCAGACAAAAGCTCCTATCAAAGGTTGACGGTTAGATAGGTTACTATTTGTCCTGCTTAGACCGTTTCTGTCTCATTTAGGGTTAATGCTCAGATCTGACCTTTGAGACTGAACAGGAGTGGAAAATTTTGTTCCCATGTGCTCTCAATTCTTCAGCTGGTTGAGGCAAATTGAGCCCCTGTATGAGTGCAAGTATAAGCGCTGTGGTTATAGTTATTATACTGTTGAAGCTGATTTCACAAGCACAAACAGAACAGTTATCCACAGCAGTGGGCAGGAACAAATCACAAAGTGTTGATTCAGCCGAGGCTACAGAGATTTAAATGTGGAAAAGCCACTTTTTGGATGTTACTATGATTAGACAGCGAATTTCTGCTTTAATGGTATTTATGGTTTCTAATGGATGACTATGTATAAAAAGCCAGCACATGGTGGTTATTATTAAATGGGTAGTAGGACACGTCTGGTCATCTGCAGCCTCGGCTGTCAGAGTTAGCGTGTTCGTCTCTGTATTTATGTGCTTAAAGAGTGGAAAAAGACATCAACACAGTAACCGTTTCCACGGAGATAAGTACACTGTTGACATTTTGCCGATTATAGTTATGCACGTACTCGGAGAGAGATTTTAAACATTAAGCACACACAGTAGGTTAACTTGTGTTTCTGTTTTGTCCTTATGCAGATGCTCACATTCACATTAAGGTACCAAAGTCTCATAGAAATGGAGGGAGAGGGATGAAAGGAGGGAAGAGACATAGAAAAGGGAAAACCTCCGGCATGATTAAATTTCTATGTGATGATGCAGGAGATAAATGATTCGATGCAGGGAAACAAGGTTCCACAACTGATTATCGCAAGCTAATATTCAACTTGACTTAAAGCTGAGATTCAGTTTAAAATAATTAATTTTTGGGTTTTTTTTTTGTTTTGTTTTGTTTTTCTAGGCAGCAGCGATACAAACACAAAGTGAGGCGAAAAGCTCTGAAAATTTTGGATTTATACGTTTGAGTCAGTTGCAGTTTTGGTTAAAGACAGGTCGTGACAGCAGCTCTTTATAGACCTACAATAAACTACATTCACTACATTTGGCAAAATACTGATGAGCTATGTTATTCTATAGAGTTTATTTAGGATAATCCTATCTAGAAAATATCAAAAGTAAAATTAAAAGTCAAGTTTTCTTGGAAATGGCTGCAAGTCTTTCTGTAGGTTGCACTTGTGTCAAATTAGATTTTTCACAGAGACCATCAAACTTGTATCTCATCTCTAAATGGTGAAACTACAACTTCTTTTTGTCAGCTGGGATAAAAAACATAGTTACAGAATTGTTTAACTCTTAAAACTCCCCTTGATCCACTCGATCACCATCACTGTCTCAGGAACAGTGTGTAGCTCTGTGGGGTAAACTGTGATGGATATTTAACCCTTTAGCTGATCTATATAAGTTTTCCAAGCATTTCTATCCCGTCCAGAAGGTTTACAATCCAGCCACTAAATGTAGTTTTATTCAGAGACTCTATTTGGTAAATCTACAATGATCCATGATTACAGCTTTATTTATCTCATTTTCATATTAAAAAAAGATCACCATCACTACTATGTTGATGAGAGACCTCTATTTTGACCTGGAAATTATGATGAAGCCACTTCCTGTCAAAGTTTTCACCAATCAGAAAGATTAGATTGACGGTAACGTCCAATCAGGAGCAGCCAAAGATCAACCAGTGAGCAGAAAGTGTTTGAAAAGAAGAAAAATAATGCTCCTCTATGGCTGGAATGAAGCCAAGAAGACGTATCGGATGCACGGATGGCGCCACAAAGCAGCTGAGCTGGAGTTGGTTTAGTGAGGAGTAGCAGAAATAACTGGAAATAGCAAAAACAGCTGGAGAAAAAAATCTAAATATGTGTTTTTGTATAAAAAAACAAACAAACAAACAAAAAAAAAAACGGGTGGAACAGTTTTAAGGGTTAACCCTGTTCCAGTTTCAGAGCTTAAAGCATGCAGGTGATGAAAGTGCAGTTCAGATCGTTGCTAATGAGAAATATAAATCAAATGTGAAGATCTGGATTCAACACTACAAACCAACAACTCCAAAACCTGAAACATTTTCTGCACAAACTCCCAAAAGCTTTGAGACTTTGCACAGCCTCGTTGCCATTTGATCTGCATGCATTGTCGCTAGTGATCTGGTGCTTATGCAGAGAATATTTCAGAATTTCACGAGTTTGAAAATGTTTTCAAACTGCAAAACATGAAGAAATAGTTCCAAGCTTCTGTTGCAAAAGTTAGTGACAGCAGCAAATAAAAACATGTAGCAGCACAGACAGACTGAACAGCCTCAAAAAAAGGTACAACAAGGACAAAGGCCAGGCTGGAACAATGTGATGATGATTTTGATTTGTATCGGGAAGTAAGGACTGAATTCAGGGAATTTGCATTAGCAGGGTTGGATTCTCAGTTAGTCGAAGGAATGCATGACATTTAATCAGATACAAGGCACTATAGATTTTGCTATAGAACGGCTAAATAAGGACGATTTGGGCCAAGTGAGAGAAAAAGGACGAGCTTTCACCACGAGAAGTTGGACTGATGATGGTAAAAACTCTGAGGGAGAGGAAATTGAGGAACGAAGAGAAAGTAGAGCAGAAAGATTGGTCCGGTGGAGGAATACAGGGCAGAAAGAAGTACATAGTTAGGACTGCATCTCAGCACGAAGCATCCACGGAAACCAGCAGCAGAACAGCAACCTGAAGGAGGTGAAGAGAGGAGGAGGAGGGACGAGAAAGGCCAACAGAAAGGAGAGACAGGAAGGAAAGCGAGGAGAAGAAAGACAAAAAGATTCAGGTGTTTTCTAGAAGTTTCATCAATTTTATAGTTTTGATTTAAAAATGGGTGGATTATAAACCTGTTTCTACTTTTTTAATGTTAACATTCAAGTTATAACTTGGAGCATAAATGTCAACAAAAAGCATAAAGATGAAACAAGATGTTTTCTACAATATCATCCAAAGAAAATCCTTTTTAGACACTGAAGTAATCCCACCAAGCCAGTAGGTGGCGATCACATCCATTATTAACGTAAAAATGATAGAAGAACGATAAAGGCTGTGTCCTGCTGCTACTTCATCACTCGGGGAAAACGGTGCACTGGTGCTTCTGAACGGTTGTCACCAGACAGGAGCCATAAAAACTAAAACAGTGGTATCTTAAAGGTTCCCTCACATCAGTCATGATGTGAGGGAACCTGCAGGCACTCTGTTCTTGTGGATTCTTAAGCTATTCATGACTCAGCTGAAAACTGAATTTAAATAGTCTTTACTTTTTGTACAACTCAGTATTTCTGACTAAGAAACAAAAACAACAACAATAATAATAATAAAAA
>CM047983.1:33876384-33887559 GCA_026261665.1 Melanotaenia duboulayi
TTTATACTGCCCCTTATATCGCAAGATCTCAAAAGGCTACAGCTTGAAGAAAGAAAAAAAAACTTTTAAATGAAAAAACTTTAGTAAAAGTAAAACCTAACTAAAAAATAAAAGATGTCTAAGAGAGGGGGTCAACGCTTTTGTTAAAAAGAAATGTTGTTTTTATAAAACAATCGGTGGATTGTGGTGCCCTCGGGATGTCAGGGAGGGTGTTCCACAACTGTGGGGCAGTAACACAAAAAGCCCATCTCCCATGGTCCTGAGTTTGGTTCTGGGTGTGTGAAGGTGGTTTGAGTGAGTGGAGCGAGTTGTGTTTTGTGGGGTGAGGAGGAGATAAAGGCATGGACCAGCTATTCTGCATCTGAGAGGGACGGAGTTTGGAAATGTTCCGGAGGTGATAGAATGAGGTGGTTAACATGGGATATAAAGCTGAGTTGGGGGTCCATTTTTACACCAAGATTTTTGACTACTGATGAGACGGGAATATTGGAGCCAGAGAAGGAGACGCTGGTGAGGAGTGCTGACCAGGAGGGCTTCAGTTTTGGAGCAGTTAAGTTAGAGGAAATTGTGCTCCATCCAAACTTTTATCTCCTCCAGACAGCTGGTGAGCTGTGATGAGGATGACAATGATGAGGTTGGAGCTGCAGCTTTGGCACTAATGTGCAGCTGAGTGTTGTCAGCATAGCAGTGAAAAGAAAAATGAGGTTGAGGTAGAGGATGGGGCTGAGGACCCCTGAGGAACTCTCCAGGTGACTGTGTGTGGGTTGGAGTGCCCAGGATGATGCATTCAGTCCAGTTTGTGAGGGATGACTAGAACCAACAAAGGGCAGTGTCAGGAGCCAGAAATGAAGCCGGTTTATTAGGATGTCATGGTCAACCATGTCAAATGTAGCAGGTAGGTGCAGGAGGATGAGGAGGGATGAAGAACCAGCATCGGATGATATTAGTAGGTCGTTTGTGACGCTGTTTCTGTACTGTGGGCGGTGTAGAAACCGGACTAGAATAAGTTATTCCATTTCAGATGATACTGAAGGTGGGTGGCGACTGCTGTCTCAAGAACTTTGGAAATAAAGGGGAGATTGAAGATGGGCCTGTAACTGGAAAGGACTTCTGGGTCAAGGATGTGCTTTTTGAGAAGATGTCTAATAATCACTTGCTTTAGGACAGGGGGGATGTGACCACTTTGAAGAGAGGGATTTATAGCAAAGATGATCAGATCAGGTTTCGTGATCACTGCTGACGAAACCAGTAGGAAGCAGTTAGAGGCTGGGAGATAGCACTTGTTGGGGCAGTAGTTTCTGTGGGAGGATGGTAAAGGGCAGAACGAATGTACACAATCCTGGAGGTGAAAATATCCATGACGTGGTTGCATCGCTCTGCTGCACTGCCAGAAAGTATGCAGGGGATTCTGGTTTGAGAAAATGGTTGACAGTGGAGAAAAGGTGTCTGGAATTTCCTGTTTCTGTGGCATCGGAGCAGAACTGTGACCTGGCCTCTCTAAGAGACTGTGCTCCTGGTTGGCTTGTCTATGGATGGTGAGAGCAGAGGTTTTGTAGTGCCACTCAAGGACCCGCATTGCTGCCTTCATCTTTTGAAGCCCATCTGTGAACCAGGGCGCCGATGAGAAGGTGACAGTTCTGGACTTAAGAAGGAAATGGTGGTCCAGCAGATTTCCGCTCATTCATTTCCGCTTCTTGTGGCCCTGCTGTCGCAGCCATGGTCAACAACAATATTAGCTTCGTGGTGGTGATGTTTTCTTCTCCCTTTATTTTTCGCGGGTTTTGTTTTGTTGTTGTGTGGCGCTAAAGTAACACATCACTGTCGCAGACGGTTGCATCACATCGGTCCCTGACTCGTGCAAATGCAAAATGAAACAGTTTCCCTGAGGAAGGTAGTTTATAGAACGAAATGCGAGGCGGACTGTTTTTAGAACGGTGTTCTTAGACCTTCTTTGTCCAATGCGGCTTATATCCCGGGGGACAGCTCGCATTCAAAGAAAAAAGGGTATCTGGGTGGTGCCAGGTCTCAGCAGGCACATAAAATCCAGACATTTATCCTGTATGTGGTCGTGAATGAGGTTTGTGCATTTAAAAGTTCAGTTTTGCTGCAGGATGGAGCAACATGTCTTTACCATACAGCCTATGGTCTTTGCAGAGGACGTAGCAGACTGAAATACAATCTGTGCTTTCCATGTGGTTCCCATAGAAGTGTTGCCATGGAGACGCCCAAGCTACTTATCCAGTAGAAGACGTTACTCTGATGACGTATGCGAGGAGCGACAGCTGACCAGAAAGCTGGGATGGTGGTGTTTGTCAGCGAGTAGAGGAACTTTCTTCGGGAACTTCTATGGATGTAGCAGGGTCTGGTTGGCAGAGGAACTCAGCATAGTGGAACCTGCAGCAGCATAGGAGAAAATACTCTGCAGGTTGTCTTCAACCAGGTGGCTGCTAGCCAAGATGCTACACAGACTTTCAACTTTGCGGCAGTGATGAGAATGGACGTAACCGGGTTCACTTCAGAGGCAGAGACAAGCAGAGTCCAGGCTGTCCACGTCAGGACTCAGGATGAGGTTTTCTGACCACAGTAGAAGCCGTGGTCCCATGTAGTCAAGCAATGTTGCAGCAGCAGGTAGGCAACCGAGGCTTGATAGCATCAGCCTAACTGTCTTAATATAGTAGATATAGGTTTGTCAGCTATAGAGGCATTTAACAGAACAAAAGAAGAAAACTGGGTGTTATTTTGGCTTGAAGCGGTGAACAGACCGCCAGCATCCTCCCCTCATCAGCACTTAAGTCTATCGTTTGCTTTTAGGTGAGCTGTGCAAACACTAAATAAGTTTGTTTTGCAAAGAGTTTAGCTGAAAAACTACTTTACTCTTTGCTTGTTTGCAGAAGATTAGGAGGTTCTTTTCATGATAAAAACCTCCGTGTGATCTCACCTGGATATGGAGCTCTCAGAAGTCAGGTCTTTAGGAGATCGCATTGTGTTGAAATTCCGCTTGGGCTGTGACACTGGAGGATGCAAACAAACAAGGATGTTGTATAAATCACATTAAACTAAAATGCAGATTATAATGTTTACAAAAGAATGCAGTCGTAATGCCCTAAAGTTTAAATAACTTAGATGGAGCAAAAAAAGAGGACTTACTTGTGACCTGGTGGACTTTCTTCACCATGGAGGTGTCCTTCTGTGAGCCGTCTTTAGGTCCTTCGATTCTGACCAAAGAAAAAAATCTAATATGAATAAAATGCAGTCATTTAAAATTTTTGTCCATTTTTATTTTTGTGGTGGTGTTACCTCTGGACACGGGAAGGCGGGGCAAATACTCCATATTTGGGCAGGCAGCTGAAGTAGCGGACCCCAAACACGGAGCCGTCGTGTTTCCCTGTGGGCTGATCCAACTCGATACCGAACCAGAAACCTGCAGGGACACGAACAGACCGGGTCACACTAGAATACTGCATCCACCATGACTGGAACCGAACAACGCCCCAGCATTCAGACAAAAATAACAACTTTAGTTTTTTTTTATTCAAAAACTCTTTAATAAAGTTTTAATTTTAATAAAGTTTTATAAAGTTTTTCTCTTCATTTCCCTTACAGAAAAACCACATCTGGACCACATGTACATCCATGTGAACCACATGTGTAAACCTGGTTTTGTGGACCACGTTTCCATGTGATCCACTTGCGAAGCACATGTGAACTACGTGGGAACATTTTCATGTGGTTCACATGTTTGTGTTTCCCCATCTCTGGGATTCAGGGTTAAAATACAAACCCAGGATATATTTTACTCCCAAACCAACCCTGGTGGGAACATATTAGTCTCAGTTGTACTTCAAACAGCCTGTCTGTATATAATTTGATTTATCTCATTAAGTCCAGACATTCATGTTGTAGATCTGGGTCAGTAAATAAAACCTGGTTTTGTTTGAGGGCGGGGAAACCAGCTGACTTCCAGTTTCAAAGATGGCCGCAGCTACAACACTAATGGAAATATTGGAAGATCTCTGTATTTAAATGGCTAACACGGGTCAGGGAATCACCTGGAGCGAAGTCCGTCTTTCCGTAGAAGCGGACGATGCCGTGTTTCTGACCTGCCACCAGAACCTGATCTCCGACCTCCACGTTGGTTCCCTCTGGATCCAGACTGGCCACCGATGCTTTCTTCCTCTGGGCTGAAAACATATAAGAATGATCTCCACAGACCAACATTTACCTCAGAAACATTTGTCTGATTTGGAAGAACTCACTTACCTTTTTCCCTTTCTTTCTCCTTCTTTTCTTTCTCCTTCTTGGTCTTCCCAGCGAGGCGGGAGGCCAGGTCTATGCGGGGCGTTCGGGGGGTGGAGGTGACAGACGAAGTCATCTGATCCACAGCTTTGGAAATCTTTGAAACGGGAGCGAAAATGCCTGCAGGTCCAAAACATTAAAATATACATTTACTTTCAATTCACTTTGTCTATAGAATTGCTTAGAATTAGTTGCTTCATCTTCCAGCTGCAGTTACCGAGTTTAGGAGGACAGATGAAGTAGCGAACGCCGCCCACGCTGCCATCGTTCTTGCCCTCCGGCACGTCCAGCTCCACACCGACCCACTGACCGCTGGCGAACTCTGTAGTGCCACAAAACCTCAGAGTTCCAGTCTGGGAAAGAAACAGAGGACATCTGAAGTGTGTTGCGTGAAGGCAGATGTACGGTGGTGCTTTATGGAGAGGAAATGGAATCAGAGGACAAATGGTGGACAGGTTTTAGGAGATCATGTGACATGACTTCATATGGTGAGTCAGCTCAGTTAGCCTATGATCCAGCCGGCGTTTAACCAACCTGTCTGAGGTTTTCAGCCGGGCTGTCGTCTTTGCTTTGGTTAGACATCTGAAAGAAATGTTTTTAGGTGATAAATAATCATGAGATTAAAAAAATGCTAATAATTCATCATTTAATCTGAAAAAGGAACTAAAGGCTTCAGGTTCTTATTCATTTGAAGCCCTTTTATCCCAGCTGGAAAAGTTCCCAGTTTCCAATCACCCTTTTTCTAAAGAATGAATAAATACAAAAATAAAAGAAAGGCCGTTTGTATTTGGAATATTTCTGTTTTTTAGAATATATTTATAAAGGTTTTTTTCTAATTAAGTTTGTCTTTCAGAGAAAATACAGGAAAGAAGTTATGGCATCTCAACTGTGAGTGAAAATAGAAGCAAAACGACAAATGTCTTAAAAAATATAAAAAGTGATGTTTGTGAAAAATGTTCAGGTCAAGAAACATTAAACTAGATTACATTGGACATTTAACAATAAGAATTTTTTATGAACCAAATTACACAAAAAATACAAAATGAGTTCACGTTTCCCAAATTATCAATTTTCAGTTCAGAAACGTCTTCTTGGCTTTATTCCAGCCATAGAGGAGCATTATTTTTCTTCTTTTCACACACACATACAACTTTCTGCTCACTGGTTGATCTTTGGCTGCTCCTGATTGGACGTTACCGTCAATCTAAGCTCTCTGATTGGTGGAAAGTCTGACAGGAAGTGGCTTCATCATCATGTCCAGGTCTAAATAGAGGTCTCTTAGCAACATAGTAGTGATGGTGATGTTTTTATGATGAAATGTGATAAATAAAGCTGTTATCATGGATCATTGTGGATTTACCAGATAAAGTCTCTGAATAAAACTACATTTAGTGGCTGGATTGTAAACCTCCTGGACGGGATAGAAATGCCTGGAAAACGTCCAGAGATCACCTAAAAGGTGGCTATCCATCACAGTTTACCACACAGCTACCGCTCTGGGGTAGTGATGATGATTTAAGTGATAGCACTGGGGGAGAGCTGGCATCTAGTGGTGTTCTAAGGGTTAGTGGTCCTAAAACTCACGACTACAAACACACAAACTCTGCCAGTAGTTTCAAATCCTTCTGCTCGTCTTATAAAGTATTGTAACCCCATCAAGACAAGCGATGTACAAATATTGATCTGTCATTATTATATAAATTGATTTTTGATACCAAAAGTGAGCCATAGAAGTGATGCATGAAGCATGGAGGAGGAAGTATGTTGATGTGGGAGGAGCATTGCTGGTGACACTGTAGTGGATTTATTCAGACCTGAAGGCCCACATGATCCCACGTGTGTTATGATGTCACAGTTAAAAAATGTTTTCCAAACCTTCATGTCATCCAGCACCACGCGGTCTCCCAGCTTCAGCCCCAGAGAGGACAGCATCAGGTTTCCTGGGATGTTGTCGTAGTTGGGCAGCGTGGCTCTGGGAAGGTTACAGCTCAGAGGTACGGCATCCAGCAACAGCTGCTTCAGCTCTTTGGCCACCATGGCTGCCTCCGCCTTGTCCAGGCTCATGTCCATGGGATCAGGTACCACCTCTGCAGGAACGTGGCCTTTATCGTTCTGCAGAAACCAAACGCAACGATGAGGGTTCTGGCTTAGTTCCAGTTCTTAAGTAAAATTCTTAATATCAGTGTCCATACAGCAGGTTGAACTATTCATGGAAAGTTGAGAGGAAGGTGCTTTTACCCGGACGGAGGGATTGGCTCCGTGCTCCAGCAGACATTTGACTGCACCCAAACAGAGGTTGGAGGCAGCGATGTGGAGAGCTGTTCCATAATGGAAGTCACTGCATGTGGAGTTCAGCACTGTGGGGAACATGGAGGAAGAAGAAGCTAACGCCCACTCCTGTGGTTTCTCTGTCAGTTATTGATCTTTACTGATACAGCAGACAGTATGTGCGAGCGGTCATGCATACCTCTGGGTTTAGCCGCTTTGAGCAGGACTCGGATCAGTTCTGGGACGTCGAAGTAGGCGGCGTAGTGCAGAGCGTTCATGTTGGTCCAGCGGCTCCGCAGACTCACGTCAGCACCCAGAGAGATCAGCTGACTGGTGAGACGCAGCGCCGCCGACGGGTCACCTGAACACACAATGAGGACAAAACAGAGACCGGTTTAAACCAGCAGAGGAGCCGAATCTAGAACCTAACCTGATGAGGTTTGTCAGAACCCAGATCCACAGAGACACTTCTCACAGACTGGTGAAGAACTGATGCTGGACAGACTTTTTCTCTAAAATTTCAGTCACCAAAAGTATTTATTTATATATTCATATAAATTTGACCTAAAAAGATTTAAAAACAAAAAACAAAAAAAAGGGAGACAAAAAGAAGCCCATTTTTAATCAGTCCTTCAGGTCAGTTCTGACTTATGTCGGTCCACTGATCCTGACCAGTTTGAGCTTTGGGATACCAATCTCCCCTCGGAAACGTTATGTTTCTTCTCAACTTGAGCCTTTTAAGTCGTCTCGCTGCAGAAACTCCAGATTGTTCCATCAGCCTTTCTGAGCAACAAGCAGAAAAACAGGCCTGAACCATGACACTACCACCACCAACCTTCAGTATCAGACCCCTCTCTGTGGAACCAGCTCCCAGTTTGGCTTCAGGTATTAGACCCCCTCTCTACATTCAGATCATCTTCAAACTTTCCTTCCTGATAAATATTAAAGGAGGTCTGGCTTGGTGACCCTGATCCATCCTTTAGTTCTGCTGCTATAGGTCGAGACTGCTGGGGGACGTCCCATGATGCACTGGGCTCCTTTCTGCTCTCTTTACTTTCCATGTAGAAATATCTGATATTGTTGTGTCAGTGATTTGTGTTTCTCCTCTTCTTTCTCAGCAGGAATCTGTCCAATCCAAGATAAAGAGGTGAGGAATTGGACCCAAATGCAGAACAGTGAAAGAAGAGGGAAACCAAGGAGTGACATGAAAGCCAAGAGTCTATAAACATGGGAAACTAATTATAAAATTAGTATCAGGTGCAGCATTCAGCAAAAGAAACCAGGTGTGAGAAACAGGAAGTACATTCAACAGAATACAGAGAGGCATAAACCTACAAAATAAAACAGGAGACAAGACAGCAACTAAAGAACAAACCAAAACCCCTAGACCAGGATTCCTCTGGCCCTAGAGGTCCACTGTCCTGAAGGTTTTAGATGGTAAATGGTTTGTACTGTACTAGATGCTACCCTGCTCCAACACACCTGATTCTGATTAAATAGAATCTCTACTTTTTTTTTCACGTTCTGCTCAATGACCCATTAATTTGGGTCAGGTGTGTTGAGGCAAGAAAACATCTAAAACCTGCAGGACTGTGGAGTTCAGGGGCTGGAGTTTGATAGCCCTGCCATAGACCATAACAGAATCCCTGGCTTAGAGGTATGCTGCTTGTTGACCCCCCTTTCCTCTCCACCCCCAACCAGACCAGGCATATGGCCGTCCTAGCCAGTTCTGTTGGAGGTTTTCCTTCCTCTTCCTGGTTTTGATGGAGATCTTTCTTCCTGGTTCTGGTTCTGTTGGAGGTTTGAATTCCTGGTTCTGGTTTTGGTTCTGATTGAGGTTTTCCTTCTCGGTTCTGGACGTGGTTTTCCTCTCCACTGTCTCCTCAACGCAGCAGTTTATATGAACACAGTTAAAATAAATTGGACTAATGTGGATGTGATTTAATTGGACTGTAATTGGAGTGCTACACTGAACTTTATTGGATTTGACTTAGAGTTTAAACTACAGAGAAGGTTTTATAACCTTTTCTGGTCTAATGGACATCATTAGCCTGTTTTTCAGAAATTATGCTAAAGCAAATCATGGTTCACTGTCCTCATAGATGTTCTGAGAGTTAAAGGAAGACACCTTTTAGTACTTTTTTGGGGTTTCAATAATGTAAGTAGTTTTGTAATTGTCATAAAATGTGCTGAATGACACTCTGACTTGACAGGATGGAGCAGATGCTGGATTTTGGGTACTTACATAGTTTCCTTTGATGCGGTTGCCTGGTTTTTGGACTTGAGTGATAATGTGATGTTTTAAGTCATATATATATCCAGATCCAGTTTCAACAGGACTAAACAGCTTGGTATTAGACCTGAAAGAATGACCCTCTCTGGTTTGGTTATTATAACAGGATGCTTTCAGATTAACAGATACAGAAAGGCCTGATTCAGGCTCGTTTCAGACTAGATCTGGATTTAAAAAGCAGCTTACCAACTCCATGCGCGCCGGCCTTGCAGCTGTAGTGAAGCAGCGTCATGTCAGTCAAACCATCCCGGTCGTTGACATGGCAACCACGCTTTAGGATCTGAGACACAGGCAGAAGAAAGGAGGATAAATGTACTAAGAATGGCCCTGACAATGACATGACCCCCTCACCGCTGCTAGTTTCTACTCATCAATGAAAATAAACACATGTAGCTAGCACCTAGCCTGCATGAAACTGGATTTAAAACCTGTTTTCAGCACATATTTTTCATTAAACAAAATTCTGTTTGTTGGGCTGGTTTCAGGAACATGTTGCAGAAAGAAAAAAGTGAAGTTCTGAGAAATCTCTGAGATAAAACGTCTAAATGTAGACAAAGACTGGAGTTAAACAACAGGAGCTGCAGGAGTCGGACGAAGAGCTGAGGATGTTTACCGGAGAGAAGAACATCCCACATTCAGCCTGTTCAGCGAGCTGAACTTATGTTGGTGAAACAACCCAGAGTTTCCCATCTCAGTTCATCCCTGACTCTGTCTCTGGGTCATGTGACCGTCCAGTCCAGGTTTCTTCCTCGTCTCGGCTGAGTCAGCTTTATGCTGAGTCATGGACGAGTCCCAGTGACTTTCAGTCTCTCCCTCTCTTTGTGTTTCCCTCAGTGTCTCTCTCCCTCTGCACCACTTTCCCTCTCTGCATGCAGCCATTTTAACTGGGTCATCATCACAGAGTGCTGGGGCAGAACTGGAGTCAGGCAGGTTGAGGTTTGGGATGTAAGTGATGTTTATAACTTTCTACTACACTAACACATGAATGATTTAGATTAGAAAGTCTAATGTTATAAATGAATGTATAGACAGTTAAATAAATCTCCATGCGAACAGCGGAGACATTTTTAAATTCATGCATCAGTGATTCAGGTTGTGTCGCATAAATGCTGCGACAACGTTGGGACCCAAACGGAGACGTTTCACCATGTGATGAAAATATGAGTTGATAGTGAACAAGAGAAGCAAAAGGCTGGAAAAGTACCTGGTACCAACCAGGAACACCTGGAGGAGCATTGGACAACTAACCAGGTTACCTGGCAACAGGTCAGTAACATGACTGGTATAAAAGGAGCATTTCAGAGAGGCAGAGTCTCTCAGATGGAAAGATGGACAGAGCTTCACCAATCTGAGACAAACTGGATCTAAAACTGTGGAACAATTTCAGAAAAATGTTTCAGAGAAAAAAAGCTTCAGAGAACCAGAAGGAATCTCTGTATATGAAGGCAAGCCTGATAGTCAAACTGGAAGCTACAGTGTACTGTGTTACAAGTAGCACACTGACTGTGTTAAAAAATGAACACATTATTTGTGGTAGAAACACAAAATGTGTTGTCCTTATATAGACACGTTTTTGTTTTAAGACTGTGGTTATCTTGGGGCCCTCAGGCAGCACTGAGTTTAAAAGATTCTTTGAATCTATTGATGATTTCACACACTGTAGATGGTGGGATCATACTGGTGGACCTCAATCTATTTTAAAATTTGAAAGGCTCTGTCTCTTTAGTCTGCAGGACACGCCGTCCATGCTTTCCACAAACTAGTTCACATCTTCATCCAGGTTTCCACTTTGCCTCAGACCATTTTAAATGAGCTTTGGTCCAGAGAAGACGGAAGAAGCTGGTTCTGGATCCTGTTCACATCTGGCTTCTTCTCTGCATGATGGAGCTTTAACCTGCATTTGTGGGTTTCAGGGTGAACTGTGTTCACAGACAGTGGTTTCTGGAAGTCTTCCTGAGTCCATGCAGTGGTTTCCAGTAGAGAATCATGTCTGCTTTTAATGCAGAAGATCACCAGCATCCAGCCTTGTCCCATGCACACAGAGATTCCTCCTGATTCTCTGAATCTTCTGATGATGTTCTTCACTGTAGATGGTGGATCTTCAAAGTCTGAGGAACATTTTTCTGAAATTGTTCCACAATTTTTAAAAATGAAACTTTTCTTGTGTCTTCACATTTAGTTTATGATCCTGTTACAGAATGAATCTGAAATCAAGAACTTTAGGATTCAGACTCTGCAGCTGCAGAACGACGAACCCGACACTGCTCACTGGGCTTCGATTGTTCATTATCTCACTGTGTGTGTGTGTGTGTGTGTGT
>CM047983.1:33932553-33942807 GCA_026261665.1 Melanotaenia duboulayi
CATTAGCCTCGGCCTACAGCATCGCAACAAAAGGGATGGATAAGGGTCACTGAGCAAGACGCCACCCTAACGAATGTCAACAATATCTACAGTAAAACTGTAAGTTTAATTTTTGACCTGTTGCTTGTATTTATCAGAACGACCTCTTCTCTTTCAGATCCTCCAGTCGTCCAGCAGCTAAAGCGAACCTTCAAGTACTTCAAGGACTACAGACAGGTGAGTGGACTGAGCAGTGATGCTCTGACTCGCATCAGTCTGTTTATCATAACAGATTCAACCAGCAGGACGAGTCGGATGTGACTCCCACATGCTCACGTTTATTGAAAAGGGCTGTACAATCTAACGTGAGCTGTAGCTGCCTGTGAGGAGATGAAAACTGGAATATACGACCCCCATCATGATGAAACCTGAGCTCCGACTGTGCTCATGGATACGCTGATGGATTCAGAATGATTAGAAAAGCTGCTCAGGAGAGCAGAAGAATTAAAACAAGAAGTCGTTTATTGATGAACGAGGCTGGATTTCTGTTAATCAGAGCTTCTGCTTCTGTTTCTCACTCCCACCCACCTGATAAAAGATGATTCTCTGAAAGCTTTTTTCTGCTTTTAGCTGACGATTATCTGCTGCATGGTTTTCAGCAACCACACAGACCTTTCTGCAGGCTTCAGAGCTTTTGGATTTTCCTCCTGCTGCTTCAGAGAAGCCTTGTCTTCCTGTTCGGGGTTTTCACAGCTCTTATCTAACACAAGTTTTTCTGTTAGAAATAACTTCCAGGATTTTTTTTTAGACTTGCCAACTTCCTCATCAGCTGTTGATGTTGAAAACGTGCTGTCGTCTGACTGCTGCTTTTCTTGCTTGTGTGACGTCAGATGATCATCGAGCCGACGAGCCCGAAGCTGCTGCCCGATCCCATGAAGGAGCCGTACTACCAGCCGCCGTACACCCTGGTGCTGGAGCTGACCGACGTCCTGCTGCACCCGGAGTGGTCGGTGCGTAAATGTAGATGCAGTTAGAGGTAGAAGCGGTCTGATACTTGCCTTCCTCCTGGCTAGTACCGTCTGCAACCCCTTTTTCCTACAGAACTTTTACACTGAGATATTGATCCATATATGATGGTAACGTCAGAAGATGCTACACTGTGGTCATACAGGGATGGACATGGTCAGCAACAAGGCTGTGGTGGTTAAACCAGGCCATGTTGGGACTAAGAGGCCCAAAGTGGACCAAGAAAATAGTTAGATTAGTGTATAATCAAATAAAAACATTTTCCCTGCTTATAATAACTTCCATACCTCAACCTTTTCTTATTCTCTCCCTCCCTGGCCGTTAGACCACAAAAACCTTGGGAGAAGGGTTGACTCTTACAACCGTTTAGGTCACCTATGGAGGTTTTCATTTCTATCCCGTCCAGGTTTACAATCCAGCTACAAAATGTAGAGTAAATAAAATTCTCTTCCTTGACCTTGACTTCCTTGATTTTAAGGGATCATCAAACCCCTGAAATAGGACTTTAAGGGTCATTTGGTCAGTTAGATGATGCTACTCTTGTTTTACTAAAAGAAAAGGAGTATTTTCTCCTGCAGGGCTGGAGGAAATATGACTGGACTGAGGTCAGACCTCTGCAGAGACCATTAAATCAACAACAAACACACTCACCACATTAATCAGAACCCACCAACCAGAATTACACAAACAAGCATGTCCAGCCATCTGTTGGAAGGCTCAGGACTTTGTAGAAAGGCAATAAAAAAGCCTCGTCCAGAGCCGTAAAGCCCAAAATGAATCGCTTACCCACCGTTCTGTAACACAGCAGCAGCTGTTTTCTCTCATTACTCTGAGACGTGGAGAGAAGCTGGAAGCCAGTGGACACAACTCCAGAAACTTAATCAGCTGATTTCACCTGCTCACATGGCTCTGAAGGGTGTGTGTTTTTATTGATGAGTGATGAAGGTTTTCTGTCTAGCTGTCGACAGGTTGGCGCTTTAAGAAACGTCCGGGCATCGACTACCTGTTCCAGCAGCTGACGCCGCTCTACGAGATCGTCATCTTCACCGCAGAGACCGGCATGGTGAGAAACGGCCTGAAGATGCCAGAACTTCCACCCATTTAAAATACACAGATGTTCTCAAAAGCCCGCCTGGTCTGTTTGTTTAGACGGCGTATCCTCTGATCGACAGCATCGATCCTCAGGGCTTCGTCATGTATCGTCTCTTCAGGGATGCAACACGCTACATGGAGGGGCATCACGTGAAGGTAGAGCTCGATTCAGTGTTTTCTCTGACTTGTTGTAAGGTTGGTGACTCTGCTGCTGGATTGGTGGTGAATAAAACCATCGTGGGAACTTTCTAGAGAACCTGCAGCTACGTGTCGGTCCTCACGGACGCTCTGTGGATGATCAGGCGATGCTATTACAGCATGTTAATCTGTTCTGGTCCAGACAGCTTTTCTCTTCTCCAGACCCTTCTCTGGAAGCCCAGGACCTGGCTGTGTGTGAAAATCCCAGTAAATACTCAGACCAGCAGCCATGCCACGCTTGTGTTAACAACCAGTGGAGAAGCTGGACCTGATAAGAGTATAATTAAAACAAATCCATCATATGAGCCACGTTAGTCCAGTTTGTGGAACCTGGTTCATATTAACTCATAGAATATATTTCTTAGCTAAGACATACCTCACCGTTTTCTCTCCGTTTCCCTCCCTAACCATCAGATCTCTGAGGGTGGTTGGTCGTTGTAGCATCGCTTTATTTATACACCTTTACTATCACTTTCTAGTTTGCAGCTACGGGCTGTGTTGTAGAAAAATGACCAAGATTCTGCAATGAGTGAAAGTTTAACTAAATTTATCAAAGAGAAAATGAACCCAGTAAGTTACTTAGAGTTCATGAGAGCGGTCGTTCCAACTCGCGTGGAGTCGGACGAGACTCTGGGAGGCAAGAGGAAAAACAACCGTTAAACTTTTCTTCTGAAAGAGCCCTCCTTCCTGAAGACCTTAGGTTGACACACAACTCTCGGGACTGGCGTCAGAGCAGCCTCACATAGTTAATAAGAACCAGTCTGAGGAAGGACCAGATAAAGGTCATCTTACCCTCGTAGTGAACTTTTAACAGAGCCTGTAAATAAAGAAAATTAACCTTAAAAGTGAATTAAAGCATGATGAGTAAAAATGTACAATGTAAAAAGTGTAATATAGTAACCCCATCACACCTCGGTCGTCTTTTTCTAGAAGCGAGGAGGTCCCAGCAGGAGGATTTCCTCCCTTAGTTTGGAGGAATGAAAACACAAGCGGAAACGTCCAGAAGTTGTTCACCTTTGTTTTCCTCCTTCATCCTTTATCGTTAATTAATTGTGACGTTTAATTCTGTGATTAATTTTGAAATAATCGCGGAAACTTGATTTTCAGCTAAAAACTCAAACTAGCAGTAGATTTTTCTTTAAAAAGAAACCTGATAAAAACACCTTCACATGTCAGAGCAGCTCTACAGGTCCGCCTCACCCCCCATCCGCCTTCTGCTGCTGCCATTGATTCCTCCTCCTCCTCCTCTTCCTCGCCACAATAGACACCCCCTCCTCCCCTCTGTCTCCGTCTCAGGCCTCATTAACCTTCTGCCTCCTCTCTGCCTTCTTCCTCTTATCTCACCTCCTTTTCACCCTCCCTCACCCCTGCCTTCCTCCTCCCTCCGTCTCCCTCCAACTGTCATCTGTGTTTTCATTGAAGACCAGTCTGCTGGTCGCAAGGAGCTGGTTAACCTACTTCCCAGAGAGAAGACACGTTATCGTCTCATCTCCATAATACCAAGACAGATCTGAGCAGCAGATGCTCGGAGAGAGTTGCTAATGCTCCATATGCTGAGGGAGAGTTACAAACGCTGCATGTCCGGAGAAAGTTGTGCTTTTTCAGCCATCGATGAGAAAAACCTGCAGAACTGTTGGTAAACGAAGCTGCAGAAACACATTGGCTGCATCTCTGACCGGCTGGTCTGAACTTTTTCCTGTTTTCTTAGAGGTTGAGATGAAAAAGGTGGTGATTAAAATAATATTAATAATAGATGAGAATATCTGTGTACATATTTCCCAGACTGCTGATGGTCCTTACAGACGTAAGAGCGAAGCAGCACTTCAGTTATTGACGTATTTTTAGCTCTGACCTTCAGAAACGAGTGAATTTTCCGGATCGCTAATGAGTAGAAACACTGTCAGGGTTTAGTCTAATGAAGCTGTTTCTTCTCCACATCTGACATCACTTCAGGAAATTCAAACTAACGCCTCAAACTGAAATATCTCCTCGTTAGTCACTCCGTTGACCCCGTCGTCCTCCTGCTGCTATTGTTTTCTGGCCTGCATCTGAGCGTCAGCGGCGGGCCCGAACCGGATCAGACGTCTTATTGTTTAATGGCTGCAAGGAGCACAACAGTTGGATTATCTGTCTTCTGTCAGTTTAAGCCTGATGTTTCTGTGTTTAACACTGAAGCTCGGAGCTCATGTTGGTTTGTTTAAGCTCCAGCTTAATCAGCACAACTCAGACTCGTCAAGCAGCTCAACCTCCTCTTCATAAAGATTTAATATAAAAAAGATGGACTGTAACTGACTGTAACATTACTGAAGCAGTGTGGGATCATCTGGACAGAGAACGAAACAAGAGGCAGAAACATCTAAAGAAAAACTTTGGAAAGTCTTTGAAGGATCCTGGAGAACTGTTCCTGAATCTGTGTGGGGGATTGGGGGGACTAGTTTAGGTTTTATCTACTAATCAGGTCTCTAAGAAGAGTTGCTTGTCTTCAGTAATTACCAATGAAAATAATTCATCATGAGGCACCGCTGGAGGAAACTAGAAACGAATGACTAAACATGGTATCAGTCTTGAAGGTCTGGCAGTCTGGACACGTCAGTCCAGGAAAAATCCTTTCCCAAAGAAGAGCTTTTAAAAGTCCCTGAAGAAGCCAGAGAACTATTCCTGAAGCTTCTCTAAGAGAGCATGACAAATATTCACTTTAAGGTCCTTACTCTGTTTTTCCCTCATTTAATGTATTTACTGGATTTTTATTTGAACATGTTTCATTAAATCTCTGAAGCGGTTTCTTGTTTTCCTGGAAATCTAAACATCTAAGATGTCTGGATAAAAGGTGAAGCAATGTGAACCGAATGTGGTGACGTTTCCTCTGCAGACGGTGGTGCTGCAGCCACAGAGGTCTCCAGCCAGTAGCATCGCACGGCAGACCGGAGAGACCGGCAGAGTTATCCACCACCGCCCTGCAGGAACGCTTCAGCTGCATCCAGCTGTTCCGTTTATATCATTTATACCTTTTAAATTCTTTATTATAAAAATTCCCGTAGAAGCTGAATCTTTAACCCCAGTCAGTGATTTTAAGTAGAGGGTCCTGGTCTAATATTGATATCGGAAATGGGTTCGCTATCAGCCAAAAAAGAAAAACGGTATCGGATTATATCGGCCTGCAACAAAAATCTCCAATATGAGCAGTCCACTCCGCTCCACCATTTCTGTCCAGCAGCACACGGATCCAGCGTGCAGAGGTCACATGATCAGACCAGCGCGTGGCAGTCCTTTTCGTTAAAATCTAAAAACGACGTTGCAGCTGAATGCACAAGCTCATCACGCATTTGAAGAAGCGTCATAAAAATCTAGCGAGAGGCTCATTAGCTCATTAAATCTCCATGTCCAGCTCAGACTGCAGAAAGAAGAGGTGGAGGAGTAGGAAGGGTAGTCTTCCTTTTAGTTTAGTTTATTTTTCTGCTCTTGTTCGAATAAGTTTATTTTGTTTACACTCTTTTCTTTTTTAAAGACAGAAGTTCCTTTTACAACACGCCCTAAACATTCACATGTAGTCTTTCTGCAAAAGCTATTTATTCTTCTCCTTCTTTAATTACATTTTTTTCCTTCCTGATCTTCCTCTTCTTCTCTGGTTTGTTTCATTCTCTGGTCACATGTCAGCTATTCAGCTCAGCACTGCCCCCGGTGGTTTCCGGTGGTAATGCTCCATTTTCTGTGTCGAGCCATATCTAGCTAAGCTCCCTGGAAACGGACCAAATTTGCCAAGTAATCCGTGCAGAAGACGGACGAAACTTTCCGTGTGAAATAGAAGCTGTGGACGCTTTGAGCAGTTTTTTTTTATTTTAATGTCTGCACCTCAGTTGTTACTGCCATAAACTGACAGTAAAAATTAACTAAAGGTTAATAAACTAAACTAAAAAAAATAAAATCAAGTGGCCTTGAGTTGTCAACGTTTTGTTTATATTGGATTTATTCAGGTGTTTCTCGGGGTTTTCTAATTTACTCTTTAATTATTCTTTTGTTATGTTTAAGGTTAAACTTTATGCGACCATCCATTCTCATGTTCCACACTACAAAATAAGTAAAGGTAAGATTCGTGCTGATATTTTATCGGATTAATATCGGCATCGGCTGCAGTATTGGTTTCATGTCAGTAGTTAGAAATTGTTTAGGGCACCCCTAAATCTAAGCTCTCTGATTGGTGGAAGGTCTGACAGGAAGTGGCTTCATCATCATGTCCAGGTCTTAATTTGACGTCTCTTAGTAACATAGTAGTCATAGTGATCTTTTTGTCTTCATCATCATCATAAGTTTATTTATAAAAATGTTTGAACACCAGCCACAGCTGAACATCTGGGATAAGTAAAATAAAAGAATAAAACTAACCAAACAATTAAAATATAAAAAAGTAGTAAAAAAATTATAATCATAGACACGAACTTCTACTGAATGACAACCACAGACTTGGAGCCTGTTTACATGTAAACCTAAATTATATCTGATTCCTAAAGTTAACAGATTATTCCCTCTGGTGACCCCATGCCTTTCAGTTTATTCACTTCAAACCAGCTGATGCTTTAAAAAACTTTGCTTCATAGTAAATGCAAACATTACTAAATGTGAGACGTCTTTGCGGCTGTAAACAACAGTTGGTGTACTCAGACCTTCATACACAGAAACAGATGGAGATGAGCCTGGACTTGTTTTCTGGCTCCATGAGTCGTTCTGCACGTCTGTCTTTGATTTCCAATGAAATGAGGAGTAACAGAATAATCAAGCCATATTTAAAGTAATTGCTTGCTTATTTGTCAGCACATGCTGGTTTCTCTTGCTGTGTGCATCAGTCTGAGGTCACACAAAGGTCATCCTCAGTTTCTCACAAGTGTTTATTAGAGATGGACATTTAAATCTGAGGGTGGAGGAAGGGAGAAGGATGGAGAATGTGCGCTGAGCTTAGGGAGAGTCGGACATGTTGACATGTGGATGGAAGAGAGGAATCCCGGCTGGCTTAATAAACATCGGTTCAAACGGAAGAAAAGCTTTTCTGTTTACTCTCAGTCCGAATGGTAAACACATGAAATTTACAGTTTCATGGAGAGTTAGGAGTTTGCATGATCCGTAGAACCACAATAAACACTCTGAGGGGGATGTAGCTTGGCTGGTCTGAATCAACCACAGAGTCTGAAGGAAGGAACATGCCTGCTATTCACTGGCTGCCAGGAGGGTGGACCAGTTTTTGGGGGGCTGGGCACCAGATGAGACCAGAAGCAGCGTCCCTCTCCATCTGTCTCACACAGCCCAGCTGGGGTTAACAGAGAAAGTGTGTGTTTTCTGGGTTTTAATGCCTATGAATATTAAGGATCATTAAGAGGATGATGTGTGTTTGATTTGGCTGTGAAAAGGTCAACAGCGTCCTCCGACTGTGTCGGGGTGGTGTGAGCAGCAGGGATATTTACACCATGACAAATGAAGAGAATTAAACAGAATTTTTTCCGCGCTTGTTTCAGGATGTGTCGTGTCTGAACCGGGACACCAGTAAAGTGATCGTGGTGGACTGTAAGAGGGAGGCGTTCCAGCTGCAGCCCTTCAACGGCATGGCCCTGAAGAAGTGGGACGGAAACTCGGACGATCGGACGCTCTACGACCTCGCCAACTTCCTCAAGAGTAAGACTGAGAATGAGGCGTTCAGGGCCCATCCTGACCACGTGCTTCCCTCAGAACTGAAAAAGTGAAAAAGAAGTCGATATAAACCCTAGAATGACCCTGATTTGGATGATTTTATACAAACAAACCTGGTAATGAAACTATACTGAAAACCTCCCAGTTTACAATCAATATAATGAGATGAAGTCATAGAGCATGATGGGGCTGGCCTCCCTGGCCGTGTGAAATGAGGAGAACTTTTCCACTGTTTTCAGTGGAAAAGTTGAATTATTTGTTTTTGTTTGAACAGGTGTGAATACTTTTTGTATCCACGGTAAAAACTTTTCTGTTTCCTGCTGCTTCTTTTCCTCTCATGTTCGTGGTGGTGAGAGGATTTGATGTGTGTGAGGGTCAGACAGGAAGTCAGTAGTACAGCTTTACTGTGGCAGCCTTTCACTGCTACGCCTGACTTCTGTAAAGAGGTTTACCAACATTTTTTGGACATGCAGAAAACTCACCGCTGACCTTAAAGGCGATATAACCTCCTGATTGGTGGATATCCGGTTTAGAAATGATGTTCTGATCCGTTTGCCTTCTTCTCTCCTCTCTTCGTCAGCCATCGCCCTGAGCGGGGTGGAGGATGTCCGTACGGTGCTTGAGAACTACGCCCTGGAGGACGACCCCATTGACACCTTTAAACGTAGACAAGCTCAGCTGGCGCAGGTAGGTGGAGGAATCAAACCTTCCTTCAGCTTTGGGCTCGGGGGTTCTGGTTCTGATGCTTTTCATCTCGGCAGGAGGAAGAGCAACGGTTGGCCGAGCTCTCCCAGCAGAAGAAACAGGGACTCTCTCTTGGCTCCATCGCGTCGCGGTTCTGGCGATCCAAACAGCAGTGAGCCCCGCCTCCCCACACTTCCACCAATCACAGCTCATCGCTGAGGGGGGGGTCAGAGAAGAGGGGGGGTCGACCAGTGTTATCCAGCTGAGCGACAGATAACGCCACAATGGGGCGGAGTCAGGACATTGGCCGCTTCTGCGAGGGACTTCCTGGTGTTGTTGGAGGTGGGGCGTGGGCGGCCCCCTCCCTCGGTTGCCTCCACGTCACCTGATGCTTTTCTAAGCTGCTGATTGGTTCATAAAGACAGAGATCCGGGTCAGGTTGACGTCTTGTTTTTGGTGGTTGGAGGCCAATCCAGGACCAGTGCAGCTATCGCCACTCCGGCTCTGGTCCGGCCCGCCGCTCACAGGATCTGACCTGAGATCAGCTCACTCCTCCAGCATGTGTTTCTTCTCGGTTTCTGTCGGCTGGAGGCCGTTCTCTAAACGTCTGAAAATAAACAGGAAGTGGTGTTTGGAAGTTTGTTCAATATGTCGGAGCGTCCAGCGGCGGCGTGGATGAAGAACGTGTGAAATGAGGAGAAAAACGTCATCTCCAACTAAGTCCTGCAAAAATTCCCACAAACGTGTAGTTATATTTCTGTCGCCGTGGAGCGGGCTGCTCACGCCGTTGGACGACTCCTCCGCAGACCTCGGCCTGTAAAATAAATCTCTGAGCAGCCGTCCAGAGCATCAGGAGACGAAACAGGACGGAAAAGGACATGGGCTGATTTCCACGCTCCTCATGTTGAACACTTTTACTCGCTGTTGACATCCTCAATAAACCAAACAAACTAGATCTCACTTCTATCCCCTCGTGTTTTTCATTCTTCTGGGTTTAGTTTGTTTCTTCTTTTGAAGTGGAAAAATAGAAGCTTGTCAGGTTATTTCTCAACAGGAGAAGCAGTTTATTTCGGTTCACTCCATTTTTGCTTTGCTTGTCAACAAACATCGCATTTCCTTCCAGTTCCTCCTTCAAATTAAATCTCTCCTTCAGGGCTCATAATGACATCTCTCCTCCTCCAGACATCGTCCATCTATAAACTCTGGGTTGAGTTATGAGTGTGGTGTTACATCGAAGTGTTGGAGGACAAAAGAATGTTTTGCTGAGGTTTAAGGATTTCAGTGCAGTTCAACAAACATAAGTTCATAATCAGCCAAACATCTGGATGTAAAGCGGAAACCCTGCCGTGCCTCTGACCTGTAAATCTTTTCTTTCTACACCACATCCCGTCCTATAAGTCTGCAGCAGAACCCACAACCTGAACCAGTACAATAAGTACAAAACTAAACAGAATGGAGGACAACAGAAAGATGGAGAATGACTAGATGGTGTAGGACTGTCTGAACAAATGTGTTTTGAGTTGTAATTTGAAGAGAGGAAGAGTCTATGGTGTGGATGTCAGGGAGAAGAGAATTCCAGAGATGGGGAGCCGAGCAGCTGAA
>CM047983.1:33984068-33994470 GCA_026261665.1 Melanotaenia duboulayi
TTTGTCTTTTTAACGTGGGCGTTTAGGGGAATTTGCTCTGTTTTGGTTGCCGCTTGCGTCAAACTGATGAGTAAATCTCATGCTCATTAACTGTGGCTGGAAGGCTGGCTTTAGGGAGACAGACCAGTCCGTCCCCGTAAAGTGTCTGGGGTGGCATCTGCAACTTTTATGTTCCTGCAACACTTTGCATTGATTAAAATCGATTCAGTAGTGAATCAGCCCACCCCTGGGATCTAACATTTTTCACTCAATATGTTATCAGTTGAGACGTCTTACTGCTGCTTCACTGCAGTTTTCCAAGTGTTCATTTATTTAATGGTTGGGAACTGAGGATGCTGAGTTTTCCAGAATCTCTGTCCATTCCTGCTGAATCCCAGATTCCAGCTGCTCATCAGTCCGTGGTTGTTCTTGTCTGATTCTCCTCTTCTTGATGCTCCAGACATTAGCTATCGTTCAGAATGAGGTCTGACGTCCCGCTGATGGGAGCATATGTCTGTCCAAACCTCCAACATCTCTGCATCAGTGGTACCTCCACACAGATGAAGCTCTCCGTGGACACTGATGTCCTGCACACCATCACACCGTTCTCTAATAACAGTCTGGATGATCTTTATCATCTTTGGACGTAGAAGTGATGAAAGTTTTCCTCCTTCTTGTGTAGTCCAGTTTCAGGTTCTGGATCTAGATCCAGTAGTGGACTTTGGTGAGTGAAAATGGTTCTTTAGGTCCTTCTGAGTCCATTTCTCTGTATTTAAACAGTGTCATGATGGATTCTCCTTCAGTGCTGTCAGGACTGGTCCTGACCATCCTTGTCCTTTCCACTCTGAATGTTCCCCCAATATTCTGGTCTACACGCTGAAAGACCAAATCTACCATACAATCTGCCATTAAGAAATATTTTTTAACTTATTGATGATCCTCTGATGGAGTTTGGACCCAAGTGATGAGACATGACCCATCCTTTGGTAAATGCTGCTTTTATACCCTATCGTGACACCCTCACCTGTCACCATTGAATCAGCTGGTTGGAAAATCTTGCAGAACCATGTTAGGGACCTTATACACCGAGCTGACAGTCACCCGCTTGATTAGTTTTTATTTTTGATGTGACCTTTGTTGCCATTATCATTTTTTTTATCCAATTCAAGTTGGATGAAAATTAAATTCAGTCCCGACTCGGGTGTCCACAGAACGCGTGTCCACTGAGATGAGCTGGTATCCAGAGATCAGGTCAAAATCTGGCTTTTATTCCAGTCTGTGGCTGCAACTACCAACCTGAAAATAATCACAACTCATCAATAAAGTGTTTAGAGCAAAGATCAGTTATATTCGCCTGTGTAACATGAGAAGGGCTCTGGTCTGTCACGCTGCATACTTTTATAACCTGCAGGCTTTTTGCAGTCATGACTCAGCACTTTTCTGGTGGTAGTTCGCATCCGGTGCAAACCACTGAGTATAGAAAATATTTAGATATTGCATTTCAGGCTGTGATCCATCTCATAATAATCATTAGGATTTTTTCTGCCTATAAAACAGTTTAGAAGATGAACCACGTTTCCATGAAAAACTTGTCGGCCTGTCGCTGTCAGCTCAGAGAGGGAACGCTTTAGCGATGATGCTTCTTGCAGGCCGATGTTAACTAAGATTTGTTTCTGTTGTCTAAACACAGTCTCTAAGAATAAATGCGGATGTTTGGGCTCAGGATACAAACAGCTGGATAAACCAGTTCCACTGTCACAATATTCAAGCCATCAACACAGTTTGCTGTGGACTGGTCATCAGACTGATTAATCATTAAATAAACGTTGGGCAGAATTTTAAAAATCTCGCTGTTTGATAACAGGATTCGTGTGGCTGCAGATGCGGATCCATCTGGATGTTTGCAGCAGGAGCTCCTGTACATGCAGTTCTCAACAACTTCTAAGTAGATTGTCATCAAAAAGCAGAATTTCTAGCAGATTTCGAAAAATAAAAAATTCATATCTTTCTTTGCAGCGCATCACTTGCATTCAGAACTCAAACCTTCACAATGTGCTTGTTTGGACATGATCCCCAAAAGTTCTGCAGAATCCATGATGTGAAGCGTCAGACCCCACTGTGGGTGGGTCGTGTGTGATCGGGGGGGTCACGTCTGGGGAATAAATCAGCGTTGTGTTGCTTTGTTGACAGGAAGGGCTGAGGAGGAGGAGTTTCTCCATGTGGTGTTTATGTTTCAAGGAACAGTTTCCAGTTTCTTGAGAACAGGCGTTACTGGGAGTCTGCTATATTGTGTGTTCTGAAGTGAAGATAGTGCAGCGGGTATGTGTGTGAGGTGTAAACATGTCCCATCTGGTAATGCATACCCTGTAGTCGTCTTTTTACCGTCCCTGTAAACAAACCTGTCCGGACAGTAACCGTGGAGGCTGCTCAGTCTGCCGTTCACCCCCTGGTCCCAGTCAGGAATCCAGCTCTGGCATCAGGGCCGGCCTGGTCCACGCTTCGTTTCTCTACGCACATGCTGACACGCTTTGCGTTTTACTCCGTAACTCTGAAACTGACTTGCTGCCACACGCAAATTCATGTTTAGCCACACGTGATTTCCAGAAAAGAGTGTTTTCTTTTAGCATTTATCTTAATTAATACAAATTACATCATTTTTCATCTCGGCTGGATATTTTCCAAAACATACATTCCCTCGTTTCCAGCTTTTCTTTCCATTTTTAATCAGCTTGCAGAATCTTGAAACTTGATGCCTGATGGCTAAAAACAACAAACCAGATGTGGAGGATAATTTTTTTCATTTTTGCCATGCTTCCTGGCAAAACTTCTTCATGCTTTCCGTGTTTCCTTAGGAGCAGAGATTATTTAGATTTGTCATCTGAAGTCTGTGGCTTTACCCAGATGTCTGTGTCCGGCACAGAACTTGTGACTGAGTCCAAGGACATGAAGACACAATCAACTCCGGACAAGAAATCATCAAAATTCCACAAACAAATCCAGCTGTATTTCTGTCCGTGGCGTCTGGGACCAGAAGAGATAATCTGAAAATAATTATGTTAATAACCTGTTTACATCACAGATTTATAGTGAGACTGAACCACATCTGGTGGCCATATTGAAAGTCTGCCTGGGTCCATACTTGAACCATACAATGAGAGAAACTGCTACACGCATGAGCCTTGAATATTCAAACAAATGGACAGCAGGAAATAAAATAGGAAATAAATGTAAGTAAACTAACTATTAGAGGAAACAAGCATCATACAACTCATGAAACAATCTGGCAACACAGAACGAGACACCAGTGTCACTGGTTCTGGACCCGAGCCGGTCTGACGACAACGTTGAGAACTAAAAGCTTTTCATTGAACAAAGGGGAGAGAAATCTAGTTTCACCGGGACGTTGCTGCATTGACAGAGCTGCTTCACGTGTAAGCTGAAGGACACGAAACTGTCCTGAGATCAGCTGTGTGGATGAAACTGGGACTCTTTTTTGGGGGGGACTCTATATGTGCAAACATTAGGGCTGGTAGCGAGGTGTGCTACCAGCTTCCGTTACCATAGAAACAAAGGGGGAGGTAGGTATATGTTTCTGACTCTAAACCGAGGAGACAGTGGTGCATTTTTCCAGTTTATTCAGTGAAAACCTTCATCCTAGAAGGAATCTTCCAAAATATTCAATTTTAGTGGCCAGAAACTGTGTTGCATGTGGACGCGACAAACACGTAGAGTAACCTGCAGCTTCCAAAATACTCATGTTCACCAATAATCAATCAATAGGAAAAGGTTGAAAAATAGAAGCAGCAAGTCCTGCTTTCCACTGCGGAGGACATGGATTAAAACCTAGAATGTATTTGAATGAAATCCCACTGAATTAAAGTTAAAGCTGTATTATTATTATTATTATTANACAGTGTCCTTTTCACTGATTTTTAGTGACATTTCTGCTTGAATGCTGCCTGAAATTTGGTTTCATGTTTTCTGCTCTCTGTCGGGTCTTAAACATCGTATCTGGAAGTGTGCTGTTTGAGTTTGAACAGGTTTCTCCAAGTTGATTTTCAGGAAGCATGATGATATATTTATCAAAGAGAGAGTAACTGGTGGAACGAGGAAACCGTTTAGCAGCAGGTTAATAGAATAAAAATAGCACAAATCACTATTAAGAATATTTTTGTGTTTTCTTTCCGTCTCATGGGAAATTTTGCCAAGCTTTATTATACAAGCCTTAATAACCAATCATGAGACAAAGTAAGGACCCATCTGTCCGTGCCAAGGTTTCACATTTCAAGACAAAAATAAAAATGATCAGGTCCTTATCAGGTCTTAAAATGAAGAACACACAGCCTCAGATGAGAAACAACACGTTAACTTTTACACTTATAATTTTCTGAATGGAAAATGAAGCAAAAATTCAGAATCAGAGTGAAACGGCTTCTATCTTCACTGCTTCCAAGTATTTAAAGGCTCAGTAGCAGCCAGGACCTGCTGATCAATGCACTGATCACTGATCATTATCAGTGTGAGCTCCTCAAAAAAAGTGTGTTAACGCGATGCTAAGGAGGAAAGACATCAGCAGTGACCTTACAGAAGCAGCCATTGCTCCCCATCAGTCTGGGGAGGTTGTAGGGTCATTTCCAAACTAGTCCATCATTCTACAGAGAGATTATTCACAAGTGGAAAACAGTCCAAGCAGCTGTTGGTGGTGGTAGAAATCAGCGGCGTTATTACGCGGCACCACCAAGAGGAAGCTCTAGGAAACTAATAAGTAAACATTTTCACGCTTTGTGCATGTCATACGACAGGACAATGGTCCCAAACACAGCTGCAGATCTACAACAGAATAACTAAAGAAGCTGATAACGTACACAATTATCTGCTTCATTTTCTCCTCTGGACATCTTTTAGAGGTTTTCCATCCAGCTTCCATGTGAAGTTTCAGCGGGTTGACAACGTACAAATGAGTCAGCAAATATTCAGGCTGATTTACTGTCTGCCTTCGGGTAGCCTGTATGCTGCTTTCCTTCACTATTATTGCTGCTGTGATCAAATACCTGCAGGACTCATCAACAGACAAGGAGCGTCATCTGCTATTTTCAACGTGTTGTATAAAAACAACGGTATAATTTATGCACCACATGCTACCTTCATAAGAGCTGAACCGAAGCTATGAGTGGACCAGAATCCCTCCACAGCCATGAGAGAGAAGCATAACTACAACTTATTGCTGTTAAAGGGGCTTTTACAAGCTGCTGGATCATCACACAGTGTGATATATCATGATGTTTTTTTATAGAATTGTAGGGAATTTTTGTCAGGAGTCAGTTTTCATGTTGCGTGTTTGACCCACCAGGTCAGGCTGATAATCAGGATCAGTTGGCTCCACAGACGGAACAGACATCCGAAAAATAAATCCATATTTCCAGATATTACAGTGAACTGGTGTTTATCGCCGGCTTGCTGACTGGAGTCGTCCCTGTGCTTCCAAACGAGCCCTCGCTTCTCTCTCAGGACCTCATTAGTGTGTAGAAATCGCTTCCTGCTTATCTTCAATCTGCAGTCTTTCATTCCAGCCTCTCAATGAGCCTGACGGGAGGGAAACAGACCTCCGAGCTACTGCCTCATGTATGCAGCACTTCTTTTAGCAGTGTCGCAACACAGCAGCTACACACATCCAAATATGGAAGTATTTTTTACAAAGTTTAGCCCACAGATTGAGTTTCAGTGTCGCCCTGAAATAGAACTTTCTCCAACAGATGGATTCATTTCTGCAGACAAAGACAGAAACTCGTCTATTTGAAGCAATGATTCAACAAATTATGGCAGTAAAGTCTCAGTTGTTTGGGGTAGTGCCTTTTCTTTCCTTTCCTCTCCTGCTTTACCTTTCCTTTCCTTTCCTCTCCTTTCCTTTTCTTTTCTTTTCTTTTCTTTCCTTTCCTTTCCTCTCCTTTCCTTTTCTTTTCTTTTCTTTCCTTTCCTCTCCTTGCTTTACCTTTCCTTTCCTTTCCTTTCCTTTCCTCTCCTTGCTTTACCTTTCCTTTCCTTTCCTTTCCTCTCCTTGCTTTACCTTTCCCATATGACCCATTATATTGAACCAGGTGCGCTAACAGATTATAAATAATAGCATAACTGGTTCCTGGAGGTTAGCACTGTCGCCTCATCTGGAAGCTTCAGGGATCGAACCCTAGTCCATCTGTTCAATTGAACTTTCTGTCCTCTGTTGTGACCTAAGTCCCGTCTCCTTCTCTCTGCAGGTGCGCAGTGTTTGGACCACGGTAAGCGAATCACGTGCCGCTGTCGGCCGGGTTTCACCGGCACCCGCTGTGAGACCAACATCGATGACTGCGCCAGCAAGCCCTGCCACAACGCCGGCACCTGCATGGACGGCATCAACGACTTCACCTGCACGTGCACCCTGGGCTTCACCAGCAAGGACTGCTCCAGGCGCACCAGTCACTGCGACCAGTTTCCCTGCAGCAATGGTGGAACGTGCTACACCCACTTTACCGGGCCCGTGTGCCAATGCCCGCCGGACTACATGGGCGCTCGCTGTGAGTACTTCATTGACAGGCCAACTATAAAACCTCCAGACAACGAAGACGTTTCTCCGGCGCTGATTGCAGCTGTCGCGCTCGGCTTGGTGACTCTGACACTGCTGATCTGCGCCGCCATCCACATCCTGCGTCAGCTCTGCCGGGGCAGGGCGATGACGGCCATTTCCACATCCGTGAAGAATGATCTGGAGACGGTGAACAACCGGAACGCCGTGATCGGTGGGGGAGGACCCAACAACGGGAACTTACCTGGAGCGCCGCTTGGCAGCTTGAGGGAGAAGGAGGCCTTCCTAATCTCTGGAGGTCACCTTAAAGTGTCCAATAAGGATGCAGCGCTGGCGGAGAAGGGTAGCGACAACATGTCCATGTTTAAAAACAAAATGGCAGACTGTAATCTGATGAATGAGGAGCAGCACCTGGAAAAGAACAAGTTTGACCTGTAAGGCCATGCTGATGTGATGTTTGGTGGCTGTCTGTCTGTGTTTTCATGCTGTTTTTCATTTCCTCCATTCTCTCTCTGCACGTTCTGTTCTGTGAAGGCAAGTGGCTGCATGTTTTCGTCTGTTATCTGTCCAGCACATTTCACTCTTTCTGTCCCATTCTCTGTTGATGCTGCTGAATCAACTCTTTCTCTCTTTTGCTCTAACAGTAAGAAATGTGACTCATCCATCATCGCCCCTCCTCTCAGTTTTGCAAAGGACAGTCTGTATCACCCGGTGTTCATCATCCCAGAGCAGATGGAGCAGTGTGTGTTTGCCACGGAGGTGAGAAGTTTCTTTGGACTCATTGCAGCTCCAGCTCCTTACATGAGGGGTTATTATTTAGTGCAAGGATCATCAGCTCTGGACCTCTTGGGTCACTGTCCTGCAGGTTTTAGATGTTTCCCTCTTCCAACAGACCTGACTCAAAAGAAAGGTTTCTCCAAAACCTTGTTTTTAAGTTCTGCACCAGCCTCTTAGCAACCCATTCTTTGAGTCTGGTGTGATGTAGCAGGGAAACATCTAAAACCTGGAGGACATTGGCTGAGGTATGGAGTCAGTGTCTCTACTTGAAGAAGAAAGGACTCAAAGCAGACAATTCTGGCAGCAGATGAATCCAGCTAGGTTTATTTGGGTTTACAAGTAAAATCAGAGGGAAAAGCCTCTATTACAGCTTCACCCCTGTCATTTATAGAGCCTCAGTTCCTCTAGAGTAAAAGCTTATTCTTGTTTTTTTCCCTATTAAGGCAATGACAGATCAACAATGCATCTAATTCTGACCAGTCATCCGCCTCATGGGTCACATGTTCACTGACCGTCTTACACACCACAGGCAAGCTAAGAATTTGGGATGTGAATGATGCACACCATCCCAGGCGACAATCATAACTGTAGATTCAGTAAACACTTATTTCAGACAAGCCCTAATTGTGGTTTATCTTTGAAGACACGCTGTACTCCAGTAGCAGATGAAACTGCAACAGCAACGCTGCTGTTATGTCAGCATGGTTTTATAAGACAAAAAACTTGTTGCAATATAAACTAAACAAAAAAAATGTAACCTGAATAAATATTTAGATGTTTTGAATAATTTAAACTGCTCAATGCTGCAGGACTGCCATGCGTTCTTAGCATTTGTTTGCCAGTAGGTTGCTTGCATTGATGTGGGATAACGTGTTGCAGGTGCATGTTGCAATATTGACTTGAATAGTAGTGGCGCTCATGCGAACATGAACACAAACACGACAGGTTCTAGGTAAATGGACCTGCATGACCTGCAGATCAACTACCAGCATCTGTATGATTTTTCCTCCCCCTTGCACAGTGGTAAACACTCATGCCTTAACAGTTGACAACAAATTGGAAGAGTTTTGAGGCTTGATGTCCCAGAAATACAATGTGACCGGTAGATTGACCTTTTCACTATTTCACAGTCCAAGTGCTGTGTGCTGCCTCTAGTGGAGACCTCCAGTATTGAGTGTTTTTGCCACATTGTGCTTTCGTCGTTTACAGCAAGTATATAAACAAACATAATGTAACGTTGATGTGTATGCTTATGTTCACAGCAAGTATAGTCCTTAAAAGAACAACTAGCCCTTTTAAGAGCTGGAAAGGAGGAGAGGCGCACAGAGCAGGGGAGGGGGTGGAAGAATTTGCTGTGAGAAACTTCCTGTTTAGCTCTGAATGTTTTGCTACCAGCTTTAGTAATAAACACCACACAGCTCTGCTAGTTCCAGCAGAGTCCCGTGTCTGCTTCACCACTGTTTGGTAAAGTGAAGGTAGCTAACCCTGAAGCTAGCTGCTGGGTAAAGTGAAGGTAGCTAACCCTGAAGCTAGCTGCTGGGTAAAGTGAAGGTAACTAACCCTGAAGCTAGCTGCTGGGTAAAGTGAAGGGAGCTAACCCTGAAGCTAGCTGCTGGGTAAAGTGAAGGGAGCTAACCCTGAAGCTAGCAAAGTCACTAGTATTCTCAACTAATAATCAGGCTTTATAACCTAAAGGGTGCTATTATGAAAGATAAATTCAGCACCATGCATCACATTTCACAGAGAACAAGACACATGCGCATCAGGCTTCATCAGGCTCTTATTCAACACACTTTGTGGAGGAATGATCAGTAACCAACCTGTACAGATTCTCTATAAGTTCTTTTTAGAGAAAAGCTACTGGAACTCAACCAAACTAATCCTGTTTAATTTTTTACAACTTCTTCAACTCTGTAAAACACCAAGGAAACATCTGTATAACAACCCAACATACTAAAATACTCAGTAAACATGTAATTGTGACTTACCACACTTAGTGACGATGAGTCAGACTGAGTTTAATCCAGATGCAGACGATGCCCTTCAACTGCAGAGGAGGAGGGCTTCTAGCACCTGTGGTTGCTATGGTTACTATCTCGCTAGGTCTCGGTACATTGCTTCAATCATCCAAGCTGCTGGAAGTAGTTGATACTTGCAACGTGACACCTGACAAACATAATGTGCCCTTTAACTTATCAGGAAAATTTGATGATAATGTACATGTATAGATTTAATATGCAGACATAGATTAATTTAATTAAATAGAGGCTTTGTAATTAATTAATCTTGATCATAACAATATTTGCCCCAAAAAGTAACATATTTTAATTTAAATGTATTTTATTGGACGACTAAATCAAACAATAGATAGACATTAATATTGTAAACTCAAGCTCTTGTAATGTCTGATAAAAAGGATTTAATTACATGTCAACTGAAACAAGTGGAAAAACAAGTAGAAAATATCCCTGGCCAAAACTTGTACTTGTAATGTGTCATTTTAAGTACTTTAACTAGCAGCTCCAGCAGTTCTCTGATTAAGTGTCTACAAAATATTACAGACCTTTTAACATTTTAAATGTTATATATCGGATGGTAAGCCCGGGTGGGATCAGCCAGCAGCAGCTTTGAGTCTGGTCATGGAGCAGAGGTGAATGTCTATGGAGCTGGGACTGATGTGTTTACGGATGGGGGCGGGGCCTCAGTCAGCGCCGCTGCTCGATGAGAAGAGAAAACGGTGTGTGCTTTCATGTCAGGCTCCAATAGTCTCCAGTATCACCAGAAAGTCTCTAGATTTGTTTCTAGATGTTTTTTTAAAAATAGAATCACTAGAGGGTCTGAAAACTCACTAAATATAGCACCCAAGCTTTGCCGTGTTCATAGCTGTAATCATACCGGAAAACGTGCGCTGACCAATGTTCCGCGGTGTTTGGAATTCAAACTGCAGTTAAATGCGTTCATTTTTTAATGCGTTCATTATTTAATGCGTTCATTTCTTAGCAATCAATTAACCATCTTGCGAAACTTTGATATTCTGAATGTCAAAGTTTAATTTCTATTTCTGAAAAGATATAATGAAATATTAGCAAA
>CM047983.1:33994638-34010540 GCA_026261665.1 Melanotaenia duboulayi
GCCTTATTTATTGTTTTGCATCATTTATCACAACAGCTGCACATTAAATTCTTTCCATCATGCTTCTAACTGAATTTTGGTTTCTTTTGTACATTTTTAATTGTTAATTTACTTGTTGTTCAGACTTCCAGATAAAACTGATTTAATTTTAAGTTTTGACTTGTAGTAACAACTGTGTATAAGATGCACATTGTTAAGCGCTGTATCACACTTCTTGCTGCTCTAATTGCTTGTAGGTCTATCCTGTTGAATCCAGAGGTGTTTTAATTTTGCCTCTTGGCTCTTGAGAATCCAGACTAGTTTGCATTTGTGAGTCTGCATGATGATGCCATGCAAGCACAACATAAAAAGAAGATCTTCCATCTTTCATAATCACTGCATTAGCAACATTTTGATCAGATAATCAGAAATCATCAACCTTCACAATCAAGTGGTGACTTGATTGTGAAGTTTGTGAAGGTTATTTCAGTTATAGTTTTTTGGAGCATTTCCATTATTTCTGATAGAACTTGGTACATTTTCTCGTAGGAACTTAACCGATACCACTGCTGTTTGCAAAATCGTGCACATGGTTTATGATTTTTTTTAGTATTTTTTCAGCCGTTCTAAAGTGAACTCTGCAGCAAGTTGGTTCATTTACCCCAAATTAAAGGATTTATTATTCAGAGGCAACTCTAAGCTTCCACATTAAAAACTAAAGTAAATAGACAAGATGAAGCTAAACTGAGACTGAACAATTAATTGTAAAAACACTTTTTAGATATTTTTCCATTAGATGTTATGTACAGTACAATACAGAACAGTATGGTTCAATCCAACGTAACTCTTTTACTCTTTTTCTGTAAATCTGTTCTCATAGTTATTTCTGATAAATTCCCTTTTCATGCACACAATATGTAGTCCATGTACAAAAACTAGATGTGCATGGTTTTAATTTTTCACATACAACCAGGAAAATCTTTGGAAATGATAAATTGTGTTCGGTACTTTCAAACAACTTTAAAAAATGCAAATGTGTCATTTGCATGTTTGCAGAGACATTGGTTCATGCCCAGAGTTAATGATTTTACCCATTAGTGGTATGGCTTCAGGCCATCATGACGTATCATACTGGTTTGCTATAAACATAGGCTGAGGTAGAACCACAAAAAGTAACAGTTGGAATCGCCTTTGTGGTGGAAAACCAGAAAAATAGAAAAAAATTTAAAAAGCAATCTGTACATTACGAAAGCTTAATGTACTATGCAATGAAAAACCACTGTTAATGATATGCATTGGTCCCCTTTGGGTTTAAAAAGTTGCAAAGCCAAATTGTAAAAGCTGTAGCAGCTTTAATAGCACTGAGGTAGTCATTTAATTACCCTGCTTTATGAACAATTCCTTGTTTGTTAATATGAGCATTCATCCAATATGCCGATGATTAACTGCTGTTTCTGTGTTGTGTCATCCTCAGGTATAACCTTGAGTTTTCAGACCGCCAGCGGAGGGATTTTTACGCTGAAGGCCTGAAACTTTTCTGTCCAGGACAGTACACCCAGAGGACCTATTCTACACACAAGTCTTTATTTAATATTTATTACTGCTGCTCAACTGAAAGAAACAAAAACAAATGACCTTTATTCTCCTTTTATACTAACAATGTTCTTCGACAATGATAGAAAAGAAGAAAAACTGAATGTCCCGCATCATTTGCACTATTTATCTTTTTTATATTATAACTCCTAATATAATTTTCTGGCCATCTGTATTAGCTTATCATTCTTGTATCTGACTTGAACAGAAGACATGAATTGGCCACCAATCAGAAAGCCAGGTGCCTTAGCTGCGCTCCCGAATCATTGGGGCAACCCCTACCAGTAGTAGTAGACTATAAGGTGTCAATCAAATCATTGTGATAATGGGAGAGAAAACAGTTTATTTCGGGTTAAAAATAATAATAAAAAAAAAAACTATGCTTTGCCATGACTGATTTGGCTGCACATTGATATGGGGAGTTTGTGAGACCCCCCATCACTGTGCCATCCATGTTGTGTTATTTGTTTGGTTATACTGAAATGAAAAACCACGTTGTGGCCTATTGGAGGAACAATATCGGATTTACAATCAACATCCAAGCCTTTACTTCGAAGTGCCTATTAGAAAAACAGCTGAAGGGCTTAAAGCCAGCATTCAGGACAAGCTGAAGTCACTCCTCCTGGACCACAGCTAGCTTTTTAATCTCTAACGCATCTTCAGATCTTCTCTTTAAAGCCCAGAAATCCCTTTAAATCCACCACACACAAGCCTTCTTAGTACTGAATGACCCTAACACCTAAAACTTCCCAGTTTCTATCTCTGATATGAGTCCTAGTTCTAGTCAGAGACTGTACAATCATTCACCTCGTGAGTTGATAATCTAAAGTGATGATGATTCTATGCTGTTGAAGATGTTCCCCCCTATGTCTTCCTGTGACTTCACCTGTCTTCTCCCACAACTGTCCTAAGTTGTAAAAAGTATTTTTGTATGAATCAAAGTTGAAAAAACATGTCTTTTATGCTGCCTTTTCCCCAGTTTACCTGCTGCAGTCCGAGCAAGTAAACCCCTGGAAACACCTGCGGTTCAATGTATGCTAAGAGTATGAAAAACAACAGCTATGAGTGGTTCTTTTGTATATTTAAAAGAAGAAAAAATATCCACCACTATTACAGTGAAGTACTCCAAAGAGAGTTTTTATTCCTTCTTTTTCTTAATATTCCATTTGATACCAAAAATATGTGTCATTCTTGTGTAGTCATGCTTTTGTACTATCTTCTTTAATTTAAACAATGCAATGTGTACATATCCTCCAGAAGACAGTTTTCCTATTTAATTCAGTCTTTTGTAAATAATTTTGTATTTATGGAAGAAAATTGTAAATATTTTCTTGTTATTGTGCCCCATGTTTCTGAATCAAGGACCATATATTTTTCATAAATGAATTAGAAAATAAGTTGAATTTTGTTTTTTTGTTGTTTTTTTGTTTGTTTGTTTTTTTCCTTATTTCTTTTTTGGATGAGTGGGGTCTCAGGCAAAAACAGAGCCTTTCGTATCCGGAAAACTGGTCCAGGAATGTCCAGTTCTGCCTTTTTTCCATGTCAGAATTAAGCTTCTCTTCATCTGCGGATCACCTTCAGATGAAATCCATGAACTGAATTTTAATTCTGATCTGGAAGTGAAATTAAGTCCAGGTTCCAATTTTCAGGCTGGTGGAGGTCAGTTTGATTGGCTGTCACAAAATGCTGATCGAGGCTAAAAGAATTCATACTGATGATCATAATGTTAAAAATATTGTAGTTTTTTTTTTGTTTAGTCTCTTTTTTGTAAATGAATTGCACTGAAAACAAACTGGGAAATCTGTAATCATGATTATGAAGAACGGCAGACAGTAATACTGCAGGTTTAATTTTGTTATCATTTAAGCATTATTTAAATCAGAAGAATATTTAACCTGTGAACCTGAATTGGATTACGCGGGTATATGAAATGGATGATTTTGACGATTTGTTTTGCATCATTTTTAGGACCCACCCTCTAATTTCAGCCCCAAACATACAAATAACATGGTCCGACTCAGCGGTGACGACACTACTGATGATATTACAAATCATTAAATTAAGAATGTTGCATTCAACTTTTTTGTTCATATTTTAAGTTTCTGAAAGTGAGAATAATTAGGGTAGACCACTTTTGCCCTCTCTGCTCTGATTGGCCAGCTTCAGTGGCTTGTTCAGGTATGATAGCTGGAAAAAAATATTTATTCAAATATTTATCATATAAGAAATTACCAATAATTATGTTATTGCAATATAAAAATATATTATCAGACCTTTATTTTTATATTTTTAGGGAGGGGGATTGGGGGGTTGTCCTGTAAATATGACTTTAAATCAATTTGTTGACAATAGTATAACAATTTTGTCATTTCAGATCAAATGTCATATGTAAGGGATAATGCCCGACTAGGTGTCCATTGTCACAAATTAAGGGCATTATCCCGCTTATACCGTGGCCACTTACAAAAGAAAAAAAATATTAAATAAATGTTTTAATGCGTTAATGTTTTTTTACTGTTTTTCCACAAGACGCGTTGCCAAGGTAACCGGCTCCAACACAGATCCTGCAGCTCGGTCAGCTGCAGCTGTTTTGTGGCTACGGAAGATGTGGACTAATCCACCATGGCTGCTTTAATTTCATCACCTAAAACTCAGAAGTGGAAACACATGGCTTGTTTAGTATTAACACAGAGGTACCTCCATTTTTAAACAAACATCAGGTCCAATATTTTGACTGGCCGATACTGAGATATAAATTCTAGAATATCGATATACCCATCCCTATTAAGACCTCAACTCAACGACACATATATGACCAAGAATCACAACTTCCTTCACATATATGAAAACCATTCAAATCCCACAATATTCAATTTATTAAGTAAATTCCTGCCGACATTCACCTTCATTTCATATCTATTAAAAATGTTAAAATCAATTTCATCTACTTCACAATGAATTTCCATTCATATCATTTAACTCAAGACACCATTTCAACTTTGAAATATTCACAAGAAATTGGATTATTTGGCTGGCCTTCAGATTTTTGATATCTTTAATGATTTAAAAATTTCCAACACGTTAAAAATCTTAAAGCAACATCTTGAATATCACATTCTTCCAATGCAACTCAGTTCTTCCAATAATTCTTCATATTGGGCATTTTTCAGCTAATTCAGCCTCCATCATCCCGCTGGCAGGATTATTCCTAGAGATCGCCTTCGCTAGTTCCAGATTTATTTGTATTTAGCTAAATTACTAAACATCCAGGCACCCCTTACAGAAAAACCATATCTGCTCTACATAAACATGCACATGTGAACCAGAATAGAATAGAATAGAATAGAATATATTTTATTGTCTTTGCTCAGAATGTTGCAACAGAATTTGTTCGTCGGCTTCACGTCATTGTGGTGCGCCAAGCACTGTCCCAGTTCGGAGAATTCGAAGGAGCCTTCGAATTCTCCCTACAAGTCCACACTTCCTTTGGCCTCATGATGCATCCTTCGCAGCCTGTTTTCTCCCAGAATTCATTGCGCACAAGACCGAGGCAAATCAGCAACCGAGCTCAGAATAATATGTGGGTTTTTGTTTGTTTGTTTGTTTTTTTGTTGGTGTTTGTTTTTTTAAACCACACTTTGGTAGAAATGTGACAAAATCAAAACATTTAACGTTTGTTAAATGGTGGCATTAAAATCCTGTAATATTTGATATTTGTTGATTTTTAAGGGAGGGCAGGGGGCTGCCAATGATTATCTGTGCTGCTTTTATGACCCCCCCGATGAGCTCGCTGTCCTTTCCAGTGCAGCCAGCATACCGCACTGTAATGCAGTGAGTTAGCACGCTCTCCACCGTGGAACAGTAGAAGGTTTTCAACAGATTTGTTTCCATGTAAGGTGTAAAGTGCATGTTAAAATGTGGTTTTGGAATGTTTTCATGTGATCCATGTGAAGAACATGTGAAGTACATTGGATCACATTATGCAAATATGGTTTTGGAACATAAGTTCTAAGTTTTGTGTGAATCCCATGTGTTTCATATGTGGTTTTTGTTTGAATCACACATATGTGATTCACATATGCTTCACATGGTTTTTATGTGGTTAGCACTCCTGGTTTCCATGTGAATCACATGTATTTAAAAAATGTAGTTCACATGTGATTCATGTGTGTTTCACATGGGCTTTATATGTTTTTCACATGCGGTTCACATGTGGAATGTGTTGTTCACACGTGTTATTCCTGTAAGGGATGAACTGAAGCTTCGTCTCGGCCTAGAGTCTCCTGGTGAGACAGTCATATGCAGCAGCGTGTCGTCAGCATATATACAGTATGATCAGATGTTTGTATGGATTTAAAGCATTAACAATAAATGACATCAGATACAGAAAGATTCTGATTATTTATAAGCTCAAACTGGCAGCTGCCCAGTTAACCAGACCTCTGCCCCGAGGACGATCAACACCTGCCGGGAAGTTGTTTGCAGACTCCCAGTAATATTCAGTCACTGCACATACTGCAGAATAGGTCTAGTTCCCATCGGCTATGACACAATTTATTTAACTCTACAAAGACAAGACACAAAAAACAAAAGCCCTTGTCTCCAATTGTGTCAGTAAAAGTCTTTACTGTGTAAAAGTGAACCAGACTTTTTTGCAATTTTATTCTATGTTGTGGCCACGTTCTGTGATTGAGCCACAGTCTCTCAACAGTTTGTGCAGTCATCCTAAAATATTATCTACTGATTTGTGATCTGATACAAGACGTTCTCATTGTACTGAAAAAATAGGATCAGAGTTCAGCAGTTTGTTGGGAAACTGACAAAAGAGGTTTACACAATTAAAATTCAACATTAAGGAGCTCGAAGGGTTTGGTGGGGTGTTTTACGGCATTTCATCATTTTCTCTTTCAAATCTTCTGATACCTGCTTACTGAGGGTGATTCATTTTATGCTTCAGATGGTTCCAGTGTAACATGGATTTCATTGGTTTGTTTCAAACAAATAAAAAAATGGATGAAATAAATAAAATACAAAAACAAGACATACCACTTAAGTTTCTATCTGAGATACAGACAGGCATATGATTTGTATACTTGTTTTTTGTCTTTTTTAGGTGTGAAAAGGGAGAAGGAAGAAGTCTGTCACATGTTATGACCCCCTACGAAACATGCATACTCATATATGACTTTTTAGAGTTATATATTAGGCAATAATAACAATATCAAATATTCATTTAGTAAAACACGTTATCAGACAGTTTGGTTACTTGAACAATTCTTCCACACTGTGAACAAAGATACGTTGAATGAATGTTGTGAGTAATGTTGCTTTCAGCATAATTTATTATATAAAATCACTCTAAAAATCTACTATTTCTACTTCTCAAGCAGAATCTTCAGTTTTCAGACCCCTATTTTCTTTCCTCTCCACCCCCAACCGGTCCAGCCAGATGACTGTTCTTCCTGACTCTGGTCCTAATGGAGGTTTTCCTTCCTAACTCTGGTCCTGATGGAGGTTTTCCTTCCTGACTCTGGTCCTTATGGAGGTTTTCCTTCCTGACTCTGGTCCTGATGGAGGTTTTCCTTCCTGACTCTGGTTCTGATGGAGGTTTTCCTTTCCACTGTCTCCTGGTGCAGCTCAGGATGGATGTGATCCAACCCGTGGGTTTCCTTAGCTCAGCCATTAGTTTTTATGAACTAGTTTATGTGAACACAGTTTTTATAAACTGGTTTCATGTGTACTGCCGATATGTCTTCGGTCATTTACAAAAACTCTGTAGGAGGACCATATGGGTCTGTACGGGATCTCTGACTTGATAACTAAACCAGATCTTAGCTGGAACCAGAACTGAATGCGATCTGGTTCACTCTAAAAGGGTTAAAGGTCTCTGATGAACGTCCTTCTTGTTTGGTCTGTCATATGTCACCTTCTCCATCTGTTTTTCTTCTTAAGAGTCTGTCTTCCACCTCCTCCCCCTCTCCGACATCCCGTCTGCTTTCTCTTACTTTCCCTCTCGCAGTTTCCAGTTTCATTATGCCGTTAACTGATACAGCGTCTCCTGGTTAATGAGTAGCTGCAGCGACGTGTCCGACACGCTGACAGCAGGACAGTGGCAGGAGCTTCAGACTCTGGCTCACCTGCTGTTCACCTGAAACACACACACACCTGTCCTCAGGTTAAACTCTGAACTCTGCCGAGCGTCACCTGCTGGAAACAGAAACCTTCAGACGACTGAATAGAGGTTGGAGGTTACAATGCAAGCTTTCCCGGCCTCTGTTGAAATGAAAATAATCTGTTAAAGGCAGGCGACCACAGACGTAGACTTCCTCACCTTTCCTCCACACACTGACCCAGACATTGTTTTCTTTCTGGCAAGGAGAGGGAGAGCAGTCGCGTGGTGTGTCACCAAGCAAACAAAGGCCAATAACAGACATACCCAAAGCTAATGAGCATTTAAAAGGCTAGCTTAAAGGTTGTTTCACAGCTAGTGCAGCAGATAATCCTCTCCAGGTTTATTCGAAGCCAAAGACTCCCAAACATTTTCATTTAGTAGATTTAAATGGAAATTATTAATTTTAGCAGCTGGCTGTTAAATATTCATGAAAACCTCCATTTTTCTTATTTTCTGATTAACAGCGCTTATTAGCAATTCTTAGCTAATGCTGCTAAGTCAGTTTCCGCTTAGTTCACCAAATGATTCTTTAATTTCTTGATCCTTTTTAGTTTTTATTAAGCAATTTCCCCACTAAGGGAATAAATAAAGGTTTTTACGTATTCTTTATGCAGCTATCTGTCTCATAATAAAAAAAACTTTAATAGTGTTCAGAGCATCAAAAATCCCGTTCGGATCTGTATTTCCAGCTGGTGAATTCTGCTTAGCGTTTATGCTACATCACAGTGATGTGTCTTTTTTATAAAGGGTGCAAAACTGTGACAGTAAAACATCTTTAAAAGTTCCTGCAGGACATTTACAGACATTTCAGTTCAGAGGGAAGGACGACGAGCTGAGAGAGCTTCAGTCCAGATGAAAGAAGAGTGAAGAACACACACAGATGAAACACCCACCTGTCATCACTCCATCACCCTCTGCGACCTCCGACCTCGCTGCTCCCTCTCTCTCTTTGCCAGCTTGTTTTGGATACACACTCTGTCTGCATGGCGAGAAGTGTGTGTGTGTGTTGTGAAAGTTGTGAGGAAGAAGAAGGAAGAACATGAATCAAGTGTCTTCTCTCAGTATCCTGCTTGTCCTCGGTCTCTCTGTTGCATAAAAGTGTCAGTTTTCCACCTCTGCAGACTTTCTAAACTTTTCATTTTAGTTAATTTGGTTTCTAAATGACATTTACAGTTAAGCCTCCAGGTGGGCCAGGAACTATTTAGGTCCGTGTAGCCACTTTTTAATGGTCAGTTGCTCTTGCCAGTGTTAATACATGAGATTTTCCAAAAGTTAAGGGTTTGGAGTAGAACTGTATCTTTGCTTTTCATCAAACCTTTATTTAAAGAGGTTTATGTTAATGTCATAGTTCTGATTAGGACTGTAGATGAAAAAAAATAATTTGTATGATAAAGAACTTTTTTATCTGCAGGTCTCAAATGAAAACAGATCAAATTTATTTGTAAAGCACATTTAAAAAACAACTGAACAGTATAACTATAATATATATATATATATAACACAACATACAATAATAATAATAATAATAATAATAATAATAATAATAATAATAGTTTTTTTAAAGGTTAGGAACACCCCAAGGCTTTAAAAATAAACTAGTTTTAATTTTGTCTTGGAAACATCATTGGCTCGGAGATCCTAATATGAGTTATTATTATTTTTAAAACCTAAATAATGAAACAGAATTAGTGTTATAATTTATTGACATATGCATCCTGCAACGGACGTGTTACCTGTCCAGGTGAACCTGCAAATGCTGGGATAGGCTCCAGCTGCCATGATGGCCAAAGCGGTTTAGATGATGACTGGATGAAACATGCATGAGTCTAATAACCCAAACTTTTCTCTCTGAAATTCATTTTTGGAAAATAGTTTGTGTTCTTTTGGGTTTGTTTTGCTATAATAAATTATAAAATTATGAAAAAATCCTCAGTCAACGTACTTAAAGCCAGAAAGAATAAAAACTTTGTAGATCTGATCAGTACTGAAGCTGATTGAAAGATTTGGCCAAGCCAACTTTATTTATAAAGCACTTTAAAACAGCAGATAAGAATCACTAAAACAGTGAAAAATCATTAACTAAATTTAGGAAGATAATAAAACAATGTCAAATAAAACCAAACTTAAAAGCACTGAAACAAGATAAAGAGAGATTAAAAACAAAAATAATATTAAAATAATAATAAAATCACACGATTAAAAGGCCAAAACTTTTATCTTAGAAAGTGCAAAAGAAGAAAAAAAAGCTCTTTTTCTGCAGGAGCCTGCATGTGAGTTTTTACATTTCAAAGCAGTACCAGGGCAAATATTAAGAAACACATGTTTTCACAGGGTTTGAGAATAAAGTCATAATATTACAAGAAAAAAGCTGTAATTTTATGAAATAAAGCTGCAATATTATGAGAAAAAAGTTGTAATTTTACTAGCTGTTGTTTTGGAAGAGGAATGTGGTTAAAAGGAGGGCCGTGGAGCATTTTGTGTTTAGTTTTGTAAAGCAGGAGATGCTCAGTCTGTTGGCACATCAGCTCCACGTTATCATCAGATCTGGACCAGAAAATGGATTTATTCTGCAGAAAGAGTCCGGCGGACCCGGAGAGAAAGAGGGAGGGAAAATGGCTGGAAATGGTACAATTCCGACTTATTTCGGCTTCTTTTTTTGTAATTTATATATATATATATATATATTTTAATACTCTGTCATATTACATAAACCTTCACTTCTAAAAGAAAACAAGATAATGCAGTAAAATAAAAATGTGATTATTATTTACAAAGTAAAATAACTTTCCTCCAAATGTTCCACCTTAGCTTCTATTTTTGTGTTTTTCTTGGTAAACAGGTGCTGCTGTTTAAAAGATTCACGCTTAGAAAGTGGATTAAAATCTAATGTCTTTCTCTGGGGGACCAGTTTGGGTCCTGGCTGTGATGTTTTGTTTTCTTTTGTTTGTCCCAGGAATCTGTTGGCTGGTTGACTTTGTTTCTCAGGAAGAGAAAATGGATTTTGCTGAGAAGAAGAAGAGGATGCCAACTCCAGCTCCCTTCTGAGGAACTGAAACGGCTGGTTTAACTGAGTGGAACGTGTTTCCCTCCACCAGCATCAGGGCATGACGAGCTTCCAGCCCACAGGCTGCAGTTTTCCAGAGCTGAATGATGGTGGCCAATGACTCAAGGGTACCGCTGCAGGCGGAGGCTGTTTAGTAGAGATGTAAATATGAAGTTATTCAGTCATAACGGCAACATGCCACCGATCTCTTCTGTCCCCGAGTTATGGATCTGATCATTTTCTGGAGGCTGCAGTTATACCGACTCCGTAGAGTTAGCACAGGTAAATGTTAGCAGTGTTTTAGCCAGTTTCACAGACGTAGGCTCTAAGTGTTACAAATGATGAATGTTACAGGTTCTGTGTGTTCATTCATCATTGCTGAACCTCCAGATTAAGCACTGCGGCATCTATGACGTAAACTAAATGGTCCTTGATGTGAAAACTGATTCGGAAACAACAGCAGTTGTTAGCAAAGCGGCGCATATGAAAACTTTATGCTCTTCAGCTGGAAGGCCACACGTCTGGTCTCCCACCATAAAATTACACATATTGTCACATTTCAGAGGAACCGCTCGACACAAATATGATAACATATATCTGCTGACATTTTTCCTTAAGTAACATGGAAGCAAAATATGGAAGAATCACGAGAGAAAATAATGTATTTGCTTGATGTGAAGCCCGATACAAGACATATGTTTACGTTACGACATTATGACACCATCACAAAATAGTGTAATGTTGTATATTCTGCATTTTTTCTGCTCTTGGCAAATATAATGTATTTACATTGTACATCAATTTAGCATAGCATAAAGTATGATGACATGCAAAAACGTATGAGAACTTTATTTTGGATTTTGGAAGAACTTAGTCGGATGGACTGTCCCAGAAAAGGAATGGCATTAGGCAGCATGTAGGAGGGTCATATACCTTAAAGTAGATAAATAAGCATACGTTCTAACTCTTGTTCAGCCAATTGGAGGAGGATCCCGCGTCGGCGTTGGATAGGACGTAGTTTACAGGTGGGGTTAATTAAGGAGTAAAAATGGAAATTCATTCTGTAAATTAAGGCGGCAGAAGAACGTCGGTAACTACCGGTAAGTACAAAACATCAGCGCTGACCCACGATAGAGTTCATTACAGGAGAAATTCATGTTAATACACTGTGTGTGGGACAGGAAGCGACTACACACACCACACATACACATACCAAGTCTTAAAATCAAACATCATGTAACAGACACACACCATCCACCTTCTAGTACCAGACTAGACCCCTTTTCCCTCCATAGCTGCATTAGTTCTTGGTGTGATAGATGGAAGCAGGTGCTGGAAACCTTCCACCAGGTTTGTCGGCTGCATCCATGATGAGAATCTTGCCACTGTGCTGTCAAATGAGTCTGTAGAGTTTTAAGATCGGAAAGTTACATGGTGCATCACTAAAACAAGAGGTTGCTGGTTTGAGTCCTTTTCTTTTTCTTTTTTCCGCTTCCACCTCCTTATGTTTGCTGTTAGGACTTAAAAGTTGGACATTGACACGATTCAGGTTAAACAAACGTTTTATGGTCAAAACACATGAAAACAAACAAACATAAAAGTTGTTTCACTAGTTTCAAGCCCAGATTGTGAACTTACTGGAACTTATTGTCACTATTTGGTAAACAAGAAGCAACTTTCAGAGACCGCAAGTAACCGTTAGCAAATACCCAAAGCCCATTCCAGAACTAGTGTCAGTTAAACCGCTGGTTCCCAACGTATTTTCCTTGAAGACCCCCTAAAGCAACTACTAGAAAGCTGTGGGCCCCTGCCTGCCCCGTGTTCACACCATGCTTGGTTCAGGGACCCCCTCTGCTGTTTGAGGAACCCTCTGAGGACCACTGAGTTAAATGCATCTATACCCAACTCTGAAACTACAACAGGCCAGAAGGGACAAAATGAGCACCAGCTCTTTCACATTTTACGGATTCAGTCCTGCAACCTGCAGACATACTGGGATGCTGTGACAGCTGAGAACATTTAAGAGGAATTTATTATCCAGTTTGACTGTTTTCTGTCTAACTTTGCCTTAAACCTTCATCACACTGTAAATTTAGAAATCATCTCATGCTCAGCAGGGGTGCACTGTAACGGAGCTGCAGAGGAGCCCAACCCCCACACAGCAATCAGCTGCTGCGACCCAGGAAGGTCAGAGGTCTTCCAGGGAGGAAGTTACAGAGTCATCAGATGGATAAACTGGAAGCTGCACAAGTGTGTCGAAGGTCAAGAAGGCGAATGAGGGGCTTTCATCTCCACAGTTATCCAACCAGTTCTCCATAATCTGACACAGAAACACATAGAAAGTCTGGAATACTGCAAATACCATTAGGAAAAGTTATTCTGAGAGGAAAGTATCTTTGAATTGCTCTTGTTTTTAGTATTTTATTTTATTGTGCTCTGACCTGCTTTTTGACTTTGACTGAACTCCATATTGTGTTATTAGCGCTGTAACTGGAACTGAACCTTGTTTTGTTTACAGCAGGTCTCTCTTGTCCCAATGGGACTTAAATAAAGAATAAATGTTATAAATGAATCCACCTGTGGGAAGTACCGTGTAAAATCTGAACATGTGGGAGTAAATTCGGTCACGTTGCTTTGAAGTCTTAAAAAAGTCCTGATTTATTTAACTTTAGAATTTGGGAGATATATTTTTACTCCACCTGACTCACATCAGGTATTCAAATTAATAGAGAAATAAATCAAGTTTTTTCACTTAAATAATAAATATGAGAATAAAATAATTATTTTAAATGCACCGAAGCCACTTCGTTCATGTCCCGTCTCTCATATTCTCATATTTTCCGTCAGATTTCAGACTGATCAGTGAGTAAAGGACCTTTCCCAGTATCCTTCTGGTTCATGTCAGCTGGACCCGGGCTCTTTAAGTGGACATAAATCAGACGGTCGGGGCCACCCGGCCCTCGGCAGGTCGCTGCACGGGAAGCAGGGGCCACAGGAGAGTAAAAACATTGTTTTTCCTGTGGGTCACGATGTTGTTAGGCTCCAAGTTTCACTATCAGAGAAAAGCTTCTGTCTTTGCATCTGACAGCTGCCACATAAATTCCCTCAGCTGACACCTGGTTGTTCTGTTTCAGGGGCAAAGATCCAGTTTTAAGATGGACAGTAGCACCAATCACAAGGAGATTTACTTCTGAGCTTCATCTCCCAGCAAAGTAAAAATAATTAGCTGTGAGCCACCACAGCGTTTTACAATCGAGTTGTCAGAAATAAAAAAGAAGCTAAACAAATAAAAGCATCACCTACACCTTCCCTCTTCCTGTCTTCCTCCTCCTCCTCCTCCCTACATCCGTCTAGCTGCCGAACTTTGACCCTGCCCACCGTGGGAACGTCGTCAGGAGGCTGAGTTGGCGTGACGACTGGTAGGACATTACCACGGCGATGATGAGCCTAACAGACTCCCCAACACCTGTCTGAACCCTCCTGCACCAACACACAGCAGGATGAGGACGTTGTTTCCTCAGCTTCTCATCAGAGCGCGACGTCCAGACACATTTACATCTATAACAGATTAATCCGCCTTTAATGCCCATAATCTGAAATATGCATCTTATACGAAGCTTATAGATGAATGAAATGGTGAGAAATCTGTTTTTGAACTGTTCAGTAACAAGAAACCAGAAAAAGACTCAGGATCAGGGAAATATGAAGATTTATATCAAATAAAAAACAGCAGATAAAAACTTTCCCTTGTTTCGATCCACGTTGGAGGTAAAAAAACTGCGTCTTTGTCTTTCGGCCTGAAACTCGACTCCCTCGCTCGGTCAAGGGATGATGGGAAAAAATTTACAACCTGCAATCAATCAGACAGCGTGGGAACAACGAGGAGACGGAGAGTTCGCAGACCTGTTATCTGCAGTCTGAGCTGGAGACGAAGTCGGTCTCTTTCGCTCATCTTATTTTTTCATCCAGAGATGTAAAGATCTATTTTTACATCTCTGCTGCAGTTTTCTCACCCTGCAACAGCATTCCCATTCCTTCTCCCAACTCTTCCAAGACCAGTCCAACCTTTCAGGACCCCTTCTGATGACGACTTTCAGGAGATATTTTGCAACATTGGTTTAATAGAATATATTTAGTAGATAAAAATGTATCCACTTTAATCTAGTTGTTGTTAACCCCCCTAACTCCTGAATTTATTTACAATCATATAAAAAACAAATAAATCCAGAAAAAATCTGGAAAAAATGAAAAAAAGAAAAAGGCTGAAATAAATACAGTGACATGCATGTTAGGTTAATTGATGACTCTAAATTCTCCCTAGGAGTGTGTGCGAGTGTGTTTGTCCTGCGATGGACTGGTGACCTGTCCAGGTGTACCTGCTTCTCACCTGTTAATGCTGGGATAGGCTCCAGCTCACCCGCGACCTGTAACGGACCAAGCGGGACAGAGGATGAATAAATAAAATACAATAAAATATGAAATAAATGAATAACAGCTGATAAATAAAGATGAATGATAAATAAAGGATGAAAAACTAAATACATACATAAGAGTGAATAGATAAATAGAGTAAATAATTAGATATAAAGACATAAAAGAAAATAAAGGAAGTGGTTTGTGTCACATTTAAGTCAAGGCTTTAATGTTAGAGGACAAAACGCTAAATAAAATAGTGAAGCTGATTGAATAAGTACAAGGACGAATTGTAATATTGTGGCTCATCTCTACTTTACCAGTCTGTGTAATTTAATTTAATTTTGATCAATGATTCAAATGACAAACAAAGGTTTCTAATCAATTCAGTGAAATGAAGATGACTGGTGTCATCATCTATCTATCGTGGTATTACATATAACCCAGTTTTTTTTAAAGTAGCTGTTTTTCTGAATATTTAATAACAGCAGCCTCTGCAGCACCCAGACTAAGTCCAGGCCTGGACGGATGTCAGCTGATCTCAGGGACACGTATCAGCCCACAATTCCAGATTTAGTGTGTATGAAACAACTAAACAGGTCGTAAGAACTAGACAGGTACATAACAACTAGACAGGTACATAAGAACTAGATGGGTACGTAACAACTAAACCGGTACATAACAACTAAACAGGTACATAAC
>CM047983.1:34047226-34057505 GCA_026261665.1 Melanotaenia duboulayi
ACATCACTGAAGTAAAAGCACCCAGTTATTCCCTTTAATGACAAGACTGTTTTAAAAAAATTAAGTCAACTGTACAAATTAGCTAAAAAAAAAGCAAATCCTACTCTTGGTTGATTCTCATTCACATTCTTTGGCATTTTTGCCCCCAAAACCCTCTTTGAGAAAAATATCAATCTCATGACGCTGGTGTTGATCTAGCCTTGGTATCGATACTATTGATATTTGGATCGATCCCTAACAGTCAGACAGATGCACTGGAGAAAGATTAAAGGAGTAGTGCACCCAAAAAGGTGTTTTTTGTGCTGTAAACAACCCTGTTTTACTTAATTGTGATGAAAAACTTCATATACTGTTGATAAAATTTGTATTTTTCTAATTTCTTCAGAAAACAGGATTTTGTGGGTGAAAACATGGCCCATAACACCCCCTAGAATATGTTTGTTCATGACAAAGAGGTTATCTACCTCACAAGAAAATTTTAAAACCCCCACAGCTCCTCCCCCCAGATGCAGGTAGGCGGGGCCTCGCCTTGCAGGAATAGAAAGCCACGCCCACCAACGCAGATGAAGGGATGTGAACTTATCTGGTGTAGATCTGCTAGTTTCAGACTTCTGTTTTTTCAGAGTTTCTGATGAAATCTTCCTGCACTGGGATGGATTTGTGCTTCTGAGAGTGTGAAAGTAACACCGGACTTTATTCTTTATTGGCTGATCCTCATCTGGCAACAGACAGCAGCTCAAATCATAGCAACAGCAAATTCCTGCAGCTCTTCCTGCAGCTGCTACAACCTGCCGCGAGTCTCCACAGCTTTCCAGAGCTGCTGACAGGCAGCTAACAGGCAGCTAGCAGCGCTAACGGCTCAGTGACCATTGCAGCTTTTGTGTCGCTGGTACTCAAGGTCGTCTGTCGGTTTCATGAGCGTACGTCTGATCTAAAGTCCAGGTTCCACGTTTTCTATGGCCACCTCCCTCTACAGAACCCGGTTTCTGGCAGCTGCCTTTTTCTTCATCCTTCTTCTCCCTTCAACTTTTCAGCGATTAGCAAACAGTGACGGGTAGTTTTAGTTATCTCACCATGACTTCTCATGTTTCCTCCAGTAAATCTAGAACAACTGTCAACCTTGTGGTTTTCTCAGTTATTTCACACTTACTTGTATGGAGTTATTTTGAGAAAAAAGTTCAACTGTCATCATATTTCGTCCAGAAAGAACTGATATGTAAATTAAATAGAAACTCTGACTCAGCCATGGAGCCGAACTAAGTTATTTTTGTCTCCTTAAGTTACAGTGAAACTTGATAAAACACGAGATGTAATAGTGAAACTAAATGAACTTCTTTGGAATTTCAAGTTAAATTGGTCCTTAGATATGAAGTATGAGATAATCTGAAGAGATCAGCCGCGGATGTTTCTTTGTTGCAGGGCGAACAGGTGACGGGGGGACACCTGCTGCTCGAACACAAGCGAAACTGAGACGTCTGAGCCAGAAACTTCATTGTTGTGTTGATAAAAGATCCAGACGTTGAGCATCCTGAGCGGCTGCAGAAACAAAGATGTCTTCCAGACACGTACTGCATGTTCAGTCCGCTCTGCTCAACTCGTCTTCTTCTTCTCACGTTAAAGATAATCCCTGGCTGCAGTGTGGCAGGGTTTTCCATCAGTACTGGTCCGTCTGGTTGAACCACAACCATGAGTCAAACTGGGACAACCACCAGCTGATAGTACCTGTAATAAACTTTTATTTGTGCTGGACATCTACAGACTTTACCTCAGTGGATTTAGTTGTGGATAAATTTGACTTTTGCTTCACTACATTTTACAGCAAATATCTTTACCTTCTATTTCTACAATATGTTGGTTATTCTGTCACATTTATTGATTTATTGTCTCATTTTAAATGATTAAACTTTCCTCAGAACGCTGCTGAAAATTCCATTGAACTTAATGGATTATCTCATATTTGTAATAAAAGAGCTTGCTGAGCGGTTCGTTCCCGTCTCCTGACACGCTGCTGCACCTGGAACTTCATTCTGATTCTGACTGGAAAACAACAGCACGGGAACGTAAACCAAGAGTTTTAGAGTAATGTGGTGATACAATATATGGCTGTTTAAAAAAAAGTCCAAAATGACACCAAGATTTCTGATTGATTCTTTGTTTTTGTCCATTTTTCCCAAAATCTAAACACAAATTCTAAATGGTCACATCTTTATTTTAATTGTTCCTGCTAAACTGAATCATTCATAACATGTTTTTCTGTGATGAAACAAACTCAAACTTGGACTTATTTCTGTTTTACTGCAACAAAAAAACAAAAACCGATGAACTGTGGTATCTACTTCCTTGTTTTGAGCCCTATGTTTAAAACAAGGGACGATGGGGACATGTCCCCACCCAAATCCAGCAACCATCATTTTTCGTGGCGCAGGACAGCTGAGAGTTCAGGTGGATTTATGGTCGTCCGCGTAACACCTGCGTGCACCTCTTCCAGACCCACTTACGCGGAGGTACTCCCTTGTGATTGGTCAGTTTGGGATCACGTGCTGCTGATTTCTGGATCTTCTGGATGAATTTGTGTGGAAACCACCGTTTTTAAAAACAACAACCAGTGGATCAAGTTGATGAGACGCTGATCGAAGTATTTCTTCCTTTTCTTCTACGAGTAAATAAAGACACTGAACCGTATTGGACGCCATTGTTGTTTTAAAACAGAAAATACCACCGAACTGAAGTTAACCATCAAAAGAACGCCGACCTGGTGTGTTTACCAGCCGATACCGCCCCTGCTGCCATCTTCAGGTTAGGAGGAGAAACTGCAACACGACGCCAAAACGAACGCACGCTCTACACTCGAGTGTGAAAGCAAACTCACCAGCGTCAGCTACGCCGTAAATGACCGCGCATGCATAAAGCCGCCTTTGCTGCACTCTCTCAGCAGCAGCGCTGCTTTAGTCCCGCCTTATTAACTGTTGAAACTGATCTGATTGGCTCTGCGCTTTAGTTTTTTGCTACGTGATTGGCTGTCACCGCTGTCAGTCGCTCTGTTCAGACTAGTTCTTGGTTAGCGCTGAACTTGCGGTGCTAACGCTGGTTGTCTTCAGCCAGAACTTCAGGAAGGAAGAAAAGAAACGAGGACACCAGGAGGACGTTTAGGTCACAAAGAAATGATTTGTGTTATGAATAATGGTGATAACAGCAGCCAATAAGCCAGAAACCTGTTTCCTCGTCATGAATCAATGTCTTATTTTGTCAGGTGACAGAATCAAAGCTGCAGATAGTTCAGAGAGAGGAGAGGATGAGGAAGGTGGAGAGGAAGGTCCACACTCCTTACCAGTTAACTGTGATGTAACAGGAACTAAACTGAATTTAATCAGGCAGTAAGGTAAACAGGAGTCATTTCATTTACAATTCTTATAAAGAAATTCTGACGTGATGAAGGTGCCACAACGTTTAACCTGTTATTCTGTTTTTATTTTACAGAAAATAACTCGTCTGGTCTCAACAAACGTGACAACTTTCATCAACATTTAGTTTTCTGACCTTACAGATGTGACGGTGCAGATTAAAGTTTGGTTTTTGTAAACGACTCGTCACTGCAACATGTCATTAATCCAGAGTCTCTCTCCCCGGTGTTGGGCAGGAATTTGGGGTCTCATTACCAGCCTGGACTCAGTGGGATGTTCCTCCTCGTCTCCGTCTCTCTGCTGTTGATGCTGGACGGCCAGGTGTCACCTCTCATTTGTCTCTGGAAACAATGGCACCGTTATATAATCACATTCCTCACATCCTTTAACGAGACACACTTTCAGCCTTTTGCGCTGTGAGAAGGTTCATTTGCTCTGCAGAGCCACAATGAGACCTGACGGTGCGACTCGGTCCAGCAGTCCTGTGGATGTGAAGATGCAGCTTTCCAGAGAACACAAAGTTCAAACCTTTAAAAAGAGAAATGGTTCATTTGGAGAAATATTTTAAGTGAATTAGACAGGAAATTGTGTTCAGAAGTCCCAAAATGAGTCCAAATACTTTAAAGTTTACTTTTATGATCATTCGATTTTTTAAACACCTGAAAAAATGGGAAATTTAACATTCGTAAATAGGGCTGCAACTAGTAACTATTCTGATGGTCGATTAATCACCGACTATTAAAACGACTAGTCGACCAATCGGATTATGTATCTCATGATTATTATATATGGATCTTATTTCACTTTCAGCTTTGAAATCTTGCATGAGGTTGTTAAGTAAGTCCGACGCGCCTCCGATCATTGTAGACGTACTTCCTTGGTACACAAGGTCCGCTTTAAAAATCTCATATGTATTTAATTTATTTTGTAAGTTTAACGTGAAGTTATCCCAGACTTTTAACGTTCTCCGCCGCGGTTTTCCTCTCTGATCCGCCACCATGTTTTCCCCTGGCAGACTTTACTGCGCATGTGCAACTCTCAGCAGAGATAGGATTAGAAGACGATGTCTCACTCTGTAGTTCTTTTTTTCTTTCTTTTTTTTGCGGACAATAGTCGACGGCTAAATTCGTTGTCGACTATTTTTATTGTCGACTATAGTCGACAACGTCGACTAATCGTTGCAGCCCTATTCATAAATATGCAATTGAATTGGTTCAAACCTTTATTTAACAGAAATAAATCCCAAATCTTCCCTGATCATGGTGTCATGATGGCTTCTCCCGACCATCCACCCGTGGTTTCTGTCCTTGTTTTCCTCTGACTTTGCTCCAGATTCCTTGAAGCTTTTCCCAGAATTCTGCTCTGTAGATGCTGAAAGATCAAAGTTATTTACAATCTGTTACTGAGAAGTGTGTGTGTGTGTGTGTGTGAGTGTGTGTGGTTGTTTGTCCCCTATGTATTGGCCCTGTGATGGACTGGTGACCTGTCCAGGTGGTACCCTGCCTCTCACCTGGTAATGCTGGAATAGGCTCCAGCTTTCCCGCGACCCGTCATGGGATAAGCAGGACAGAGAATGAATGAATGTTACTGAGAAACATTTGCTGAACATTTGCATTTGCTGATTCTCTGATGGAGTTTGGAGTGGTGGCGGAGGACCATGACCCATTCTTGTTGGAAAGACCAAACGGTCTTAATGGATGCTGCTTTTATACCCAATCCTGACACCCTTACCTGTCACCAGTTAAACTGCTGGTTGGAGAATCTTCCAGAACCATGTTACTGGATATGATTAAAGTCAGCACTTACAGGGTGAACATAAACTCATTCCCCTCGTTTTTTTTTACGTTGCTGATCACACACATGACATTTACACACCGTAGTGACTGACTAGAGGCAGCTCTGATGATGCTGATTTATCCCAAACAAGACAAGTAATCGTTTAATGCCTGGCCCAAGAAGTAAAGGGCAGAAATGAGTAATTTATGAAAAAATATTTCACATTATATTTCAATAATAACATAAACGGTTTACTACCATGTGATATGTCAGAAGTACTGCAGAACAAAAAGTGTCGACCAGAGGGCAGAAGATAAGCGTTAGATTGTACGGATAAAGTGTTTACTGCCATTACTGCGCTTTAGTAGTGAGTTTTTTACTTCTATTTACTTTACTTTTCAGTCTTTCACTAGAAAGTCAGAAATATCTTCCTTTCTCTTCATTCTGAACCAGACTGGTTAGACTAGCAGCCTTGCTAGCCTCCTGCTCAATGAAGCTGGATCATGTAGTGCTAGCTTAGCGCTAAGTAATGTGGATACCGAAGTTCTCTTCGAGCATCTTTATAGTTTATTTTCAGCTTCAATGTGAAAATCTTGATTAATGAGAATTAGACAAAACTGTTGTGATCAAGGGGAAAAACCTGATAATCCGTCCATATGAAACGTACTTCCTATCATCTGCCCAATTCCATAAGAAACTCCTTTATTATCTTGCTTCCAAAACCAGGAAAAAGCAAAACCAAATGTAAGAATTTACGCCGTATTCGTTTAATAAATACAGACACAAGAATGGAGGGAGAACTCTAGCATCCAGATGATTAGCAGGTAAAGAATAAAGTCCGCAGTTACTTTTACACCCTCAGAAGCACGAATCCGTCCCCTTGCAGGAATATTTAATCAGAAACAGAAGTCTGAAAACCAGATAAACTCACGTCCCTTCACATGCGTTGGTGGGCGTGGTTTTCTATGCCTGCAAGACGAGGCCCCGCCTACCTGCATAGGGGGGGAGGAGCTGTGGGGGTTTTAAAATGTTCTCGTGACGTAGATAACCTCTCTATCATGAAAAAAACATAACCTGGTTTTAACCTGTAGGGGGCGTTATCAGCCATTTTTTACAGACTGTTTTTAAATTAAATTAAAAAATACTCATTTCATCACAATTGAGTAATACTGTGTTGTTTAAAGCTCAAAAAACACATTTGTGGGTGCACGACCCCTTTAATAAACTAAACTAAGTTAATAAACAGATTAGCGCTGCTACGTAGCTTCATGCTAACATCAGGTTAAAAATCTCTTCTAGAAGTGTTCAGCCACATGTCAGTTTTTCTAAATACTTCCTGGCAGAAATCACAAAATATTTCTGATTTCTGCACAGAAACAACGAAGATGTGGAGATTTAAGGTTTGGATCTGCTGAGGTGTCAAACAGAAGAAGATTCCAGATCTTTAACCTGCAGAATTTCTCTGCACAGGTGATAATGTTTAATTAGTTTGTAGCTCGTTTTCTGTCTGCATCAGAGCTGGCAGGGAGTCCACGAAGCTGAAGGGGGTCAAGGTTCACTTCGCCAGGAATACTTCATTTCCTGCTGGACCTCTGCCAACACACACACACACACACACACACACACACACGCACACACACACACACACACGCACACACACACACACACACACACACACACTCTGACATGCTTTTGGTTTCATTGGTTGTGACAGTCGGGACAAAAGCTCAGAGCAGAGCTGCAGCCGTGTCAACCTGAAACCCACCAGTCCACCCTCACCTGTCAATCAATCAGTCCAGCTGTCAGTCAGCCGTCAGGGGCGGGGCTAGATGTGTGTTCCTGAAACAGCTCGTCTCAGATCAGATTTTCATGAGCAGGGTTTCAGCAGAGACAAGCTGCAGATGCAGATGAAGCTTGTTGTAGTAAAAACAGGCTGCACGTTGGACCAATCAGAGTCCTGAGCTGTCCCATATGCAGCGTTTGGCTTCCCTCTGCTATGATGCAACATTTACAGGAATACTGCCCCTGGACTCAACATATTTCATCCACTTATACAACAAACTGTTCTCTGGAAGCTGCAGCCTTTAACTTAAGTAGAATTTAAATGGGGAATAAATAAAGTGTTTATGGAGCAGCTGGGGGTTGTTTTTAGTCTGCAGGGCTTCCAGCTCTGCTAACGGAAAACAGGACGACTTCATGCAGTTTAACTCAGATTTTTACCTGTTTCCGTTTATCGTTTTAATTTTTACATTTTATTTGTCGTTTGTGATGATTTTAGGTGATTTTAAACCTTTTTATGTTGATTTTTCATTAAAAAAATCCCACTTTTATGATGATCTTTTATGTAGTTTCTATTGTTTTAGTTGTGACTTTATGGTAATAAGTGCTCATCTTCCTTCTATTAAAGCCATCTGTCTGGGATTTTAACATCTTTGTATGGGTTGGATAGATGATTCAGATGATTTCAGATTGGATTTCAGGAAAGCTTCAGGAATATGTGTCCGTATTTACCAGAAAGCAGGAAGTTACCTGCAGGTTGTAAGCGTGGAGTCACACAAAGTTTATACTGTTTCATTTCTTCCCTCCAGCTCAGAGATAATTCTGCTCCACGTGTCACCGTGAAATCAGTCATCTGAGCTCCGCCCACCTGTCACCTGTCACCACCTACCTGCACTTTCATGTCCTGGAAAAAAACCATGACACACAGACCTGCCGTGGAGGGGAAGGGGTGTGAGTTCTAGGAAGCCACGAAGCGTAACGTCTAAGTGACGGGTCCAGTTCAGGCAGCAGGCGGTGGTTTAAAAACCTGCTTTGAGGCTGTTCTCATCTGACTGGGCTTAAAGGAAACTTTCAGGAAAAGTAGTTTTCATTTAGATGACTTCTGGTTTGATTGTGGTTTTCACCACATGGAACCAGCGATATCAGTAAAATCGGGTCCCAAAGCATCATGGGTGAATGGATCCATAAAAAAATCTGCTATACAAAAATATTATATTGGTTAGCGCCTTGCATGGCAGCTTCCGCCATCAGTGTGTGAATGTGTGTGTGAATGTGATGTATGATGTAAAGCGCTTCGGGTACCATTCCAGGTACAGAAAAGAGCTATATAAACACAGACCACTTACCATTATAATGAGGCCAGTTGGGTGGCAGCGCTGTAGGAGAAAAGTTCATTTCTGTCCTGCTAAGCTCGTTTTTCTTGCAACATGAAACATGTGTAGAAAGGCCTCAGTGCAGATGGTTTGTCACTATTAAAGAAAGACAAAGGCCAGCTGTGATGTGACCTTAACTGTGGTTTTAGTGAAGGACTTGTGTTGGAAGCTAGCTAGTGAAAGCATAAAGCTAAGCCACAACTGGTTGTGGTTTAAAGCGTTAGGTTGGGAAGCAGCGATATGAACCATCCGAGTCCTCCTGACTGCCGCTGCAGTGACAGAAAACCAGCCAAACTGAGTTTATTAGAAAAACCCAACATGATGAGGTCCACAGTTACATCATTTAGTTTCAGTGTCACAGCAGAAAGAGAAAAATGAAACTTAAACCACAGATAAACGGCTGATAAGTGACTGGTTATGTTACCAGAGAGGAACGCCACTTCTCTGACATCTTTCCAACTCACTTCTGTTTAAACTGGGACAGAATCCAAGGAAAGGAGACGGATTACTTCTGATAAAGCAACGAAGAACCAACAGTTTACTGTAAGATTAAAGCACCGGTGCTGATCCAGGGACAAACCGAAACCCAACTGATCAATTTCAGGCTTCACTAATTATTTAAATAAACCAATATTTACGTCTTTACCCAGATAAACTCGTCAGGTCTCAAACTTCTGACGTTTGCACACCCACATTTTACCAACCTGCTGCAGTTTGATGGGGAACTGCTCATGTTTGCTGTTTACGCCACCATGACTCAGCGTAATAACCACAGAGCATTACAGCCTCAAACTTTGGGTTTGGGTTCATTTTCATCCTGAATCGTCCGTGGGATGATTCCCCACATGGAGCTCCAGTGGTGCCCCATGAACTGAAATACAGGCAGAGAAATGCACATTTTTCACATTTTCTATATTTTATATTTTTCTATATTCCCTCCTTTTATTTATTGTCTAATGTGAAGACTGTCTAATGTGTCGCTTGTACGTCCAGCAGAAATGATAATAAAGCTGATTTTTGTGATCTTTGAGGGTCCATGTCATGCTTTTAATGTGTTTTGTGGCTCATCTGTGAAGATCAACCAAAGCTTTAGCCAGAGAAGAGGTAGGCTGTGTTTTACTATTTTTATCCAGAAATATCAAACTCTTATTACTCTGTTGCCTGGCAACTGTCACATCGCAGTTTCTTCATCTTAAAATTGACTTTAAGTGCTCATGATGGGTCTCTGCTTTGCTTTCATTCAAAGGCTCTCTCTTGACCCCCTAATGCCTAACTTTATTAACAAATACATAAAAACAAAATAAATGCAGGAAAAATTAGAAAAAAATGGAATAAAATGCAATTAAATATCAAACAAGTAAATAACAATAAATAAATATAAAAGACTATAAATAAATGTATCACATAAATACAAAAATAAGAGTAAATAAAAGTAAATTTAATAAATTAATGATATGAACAGAATTAGGCTTAAAAAGGACCAGAGGCAGTTTGTTGCTGTTTTATCTTCCTTTTTTTTTTAAATATATAAAATATAATTTATGCCAAAGGAAAAATTAAAATAAATTAGAAATGTTGCACATGATAAAACTACCTGCAGCATCTTTTTACACCATCAGGTGTAAAAATCGGTTTTACAAACTTTTTGACTAAATAAAAAGTCTCCAAACATAAATAATTAGGATCTTCAAAGAAAGAGCTAAAAATTAAAGTAATAAAAATAAATTTAATGAGAAGGTATTGACCATAAAAATAAACTGCATAAACCCTGAAATGAAACTTTACACCGAAACTAAAGTTTGTGCATTTATGTGGAAACAGCTCCCTCTAGTGTCCATGTGTGGACTGACAGCGTGAAAAACCAGCTGCTTCCCAGACTTTCTTCCCTGAAGACCTCCTGCCTGAACAGTCAAAACCTCAGAGACAACAACAACAATAATAATAATAATA
>CM047983.1:34175992-34188406 GCA_026261665.1 Melanotaenia duboulayi
TTTTCTGAAATTGTTCCAAAGTTTTAGATTGCTCACATGTTAGTCCCCAAACTAAAGGTGAGACATGGCAGTCGCTCATCAGGCAGCAGAAAGCTTCAGGTTCAGATGGAAACTAAAGTTTTCTTTTACATTTTTCACCTGATTTAAAGAGTTTCAGACTGAAGGAACTCAGTCAGATTTAGTTTGAATTTGTCTACAAGCTGCTGATGGATTTGCCCTCGGTGCTTCCTCACGGCTCGCCACACACAAACACAGCTGTGCTGAGATGACGGGGTTAATACAGTCAGACGAGGGGGTTTAAAACATGGATGAGACTGATGGTCCATTTGCTCTACGTGGATATCAACGACAACATCAGAGCACGTGTAAGAGCGACTGTTAGTCCATTTCTCACAGCGTCATGGTTGTGGTCTAAATGCCAACAAACGCACCTGGAAACAGTTTCCTCCTCACATTTGAATGATCTAATAGCAGAAACAGGCGGGAAATGTCACCGTTTTTACACCCACAGCCTCAAACATCATGTACGGGAACTCTGCTTACACACCGCAAACATCTGACTCCCTACATGCAGGAAGTGGCCTGTTGTCTGGAAAAACAACAGAAGAAGAAGAAGGCCGCGTGTCTGCTCGAGAGCAAAGCTGCGCTCCTCTCATACCATTTGTAGATGAATTAAACGTGACAACAGCACATTAACGCACATAAAAGTTTGTCGTGGTGGAACCCGCCGTAGATTCAGTGGTGAAGTTTCTCCTGTCGGTGTTCACGCCACTCCAAACGAATCGCCAGGTAACCTGATCCGTTGTTAAATGCTCCTCCAGCTGTTTCTGGTTTGTACCTCTTACTTTTCCAGCCTTTTGTTGCTCCTGTTAGCAGGCTTATGTATAGACGAGATTCTGCTTTTATTTACATTTAACACACTGACCAAACTTTGCTGGAACTGGCTGTTACAGAAACTATGAAGCTGGTTTCTGTTTTCAATGTCTTTCCATCACTTAGTTTACTGGGGTGTTTGCAGGAATGCTGGGATGTTTGGGACATGATTTCCAGATGTAATTGTTTGATTTCCTGCTTGAAATATGAGCAGTAAAGGACATGAATTAAATGAAATGTCACAACATTTGCGTAAGACCACCACTTTGTCCAGGAAATATTTAACTAGTGTCAAGTATGCAAACATTTAGGTTTGAGGTAAAAGGCTTCAACAATCACTGTCAACTGCGCTGTGAAGCGAGGCTGCAGATGATTCGCATATTTTTATGAATCTGAAATCTCATAAGTGTAGAGCTTCAGCTTTTTTTTTTACTGGGATGTGATGAAGTGTCAGATTTGGCCTGTATGTTTGCAGAGAATGTCTATTAGCGCGCCCTCTTTTTGACTTATTGCACATTTTATTGTGGATTTGTTGATGCAACAAGCTAGTTGAGGACCTTTACCTCTATGTGTGAGTGCGTGGTGAAAGTTCAGCTGAGGATGAGTTCACTACAAGGTAAATAAAGACTGAGAGCTCAGAGAAAGCTCACCTTGACATCCTGGACGGTGGGTGAGTACAGTTTACAGTCCAACCAGTCCTGTGGAGAAGCACAAAGTCACAAGCAGCTGCCTGGCGTAGAGGCTTCATTAAATCCACCATTTACAAGCCTACTCTAATTTTACAATAGGAGAAGTCAAACTGTAGTTTTGGGTTTTAGCTAAAGAGCAACTGAGGTTGAATTTTTATCATTCCTTTAATATATAATATCCAGGATCGTTATATCCCTGCTTTTATTCTGTACAGCGCTTTGGGTTGTTCCTATGTGCTTGATAAAATGCTGGATAAATGATGTTGAGTCCATGATGTAGTGTTAGCTTTTGTGTTGTTTGAAATGTAAGGAAAATAAGTAGATTAAAGATTGTCACCTAGTCTCGACCCCCTTCTGTTCTCTATTGGCACTTTATTGAGATCATAATCTAAGTGACGGTTTTATGCTGATGACTATCTGCTGTACTTGCTCATAAAGGTCACAGATCCCAGCAGCCTTGCACGTGACAGCTCTGACAGCTTGTCTTTCTAAACCCTGGATGGGAATCATAGCCATGCTCACGTCCCTGCACTGACTTCCTGTTAGATTTCATATTCATTTTAAAGCATTAAATGCATCTCAGACTGATGGTTCATGTTTTCCTGACTGGTAAGAGCCACAGATGATGTCCTGATAACTATTCCTAGATTTCAGTTATTAATAAAGGAAAATTGTTTTTTGTTTTGTCATTAATGTTTGATACACATACTGAAGAATGACTTTGTTATTGAAAATGCACGATAATAATTAATGGAATTTAAATTATAATGAAGACGATGGTTATGTTTCAGACCCGAGCTGCTTGCTGTGGACCCCGTGTAGCTTCCGTTTGTGGATGAATATGTTGTAACTAACTGAGTGTTATGACATGCTGAACGAGACTTGTAAGAGTTTCTCTAACAGAAAATACTGGTCAAATTCCTGCAGAACATGTTTACATGATCTTTACTAGAAACAGATCTTTTACCAAAACATGTTATTGTTGATTTTCTGATTTGATTTGTTGATTCTTGTGGGTCATCTACAAAATCATTAATTCACATATGCATCTCTTATACATTATTTCCTGACTGATGAGCTCAAAAACCTTTGGTTGTACCTTGTCTGTAACAGTTTTCTTGAGGGTATCCACCTGCCGGAAGAGGTCTTTTGAGCAGCGAATCTTGCTGGCTGGTTGCTGTGGCAGCACAACCAGACAAACAGAGCACAGAAACACACTCGCAAGAGCTGACCTCCCACTCAGCATGGCACGAGCAGCAGAACCATCATCTACATCCTCACCAGCATCCTCAGACCTCACGTTCAAATCTGTTGCACCTGGCAGGGTTTGCACGGACAGAAGTCCATATCAGGAGGTTCGAGTGAATAGCATGCGTCAGAAATCCTGCAGAGGTCCGTTCTAGAGCCACAGCAGCTGAAAGTATCTGGAAGGGTCGCGGTGAAGTTGTGAAGCAGCTGGATGAGAGAAAGAAAAAAAACAGACTTTTTTCAGATAATGTGAAACATGAAACAGGAAAATTCTCCAAAATGGTTGTGCAAATTTCCAGAAGTTTCCTTACATGGTTCACTGCTGCAAAAGCATAGTAAACAAAAATAAGAATGGCAATCTGATTCCTGAAAACCATGAAAAAAGCAAACTTCACATCAGAAACCACAGTTTATCCTCCTGGTCCAGCAAGTCAAAGTTCTTTTGTTCATTTTAAGCTTTCAGCTGCATGTTTCCTTCCACCAGCAGCTCAGCTTCAGCTTTCAGCAGAGCGTCTCTCAGCTTTTCTCCCAACTTTGTTACTTTTCTTTTTCTTCCTCTGCGGCTTTTTCCCTCTCACTACTCACACCCCTCCTCTTTCTACTCCTCCTCTAATTCACAGGATTAGACTTGAGTTACGCAACTTCCCACTTAGCTTTAAAAAATTAAAGCTCCTGTTTCCAGCATTTCCTGCCTACTTCTGTTCCCTTTGACTCATCATTACATCCTCCAATGGAAACTAAACAGAGTCCACAGCGACCTTCTCTGGGCTGTTGTCCACAGAAAGTGTATTTCCACGCAGCTGTTTTACAGTAAAGCCAACATTTTGGGACTGTTCTGCATGTAAGCTCACTGCTGGGATGTTACTTTTTTATCAGCAAACAAAACGACAGGAATGATCAGAATGAAATTTTGCAGCTGTTTCATTTTTCTTATCAGGTAATTCATGACATCTACCAATGCAGACTCTTTATTTACAGAGAATAATCAAGATATTAATTAGCTGCATGTTTACATTTCCCACCAGACAGGATGTTTTCTTTGCATCTCTTTCCCAGTTTGTCGTTGGATCAGGAAAACTCGTCATGCAGCTGTGACTAATGTTCACGTCTGAGCTGCAAGTGTTGAAATCCGTCTGTGGAATTCCACACTCAGACCAGAAAGTGTTGGGATGTTGTGAAAAATGTTCAAAATTTCTGTAAAAAACTGAAGCTCTCTCAGCTTCCATTCTGGATGTTCTAACATTCAGGATGCTGATGGAAACATCTTGTAGGTTGATTATTGATGATATTGTGATAAATCTGTGAGAGACACAGCGAGTCATTTAATGCCTGTGACCAGAACTGTATTTACAGGACACTGTTATCTTTATTGCCCCCTGGAAGTGAAAACGATTGTAAAACATATCAAAGGACTTTACTGCCTTCTTCTGTGGTCGGTCAACATGAACCTCAGTCCAGAGGAAGGGAGACAACTGTTCCCAGGGGGGACGAGGTATATAACCATGTGTCCTGGGCTATGAACCATTTCAACATTGTCTGTCAACCTGTCTGTAAACAGCTGTGTTATCTCTCCGATGAGAGTCTGTCGTTCATTTAGTTTTTTCCTAAGAGATACAAAGCATACCAGAACCCTGATCCGACCCCATACCACCACACAACCCTGATCTAAACCCCGTACCATCACAGAACCCCGATCCGACCCCGTACCACCACACAACCCTGATCTAAACCCCGTACCATCACAGAACCCCGATCCGACCCCGTACCACCACACAACCCTGATCTAAACCCCGTACCATCACAGAACCCCGATCCGACCCCGTACCACCACACAACCCTGATCTAAACCCCGTACCATCACAGAACCCCGATCCGACCCCGTACCACCACACAACCCTGATCTAAACCCCGTACCATCACAGAACCCCGATCCGACCCCGTACCACCACACAACCCTGATCTAAACCCCGTACCATCACAGAACCCCGATCCGACCCCGTACCACCACACAACCCTGATCTAAACCCCGTACCATCACAGAACCCCGATCCGACCCCGTACCACCACACAACCCTGATCTAAACCCCGTACCATCACAGAACCCCGATCCGACCCCGTACCACCACACAACCCTGATCTAAACCCCGTACCATCACAGAACCCCGATCCGACCCCGTACCACCACACAACCCTGATCTAAACCCCGTACCATCACAGAACCCCGATCCGACCCCGTACCACCACACAACCCTGATCTAAACCCCGTACCATCACAGAACCCCGATCCGACCCCGTACCACCACACAACCCTGATCTAAACCCCGTACCATCACAGAACCCCGATCCGACCCCGTACCACCACACAACCCTGATCTAAACCCCGTACCATCACAGAACCCCGATCCGACCCCGTACCACCACACAACCCTGATCTAAACCCCGTACCATCACAGAACCCCGATCCGACCCCGTACCACCACACAACCCTGATCTAAACCCCGTACCATCACAGAACCCCGATCCGACCCCGTACCACCACACAACCCTGATCTAAACCCCGTACCATCACAGAACCCCGATCCGACCCCGTACCACCATCAGATCAGATTAGATCTTTGGTCCATTACACCCTGAAATTCCTTCGGATTGATTGAATGGTTTAATGATATTCTGACTGTAGAGGAGACAAATGGAAATCCAACAACATACTATGAGGGTACTAAAACGCCAAGGTTTTCTATATTATTTAATAAGTGGAATGAAGAACTAACAAGTAATAAATCTTTTAGAGGAAGTTTTATTTTTCAACAAACAGCTACAAATGATTTATCAATGAGAGCGTCAGAGATTAGCTGCAGTGTGTTTATGTTTCTCAATGTGTGTTCCTGAATGACTCTGTGTCTTTCTTTTTTACAAAGCACAGTCTGTATTAGTCTGTATGGACTCTCATGAAGCAGGTGCTGGTGGATATGAAACAGAGGTGGGCGTCACATTTTTTGGTGGAACTGGGACGACCGCGGGGGGGTGGTTGACTTGATACTGTCTGATTTTGGAAGGTTGACCTGCCATTCTGGGTAATCGGTGATCAGTGATTGTGGGGTTTTCTCCAACGTTGTGAGCGTGGAACATCTTCCTGTGAAACTTCATCATCTTCATTTTCCTCTTCATCCACAGACTCATTGTCATCAGGCAGGTTATCTGTTTTCAAAACAAACCAGTAAGCATAAGATTAGAATAGGTCATATAAACCTCTCTTCACCCACTGATGCGCACACACACACACACATACACACACACACACACACACACACAGGCACACACATGTTCATTCTATACAGTATGTTACTCTTCTGACTGAATCCTGATTTCCTAACTCTCACTCAAACCTGATTCTTGAGTCCAGTCTTCCTCACTGAAGGAATGAGCCTGAACTTGATCATGTTCCTTACATCCATAAAATGTCCATGCTTCCATTTTCTGTGATTAACAGTAGATACAGCAAAAACTGATTATGTTGATAGCTATGCATCCCTACACAACTTCATCCATGTTACAGGGGAGGAAGAGCAGTCGTCTTTCGACCGGAAAGTCGGCGGATCGATTCCAGGCTTCCACTGACTACATGGCAGACCCTTAATCCCACGTTGCCTCCCGATGTGCCTATCGGTGTGAATGGGTGAATGTGATAAGCAGTGTAAAGCGCTTTGAGTGGTCAAACTGACTGGAAAAGTGCTGTATAAGTCCATTTAACACAACCGTGGTCTAACTGATGCAACGAATGAAAAACTGCCATTTCAGTAAATAAATGAAGACAAAAAGTGTCTTTACTCAATCAAATATGCTTCTTCACTAATTCATGTGCACATCAGATATTTTTTATACAAAGTTGTTTAAATTTAAACATGTTAAAAAGTGAAATTTATCTTACCTCCTGCAGGCAGTGTGTCCAGGTGGCTGTGGTCCCAAAAAGGGTTGTTTCACCCCAAGACGAAGGGTCAAAGCCACGCCCAGCTCAAATTTCATTTGTCTAAAACTTATCAGACTTTTTATGTGATGTTTTACTTTAAAAAATTTAAAGGGCTGGTGTGTGGGCCACAATAATGCTTTGTTGCCATGCCATAGAGGGTTAGGACTGAATAAACATATGATCAGTCAATCATCTGTTATATAACATTATATCTAAAGGTCACATCCTCTAAGCACCACCATTTGCTTAAATACCTTAATGGAGAAAATAATTTCTGCTTTTTTTTTACACATCCTCCTCCAGTAAAGAAGCAAAGAGCTTCTCAGCAAAGAAAGCAAACAAAGTTCTTACCCAGAGTCCAGCATGGGGGTGAATGATGAACTGTAGGTTAGTTGTAGCAGCAGGTAACAGCTGGTGCCAAAGTCTAATGGGCGTAAAAGGCAAAACTGAAACTGGAGTTATCTAAACAGACGCTTCACACCATAGGTCACATCGCTAGAAGCTCTGCTCAATGCTGAACTTCAGGATTTACTGGTTTTCTCCTGCACAGTGAAGTTTGTGCCTTTAATTTTCACTTTTTCTTTCAGCTTAGTCTCGGCCTGCAGGTAACCCAGCAGGAAGCGTTGGGGGGGAATTCCAGGATAGAGCTTTACAATGAGGTAAAACTTGGACGGATGCTGCTTGAATGCCAATAGGAGACTATTTCAGGGGATTCTGGTAATTTTGGGGGACAACCACTCACACTTTTACCCTAAAGGTGGGCAATCACATTTTCCAACTATGTATAATACAACACCAACTGGTTTTATTAAAGGGGAGAAATAATCCACCAAACACTAATTGTACCAAGCTAAGTAGAAAAAATATAGTTGTTATTACCAGTCATCTTAAATCAGTCAGATTTTCCTTGTAGAACAAAACTTAAATAAATAATGTTCTGCAGTTGGATCACTGTAAATAAGACGAGTCTGTAGCGGTGGGGATGAGGGTCCACAGCACTGGCCATTTCCATCTAAAGACAACAAATTAGTGGAAATTCATTGGATGAAACTTTAAGCTTTTTACTTCAGTTGCTTAATAAAAGTTTGATTACCCCCAAAATTTTCCAACTACATCTCTTACATGGTTGATCAATGATTGAAAATAAAAAAAGTTGAAACTGACTCTCATAGATACTGAATGAAAATTTATTGATAGTTCCTTTTTTTCCCTTTTATTTAAACAGTTCCCAAACACACGTTCTTTTGTCGCCGGTACCCTGCAGAACCTCACATCAAATTTCACTTCATAGGCATCACATTTGAACCAATAATAAGGGGTTTAAGTGAAAGAAATTAACACAGAATGATGTCCCTTAAAGCACCATCTAAGCTGTAGATGTTTACTTTGGCCTGATTCACTTGAACACGAATAACCGTGTGTGAACATGTGGATAAATCTGTCAGTGTGAGCACTAAGACCAGAGTGAAGACGGAGGTTTCTGGATGACACCGACATTAACAGAGTGTTTGTTACATAAATATGTGAACAAACAAAGCACTAAAAACACAGATACCAGCTTTGTCTGAAGTTCAATGTCAACCTGCCAGACACGTCATTTTAAATCAACACACGCACATTCACAGAGGAAGCGTTTACCCAGGAGCTGAGGGCACTGTGCAAAAATACCAACTTAACTTTAAGGATTTTAAGTGCCAAAAGAGAATCAGACTAACTTCATAAATAAAAAATAAAATAAAAAGAGTAATAAACATCGTTGGAAAATAAGAGATTACTGATGACCACAGTTTAACACTGGCCTCACATAGCCCGACACTCGTGTTTGTTCAACACAATATAAAAAAAGACAACACAGAAACAATAATAAGTCATGACTTAACTGGTTCCATCCTGGACCTTCAACAAACCCACACTCTTTAAATGCAAATATTTAGACAAGTCTTTAAACGTCTCAAAATAAAAACGCTTCTCCATAAAGTCCAGTTTCCAACCGTTGGATCATCAAACTTCTTCCCACCCAGCTGTGGACATTCAGGATTTAATGTTAGGGGTGTCCTCCAGGAACATCACAGCTGAGTAATTTCTGTTTTTCTTTCACTCTAAGAACTTCAGGAACTTGTGGGAAGAAAATTTTTATGCAGTCCAAAGCCCATTCTATGGAGTGCCAAAAGGTTCATTATTCACCTGCTTCACTTACCATCTAAAACACCACCAAGGGGAGGCTAATAATCGATTATAAATCTCAGGTTTCCAAAGCCAATAAATATGAATGTTTTTCAACCAATGAGAACACAAGTAGCATCTGGAGTTAAAAATGTCCAATCATGGTCACAGTGCTCAAATCTAAAGAATGCAGAGCCTTCCTGTTTTAGTTGGCAATTGCTTCTGAGAGCAGAGAGACATGAATCGTGAGTTTTCAATCCCAAATACAGCTAAACACACACCGCTGACCCACACAAGAGACTTTAATTAAACACCAAATGGTATTTTTTTCAGATGACATGCAAATTAAGACAGTCATTAATCCTTGTATCTGAGCTCTGTGTTTATAAAAATCCTTTAAAAATTTTTTCTCTTAATTAATTCTTTATTTTCTTTTATCAGTTCAGGTTCGGACCTTCAGCTTGTGGTCAAAGTGGGGTGGCGACACTCCTCATGTCGACGAGATGCAAGCTTCTTCTCAAGTCAAATGTCACGCTTTTCCTTTTGAAAGTCGAACAAGATGGACTCATGGAGGTTCTGTTCCAGCAAAGGTTTAGTGCTCACATCCAGAGATGCAACAGGTCTGAAAGTTCTGGACCAGCAGCTGCAGAACACCCCATGCTACCAAGTGCACTTCTTTCAAATGCCTTTTATCCCTTTTGACCATTGTTGTCTAGTAAGAGCATGAACCACAGCCTCTTCCCTTCATAGCCTGTTGCAGCTCTGAGGAACAGGTGAAAGTCCGTTGATGCTTACTCTCCTCGCCACCTGCCCCTGTCCTGGCCCCTCAGCTACAGCCCCACCCTGCAGCGTTTGGGTTAGGCTAACTTGGGCAGTGCTGAATGAGGTTATTCGTCCACTTCCAGCAATCTGAAGGTTTACTGTGGTGGCATAACTGGCCTTCTGATTACCCTGCTTGGTGGGAGATGAAAGAGAAAAGGGCAGTGGTGATGAACTTGAGGGCAGAGGGGAGGAGATCGAGGATACAGGTGATGTTGTGGTGACCTGAGACTGTCTCTGTGCTTGGGAATGGAGGTTTTGGTGTCCGTAGGGGATAGGTGGAGGGGAGGTCATTCCTGAGGTGGAGAAAACCAGGCATGACGAAGAAAGGTTTGTCTCACAGGATGGCCGGGCTACATATGCACAGATGAGCTGGCTGCGACAGTTACCCTCCTCCAGTTCTGGATCCCCCCACTCAGTGAAGCCATCTGATGAAACAGGAGAGGTGAGTAAGGTGTGATATGATGGGGACATGGGAGAAGAAGAAGGGGTGATGATGGTGGAAGTAGCACTTGTTTCAAGGCTATTAACTTGATTATATTTGCTTGAAAGCTCTTGCACGTCTGGCCAGGGCACGCTGGTGAAATGCTGCCCACCAAGGCTGTTCTTACTTAGAGTAAACCTACTGGGTGAGAGTGGGGACTGAAGCCCAGTTCGAGGGCTGAGGCAGGATGGCGAACTGCGTTCCGAGGACCATCCACTCCTTGGACTAACTGGACAGGACTCCTGCTGGTCAGAGGATACTTGGGAGCTACCACTAAAGCCAAGGGATTTTCGACTGCTGTTAGCCCAAGAATGGCGAAGTCCACATGAGTTGCTCCTGGATGGACTTGAAGGTCTATCTGCCAGGCTTGAGGACAGAGACCGACGGAGGGTTTGAGAGGCTGGGGGACAGGATCCTGAAAGGGAACTGCTCCCTGTGACAAAAGAGTAGGAGGAAGAATTTGGCCAAGAGGAAATCTCTTTTGTTGGTGAGCCTAATGTGGAAGAAAAGGAATGGGGAGAGGAGGCATATCGAGGATTTCTAGGCTGAGGTGTTGCAACATTATTTGTCCAAACTGAGACACCAATAGGAGGAGGTGAGAGGATCCGAGGGCTAACACATGATGAATGCCCGAATGTTGAACTTGCTGAAAAGGCCCTGGGTAGCTCCAAACTGAGGCCTAGTGGGTTGTGAGAACTTGCACCTCCTGCTCTTGTACTGCGTGGATGGGGAGGTTTATTGGCCATGGGGGAGGAGTAATTATGTTGAGGAGGTGAAGAGCAGAGGCGGGCGAATGATGCAGGGGTCGGGGAAGGGGACGGAGACTGAACTCGGGAACTGGGTTCAGATGCAGAAAAAGGCCGAGCTATACGATTGTATGATCCTGACCACAGCGGATTGTGGGTTGGTTGTGTTGCTGCCATGTTGGTGCTACCATTAGCTATGGCCACCTTCTGTGGACTTAAGGACCAACTGCCGTGATTACAAGCACTACTGGTGCTATTTACATGGCTGACTGCTCTGGTTAAATCAGCTGAATTGTTGTTGTTTTTGTTTGCATTTTGTGGTGAGTTAGTTTTGGAATGAAGAAAAGATGGACGAGGGGAAGCAGTGGAAGAGTAGGGAGGCTGATGATGAGCTAAACTCATAGATGGGGAAGGAGAGCGTTGGGAAAGAGAGGGGGAAGGAGGCTGCATGAGGGATGGAGAGGGACATGAGGACAGGAGAGTGGCTGGGGGACATCTTGGTTGTTGGTACCCATCCTTAGTGCACCCTAACTGAAAGTAAGCAGGTGTGCTAGTTCCCTGCTGACCTGGAGGGAGTTTAGGAGACTGGCAGTGCTGTCGCAGATGAGGGGTTGATGAGGGGCTTTGATTCGCTGTGTTTGTGGGCGGGGCTTGTTGCCGTGCAGTGTTATTCTTGACCATACTCTGACTAATGGACTGGCTGATACAGGAGGCAGCTAAAGATCTGGTAAATGCAGAGGATGAGGTGATGGGGGATGAACAAGGTGGAGACCGGATGGATGGTGTGGAGGGGGATGGTGGGCCTGCTCTTGATGATGAAGACCTTCCAGAAGAAGAGTAAGAGGGAGGTGTAGGAGAGGAGGCAGGCTGGGCTCTCATGGAGGGAATGGGGGAGAGGGTTGGGGATAAACAGGAGAGAGCCTTGGAGGTGCTAGTCAGGGAGGTAAATCCAGCTGGAGATACAGGAGTAGGAGATGGGATGACCCAGAATGGTGAGGAGCAAGGAGTCGCTTGGACCGAGGAGGCGTGAAGAGCTCTAACAGGAGATGGGGAGCGATGCATGAGGCTGGGTGTGAAGGTGGAGGGGCTGCTGGGGCATTCTGAGGTCGGCTCAGATGGCTTCCTGGAAACAACAGAAACACACATTTATGAGCAAAGCAGGTGCCAACAACAAACAAAAGTTGTGCAATATTTGTCTAAGAAAGGTCTCAGTAATCCAGTTCAGTAAAACCTCCAAAAACCCTTTCCTCAGTATTTTCCCACAGCATCACTTTCAGTGAACTGGGAGCTGCTCCTCAACTTTCATACAGTATATCCTCATTTATGTCAGCATTTGACGGACTGATCCATCCTCGCTGTGGGAAGGAGAGGTACCGTCTGTCCTCCTGCATCTGTCACACATGAAACTCTCTTTACATGTTCATG
>CM047983.1:34229784-34244672 GCA_026261665.1 Melanotaenia duboulayi
TATTGAGACTGATCTGGCCTCATACAGAACAGATGATTTTTACTCTGATACATAAATAAGAGACTGAAGTGAGTTTCAGTGAGTAAAGATGTTTCTTGGCTTAATTTTTCTGTATTTCTTTTTATGAATACCTGCAGCCGCACGGCATGCTCCTGTTTCCTCTTCATGTCGTTGATGTACCAGGCCACCGCTGTCATGGTGATGATGGCGTCTTCTACCACTTCATATCCTGGGTTGCTCTTATCAAAGTGCTTGGAAAGTTCCTGAAACAAGATGGAGATGTAAAACCAGCCATTGCATCATGAGACGAGTTGGAGGGCGACGGGAACGACACCAGTGTGAAAAACATGACTTGAAGAAGCTTTATTAAATTCAGATTTCAGACAAAATCAGCAGATTCAGGTGAAAAGCTGCATCTCTGATGGGATGGGGCTGCATTAGTGCCTATGGCGTGGGCAGCTTCCACATCCGTGAAGCTCCATCAATGCTGAAAAGTACATGGAGGTTTTAGAGCAACATCTGCTCCCATCCAGACAACGTCTCTTTCAGGGAAGACCTTGCAGGTTTCAGCAAGACGATGCTGAACCACATCCTGCATCCATCACAGCAGCATGGCTTCACAGGAGAAGAGTCCGGCTGCTGAACTGGCCTGCCTGCAATTTCATTTTGTTCAATTTTAAAGAAGATTACAACTTTTCAGGAATTGTATCATAATCTTTTTCTTCATTGTGTGGAGAACGAACATCAGGACGGATGGCTGAGAAAATGATGGAATATAACGAGTAAAGCTGGACAAACTGTAGAAACTTGACTTTCTCACACATGAAACCTGTTCAAAGTTGAGAAGTAGAGAGCAGATAAAGCAGGAGAAAACAGTCTCACACACCAGTTAATCACAGACCAGTGGAGGATTATGGGAAATTCCCAGCACAGATCCAAAATCCAAACACATGTTGGACCAGTGTTTGAACCGGCAATAGTGGAACGGAGCGGCGGCAGCAGCAAATAAAACAGAGCAAACATCAGAGAACAAAGAGCTGACTTTCTCTCTGTTTCATCATCCCTCGCTCCGCTCAGAGGTGGGCTTGGACCAGAAACAGTCAGGATGCTTTACTGGGACAAGCTGCATGACAGGGTCGGAGTGTGTGTGTGTTTTATGGGGCTCCAGTGACAGCTGGCGCTCATTAGAGAAACACTGACAGGATTCAGAGCAAACTTCTTACCACCATGATAATAAAGTGCTCCACAGATTGGAGAAATCACATCAGGAAGAGAACGCCCCGAAGTCAGATTCCATCATATAAGGTTTAGGAAACCTGAAAGTTACTGCAAATAGAGAAGAAAGAGTTTTTACTGGGACGGGACTCTAACCGGTGACGGGGAATCTAACAGGTAACTAAAATCTAACAGGTGACTAGAATCTAACAGGTGACTAGAATCTAACAGGTGACTAGAATCTAACAGGTGACTAGAATCTAACAGGTGACTAGAATCTAACAGGTGACTAGAATCTAACAGGTGACTAGAATCTAACAGGTGACTAGAATCTAACAGGTGACTAGAATCTAACAGGTGACTAGAATCTAACAGGTGACTAGAATCTAACAGGTGACTAGAATCTAACAGGTGACTAGAATCTAACAGGTGACTAGAATCTAACAGGTGACTAGAATCTAACAGGTGACTAGAATCTAACAGGTGACTAGAATCTAACAGGTGACTAGAATCTAACAGGTGACTAGAATCTAACAGGTGACTAGAATCTAACAGGTGACTAGAATCTAACAGGTGACTAGAATCTAACAGGTGACTAGAATCTAACAGGTGACTAGAATCTAACAGGTGACTAGAATCTAACAGGTGACTAGAATCTAACAGGTGACTAGAATCTAACAGGTGACTAGAATCTAACAGGTGACTAGAATCTAACAGGTGACTAGAATCTAACAGGTGACTAGAATCTAACAGGTGACTAGAATCTAACAGGTGACTAGAATCTAACAGGTGACTAGAATCTAACAGGTGACTAGAATCTAACAGGTGACTAGAATCTAACAGGTGACTAGAATCTAACAGGTGACTAGAATCTAACAGGTGACTAGAATCTAACAGGTGACTAGAATCTAACAGGTGACTAGAATCTAACAGGTGACTAGAATCTAACAGGTGACTAGAATCTAACAGGTGACTAGAATCTAACAGGTGACTAGAATCTAACAGGTGACTAGAATCTAACAGGTGACTAGAATCTAACAGGTGACTAGAATCTAACAGGTGACTAGAATCTAACAGGTGACTAGAATCTAACAGGTGACTAGAATCTAACAGGTGACTAGAATCTAACAGGTGACTAGAATCTAACAGGTGACTAGAATCTAACAGGTGACTAGAATCTAACAGGTGACTAGAATCTAACAGGTGACTAGAATCTAACAGGTGACTAGAATCTAACAGGTGACTAGAATCTAACAGGTGACTAGAATCTAACAGGTGACTAGAATCTAACAGGTGACTAGAATCTAACAGGTGACTAGAATCTAACAGGTGACTAGAATCTAACAGGTGACTAGAATCTAACAGGTGACTAGAATCTAACAGGTGACTAGAATCTAACAGGTGACTAGAATCTAACAGGTGACTAGAATCTAACAGGTGACTAGAATCTAACAGGTGACTAGAATCTAACAGGTGACTAGAATCTAACAGGTGACTAGAATCTAACAGGTGACTAGAATCTAACAGGTGACTAGAATCTAACAGGTGACTAGAATCTAACAGGTGACTAGAATCTAACAGGTGACTAGAATCTAACAGGTGACTAGAATCTAACAGGTGACTAGAATCTAACAGGTGACTAGAATCTAACAGGTGACTAGAATCTAACAGGTGACTAGAATCTAACAGGTGACTAGAATCTAACAGGTGACTAGAATCTAACAGGTGACTAGAATCTAACAGGTGACTAGAATCTAACAGGTGACTAGAATCTAACAGGTGACTAGAATCTAACAGGTGACTAGAATCTAACAGGTGACTAGAATCTAACAGGTGACTAGAATCTAACAGGTGACTAGAATCTAACAGGTGACTAGAATCTAACAGGTGACTAGAATCTAACAGGTGACTAGAATCTAACAGGTGACTAGAATCTAACAGGTGACTAGAATCTAACAGGTGACTAGAATCTAACAGGTGACTAGAATCTAACAGGTGACTAGAATCTAACAGGTGACTAGAATCTAACAGGTGACTAGAATCTAACAGGTGACTAGAATCTAACAGGTGACTAGAATCTAACAGGTGACTAGAATCTAACAGGTGACTAGAATCTAACAGGTGACTAGAATCTAACAGGTGACTAGAATCTAACAGGTGACTAGAATCTAACAGGTGACTAGAATCTAACAGGTGACTAGAATCTAACAGGTGACTAGAATCTAACAGGTGACGGGGAATCTAACAGGTGACTAGAATCTAACAGGTGACGGGGAATCTAACAGGTGACGGGGAATCTAAGCGGTGACGGGAATCTAAGCGGTGCCAGGAATCTAAGCGGTGACTAGAATCTAACAGGTGACATGACGTTGGACTTTTCTGGGGGTTAAATGATAGTTTTGTTGAAAATTGTCCCAGTTTTTCATGCAAACAGAAATTTCTGTTTTTCCAGAAGTCACCAGATTTTACCTGTAAAATTTATCTGCTGACATGTTTCACATTGTCTCTTTGCAGAGACAAAGTCCATTCAGACCGGATGATGTCCCGGCATCATGTCCCAGGCTGAAGTCCCGTTCAGACCAGTCTAATGTCTCGGTCAGATGTCCCAAACAGACCTGATGATATCCCTGCCTGATCCTTGTTTTATGAGGACATGGACACATGTGGGATACACAGACGGCCTGCTGTATGGTGTGTTTCTCTCTGTGTCTGAGAGGTACTTACTGCTGTGAAGCCTCAGCTAAACGCTCTGTTTACAGACAGGAAACAAGGCGGTTGCCTGGCAACCACAAATTTAAAAGAACCAATCAGCTCCACATCCCTCAGAAAGTACTCATCTCTCTGATGTACTGTGTGAAGTATCTGAGGTGTCTTCTGCAGTAACAGGCAGTAGTGGACTATATTTCAACTATTACTTTCCATAGATGTCAGTAGTTGTATCTGCATGTAGTATTTGGCGGTATTTTAGGTCTTACTAACAGCAACAGGTTGTGTAAGTGTACACTTGTATAGGTATTTATGATAATACATGAAGTAATTGGTAGAATTTGAGATCTTACATTCTATTTTACATAATATTTGGAGTGTTATACAACAGCAGGTGGAACTTTCTACTACTACTTTTATTAGAAATTATCATTAGAGATCTTAGATGTAGTATTTAGTGGTATTAGGAATTTTTCCTATTGTAATCGATAGTATTTGAGGTCCTAGATGAAACGATAGTAGTATTCGGAGCCTTATGTGCAGTAACCTGTGGTATTTCATGCCTTTCTTGTAGAAGAAGGCAGTAATTGAAGTCTTTGGTGAGTATTTGGTAGTATTAGATACTTTTCCTAGTGTCAACAGCAGTTTTTGGGAGTATTTGAAATTCTATATGTGAGAAAAAAGGAATATTTGAAAAATACACGCACATTGGACAGTACTTCAACTATTACCTTTAGTAAAGCGTAGTATCTGAAGTATCATGTCTAGTATTAGGTGGTAAATGAGGTACATATTATATCTAGCAGTATTTGGAGAATCACATGCAGTAACCTGTGTTATTTGAGGCCTAACTTTTGACCAAAAGCAGTATTTTGGTCCAAGGTTCAGTATTTGATAGTTTTTGGGATCTCACCAGCAGTAGAAAGTAGTACATGAAACTCTATTTGTAGTAGCAACGTCAGAGCTTTTGAGCTCAGGTGCAGTTTTTGGTGGTTTTTAGAGTCTTCTCTGCAGTATACCATAGTATCTCAGTATCTATGTAGTATTTGTAGCATCATGTGCAGTATACATGGTATTTGAGGCCTTACTTATGGTAGAAAGCAGTATTTAAGGTCTTAGGTTCAGTATTTTGGTAGTTTTCTGAGTATTTTAAATATTTTAAAGTATACATGTAGTAGAAAGGATTATTAGAAGAAATACAGGTAGTATTTGACTATATTTTAATTATCACATTAAGTAAAAGTGTTCCTAGTACTTAGAAGTAACAGGTAGTGTAAGTGTTTACTTGTACTAGGAGGGAGTATTTAAAGTCCTATATGAAGTTATTTGTAATATTTAAAGTTTTGCCTGTAGTATAAGGCAGTATTTAAGGTCCTTCTTACCAAATTTAGTATTATTTGGATTCTTATAAGCAGTAATCTGCGATATTTAAGGCCATATTTGTAGTAGAAAGCAGTATTTGAGGTCTTAGTTTCAGTATTTGGTACTTCCAAGTATCATCTGCATCATGTCGACCACTCAAAGTGCTTTTACACTACACGTCACAATCACCCATTCACACACACACTCATACAGCACTTCTACTGCTTTCCACCAGCACACACATTCATACCCCGTAGACACATCGGAAGCAATGTGGGGTTCAGTGCCTTGCCCAAGGACACTTCGGCATGTAGCCACCATGTTAGGTTGGCAGACGACTTTTCCGCCTGAGCTACAGCCGCCCGTCCGAATGCAACATCAGATCTTAGTGCAGCATTTAAAGGGATTTGGAGCCTTTACTGTCGTGTATACTATAGTATTTCAGGTCCTACATGCCATATTTAGTTGTATTTGCAGCATCAAGTACAGTAAGCTGTGGTATTTTTGGAAAGCACTATTTGAGCTCTCAGCTTTAGGATTTGGTAGTTTTGGGGTCTCACCTGTAGCAGCAGGTGGTATTTGAGGATCCTCTGCACCGGTTTGAGCAGGTACGTCTCCAGAGGTAAAGAGTGATTCAGGGTTGTCTGTCTCTCCTGGAAGAAACGAACCAGACTCTCGTTTTTCATGCACTCCCTGAGTACTGCCACCGAACTGTGGGGGGGACAGACAGGGGAGACATTGTTAGAATCATGAGCCATCAATAAAGTTTCTCCAAATTTTCTTACCAATCAGGAAGTAAGACAATGACTGAGGATGCTAACAGAAGAAGCAGAAAAACTAAAGAGTGGTGGATAAAAGTCCAAATGATGCCCACCATGAAGGAGAATCAACAAAAAAGAAGACAGAGAGGAGAGGAAGAGAAAAAGAGGATGTAACAAACACAGATGAGGGTGGTGAAAGGAGATGATGGAGGACAGCGGAGACAAACATCCATCACAGCGTGAAGCCAAAGATTCTTGGATAGCAGTGAGGCTGGAAGGAAGGAAGAGCCGGCAGCACTCAGGAGAGTCGAGGGGAAGGAGGTCAAGGTAACGATGGGGATCGGGAGCAGAGACCAGGCTTTTTCTCTCCAGATAGACGTTAATGACAGGAAGGAGTTGAGGAATTCAGAGCTGCAGTAATATCTTCTACAGACATCCCTGATGTGTTCGGCAGCGAGTCTGAGCTCATCTGCAGATTCGTCAGAAAACACACAGAAATCCTCCCAGAGACCAACAGAAGGCAAAAATTACCCACGAGAAAGATATAAACATGCATGTAATGATGACATTTTACATCCCAATGTGGCATTACTATCTCTGGTCACGATGGTTGACTGTACATAAGCAACACACCTTCAGGCAGACTGAACAGTTCAGAGAAGGAAAGGAATTTTCTAGAATAACAATCAAACGGGACTGAGATCTGGTGGCTGTGGAGGCCGTTGGAGTCCAGTGAACTCATGGTCATGTTCTAGAAAGCAGGTGGAGATGATCTGAGCTTTGTGACATGGTGCATTATCCTGCTGGAAGTAGCATCAGAAGATGCTCCACTGTGGTCATAAAGGGATGGACATGGTCAGCAACAATACTCAGGTAGGCTGTGCTGGTTCAACCAGACCACGTTGGTACTAAGGGGCCCAAAGTGGACCAAGAAAAGTGTGACCCGGTGTGTCTTCTGCTGCATCCTGGTCCAGACAACTGCTGCTCTGGATGTTTTCTCTTCTTCAGACCATCTCTGGGAACCCTGGAGATGGTTGTGGGTGAAAATCCCAGTAAATACTCAGACCAACAACCATGAATCCTCCTTCTTCCTCATTCTGATGCTCAGTTTGATCTTCAGCAGGTCGTCTTCACCACGTCTACGTGACTACCTGCTGCCATGTGATTTGCTGGTTGGATATTTGTGCCAACAAGAAGATGGACAGATGGAGCTGGTATGTTTCTAGCTTTCGGTGTGTGCTAGAGTGAGCTCTGAGTGGAGTCTGTGTTCACATCTTTCTTTGGATGAAAGTCACCATGGACACAACCCATAATGGAGAAGTGAGGAGGGGTCCCTGCTCCCCTAAAACTAGCTGCTATGGTCAGTTTCTAGAAGATGCTGATGGGTGGTGGTTTGTTAGAATCACTGAGCTGTGTAGCTGGAATGATCTGGAAAAGGAAAAGCTGAATTTTGATGAAACTCTGTATCTGGAGGATTCCAGCTCAGCAGCTCTTTGCAGGCTCTTCTCCAAGGTTTTCTTAACTAACGTCCACACACCTTGTCCAGGAGTAAATCCTCCACAGAGCTGCAGAAATGAAGCTGTAATCTGTCATCCAAAGGAAACCCATTCCAGCCTCACATAAACCTTCACCGCTGCATGAAAAATCCAAAGCATATGGCCGATATGAAAAATGTCCACCAGAGACATTCCTAAAACCTGTGTTTGGAGGGATTCCCATCAATCCACATTTTAAAAACACTCAAAAACTTCCTGCAGCTGAAACTCTCCTCAGTGGCGTCTTTTCCAGCCAAATATTATTTGTTTGTGTCATATTTTTAATTCTCTGTGTTTAATGTAACATCACATTCCTCGAACTCACAGAAATCCATCTGTGGTCGTTGTTACAGCAGAGCAGAGTGAAGCCAGGTTTCATTTCGGCCTCCATATTCTCACAGACTGCAGATAATTACAGCTGCTCCCGAGAGCCTGAACTCGTCTCCACCAATCAGAAGTAACACGACACCAGCCTGCAGTCCGAACCGCCACTCAAAGCACGATTAACCTCCTCAGCTGCCTTCGAGTTCTGTTTGCATTTGCAAAAAGTGGTTTGTCTGAGTCCAAATGCCTTTTCCACTTCGTGTCAGCAGCAGATAGACTTTGTCTTGTGGTTCAGCTTCTTCCAACACTTCACTCGATCTGTTCAATGAGCTCGCTGAATGAAACTCAAGCTGCTGTTTCTCTGGAGTTATTTTATTGGAACATCACTGCAAACCCAAGCGTGGATCCCTCCATCCTTCGGAAACAGACAGACATTTCAGAAAACCTTCTCTTGGTTACGTTAAGTCAGAAAAAGACAGTGTCCTCGTCCCAGTGTTTGTCCATCCAGGCTGAGATGGTCCATAGTAACGTTAACAAATACGACCTCTAGTGGTCGAGTAAGCAACTGCAGGCTGACCTTTTTACTTCCAACCAGGTAGTGTTGAAGTTTTGCAGTAGCATGCTATATTCACATGTAACCATGGAAACCAGAAAAATGGAGGTTTTAAGGAATTGGCCATTTCCTAAAAAAAGTTCAATTAAAGTCCAGTTAAAGGTTGGATGAAGACAAGAACCGCACAACTGCCCCCGTCAGGAAGTTGATGGTAATCTAACTCTCTGATTGCAGAACTACGTAAATCTGCTGTGAATGAGTGAGAATTTGATCATATTTTTATCCCAATGGTGGAGAAGATGCCATGTTTGCTGATTCAGGTCAGAAGCTTGAGGCGGTAATGGAAGTACCAGAGAGGCATTTTTCCACTCGGGGTCGGACTCGGAGGGAAATGTGCTCGGCTGCAGCACTGTGAACTCCGTGTCGTCCTGCTGGGAACATGAGATGAGATTCTTTCTTTGGTTTGTTATCCTGCGCTGAACGAGGAACATGCTAAATAACTGAAAGGCTGCGGGAATGCAGCGTCTGAACGGAGCAGAAGATATTTTTCTTGTGGAGCCATCCCAGCGCTTCGTGTCAGGGTAATGGATCATGAAGCAGGCTGCTGCTAGAGCAGCGTTTACAGTGGTGGATGTGATCTCAGCAGTAATCCAGAGGGAGAACGGAGACAGATGCTGAGGTCATTTACTCTGCTAAACTCTTGGATGGAAATGCAGTTTTCAATGCTGTAAATTGATGAACTGTAGCATTGGGGGGAGGGTTGAAAGCTGGGAGAGGGCCACTTCTGTAAATCCAAGTTTTAACAGTGTTGAAAGTTTTCCAAAGTGTGTTTAGGAATTACACAGCAGGTTATTGGATTGATTTTTGACCCTATATGCTCAGGAGTTTTGGTACAACCTGTTGATTTCCTTCCTACAAATGTTTTCTGGTGGCAGCAGAAATATCATCTTATCTGAACGTGTCTGATTCTCTTGTCTCACCTGCCGCTTGTCTGACTGCACAGACATCCAACCAGCCAATCACATGGCAGCATCTAGTCACATAGACTATTGTTTTTAGTTTCTTTCCCAGATCTCAGTCCAGTAGAGCAGCTTTCGGATGTGGTGGAACGGGAGATTCTCATCATGGATGCGGCCAACAAACCTGCCGACAAATGTCAACATGGAGAAAACCTCTGAGGAAGGTTTCCACCACCTGCTTCCATCTATCACACGAGGATTAAGACGGGGGTCGGACCCGGGACTAGAAGGTGGATGGTGCGTATTCATCATTACTTTTAATGGTCCATCCTTGTAGCTTCACACTGTCTTTCTCTGTATGACATCTGGCTGAATTACAGAATAAGTCTGAATAGTTTTTGTAGGTTCGTGAACTGCTGTGTTTCAGACTGATGGTGTAAAAACTGACATGAACTGAGTGGCCTGAAAGAATCCAGCAGAGGAAGCAGTAAAAGAGAGACAGGGATCTTGGTTCGACGGGCTGAAAGCAGTTGACCTACTTATTTTTTACTGGTGTTTAATGGGGCTTTAAGGAGGCGACAGGCAGAAAGCAATGATCTGAACGAGGTGAAGACGGGGTCGACTTTCAACCCGGTGATGAAAGCTGAACTGACGAGGTTTAAACACACACACAGGCATGTACGGACGGCCATGAAGGCTCTCATTGTGTACATATGAAATGATTTAAGTGTATTAACATGCAGACAGATGTAGGCACACACTCCGCGCCGGGCAGCGATCCAGTCAGGCCAAACATGTGTCTTTCATATCGATGGAGAGAATAAAAGACAAACATGAGCACATCCAGAATGAGACAAAAGAGACTTCAAAACATTTAGTAAAGAGCTGGTGCTGCATCAGCTCCTCTTTCAACAACTCTGCAGGTTTAGCGAGGCCAGCTCTGGTCTACATGGTTTGACTTTTGTTTCATTAAACTCCAAATGTTTTCAGTGTTGACAACGTGGAGTGATACTCCGAAGAATATCTCAGGAGCGGTGGTGTGTATCTCTGTGGGGTAAATGTGATGGATAGCTACCCTTTAGGTGGTCTACGGAAGTTTTCCAGCATTTCTATCCCGTCCAGGAGGTTTACAATCCAGCCACTAAATGTAGTTTTATTCAGAGACTCTATCTGGTAAATCCACCATGATCCATGATAACAGCTTTATTTATCACATTTCACCATAAAAACATCACCATCACTACTATGTTGCTAAGAGACCTCTATTTAGACCTGGACATGATGATGAAGCCACTTCCTGTCAGACCCTGGTCCCTGTATGTCCAAAGTAAATGCTGTGTCTGTGACGTTGAACTGCTTAACAACGTTGGACTCCACCAAAGCCACCTGTTTATGGTCAAGAACAGGACCTCAAGGAGCAGTCGGACAGAGGACGGTATCTGGTTTCTATATGAATAAACCCATATGTCCATACTTGTGAGGGCCAGTTTGAATTTCAGACATTTTGAGAAGGTACGTAAATATTTGGCTGCTCAGACCTGGTTTCAGGGTTCAGGTTAGAATCAGGGTCCGGTTCTCCTCCAGGCTGCGGCCCGCTCAGCACCCTGCTCACCGTTTCCTGCTCTACTGAAACTTTCTACTAAAACACTTTCAGTCTGGTCATAAAGCAGACGCTGCACACATGCCGTCCGACCCAACACGAGAGTCCGTTTATCAAGAGCAGAGGACAGAAAAATGCCGAGTTTCTCACTGAGGCTTTACAGCAGCGTGTCAGCGGGTGTGAGCATCCAAATCACTCAACAACCGCAAATCTAAAACAGAACCCGGGACCATTAAAATCCAGAGTTCGGTCCAAGGTAAGGAAAAATGATGGGAGCATTTATTTTCTAAAGGTTCATTCTCTGCAAAGCCAGTCACATTCTGCTAGACAATTATCTTATTATTATATGTTACTATAAATCAAACTAACTTAGAGTTTAGAGAACTTAGTGTGAATACTACTACAGGTCCTACTACTGTCACCACTGAGTACTACTGCAGTTACCACACTACCACCTAAACTACATGGTAGCATGTTGCTTCTCCAGTATTACAAGTTGGGCTGGATGAAAAACAACCAGTTAACCAGTTAGAGGAGAAATCAGAAACCCGAACCTCAGTAACAAACTGGTTTATCTCAGACACAAACTTTAAAACCTGAATAACTCATTTTAATGTTTGAACACGTCAGCAAGCACCACTCAGATTTAAACATTTAAGGAAAATCTTCATATCAATGATGCAAATATGAAAATTTCAACAAAGTCTGGAGGAACTGATCTGACGTAGATTTGTTTTAAGTCATATTTTTGACCCAAACCTTACTTTAATTCTCATAAAGTCACAATTTAGACGAGGCACATCCAGCCACCGTCCACCGGACCCCCTTTTTAATCCTGGTGTGATAGATGAAGCAGGTGGAGGAAACCTTCCTCAGAGGTTTTCTCCATGTTGACATGACAGCATCACACAGTTGCTGCAGGTTTGTCGGCTGCATCCATGATGAGAATCTCCCGTTCCACCACATCCCAAAGCTGCTCTACTGGACTGAGATCTGGTGGCTGTGGAGGCCGTTGGAGTCCAGTGAACTCATCGTCATGTTCTAGAAAGCAGGTGGAGATGATCTGAGCTTTGTGACATGGTGCATTATCCTGCTGGAAGTAGCATCAGAAGATGCTCCACTGTGGTCATAAAGGGATGGACATGGTCAGCAACAATACTCAGGTAGGCTGTGCTGGTTCAACCAGACCATGTTGGTACTTTATTTTATTTCATCTTTATAATTTATTGTTTATGACCAGGCAGATGCTTGGGAAGGAACGCAGCCTAGCCAACATTCCCTGCTGCAACACACCTGACTCAAATCAGTGGACCATTGAGGGGCTTATGCAGAAACTTCTTAAACCTGCAGGACTCTGTCCAGAGGGGTCCAGAACTGGTGATCCCTGCATTACAGAAATCCTAACTAAATCAAAAGAAAGACCAGTTGCCAGGCCAAAAGCCAAACCATGCAGCAAAGCAAGTTCATGGTCCCTTATTCTTATTTTTATTTCCAGATGTTTATCTCTAGTTCCGTTTTTACCTTGATGTTTCAGTTAAGGAGACAGAAGCCAGAAGTCAGAGTTATGTTTGAGTAAAGGGGGGGGGGGGGGGGGGGTTGTATATGTGAGCTGAGTGTGATGATGTGTGTGTGAGAGAGTATGACCAGGTGTGTGTTATTTAACTTTATTTTATGCTTGTGTGTGTGAAAGTCTTATATTATATATTCAAAATTTGTTTTTATCATGCTTATGTATGAAAAGAGCTTTATAAATAAAGTTTGATTTGGTTTGATGTCCTCCATTAATATCTATATGACTAGCATGTTAAACTCAGGGGAGCTAAGATGGGCCTGAAGCTTGGTTGTGAGGTTTGTTCCAGATAAAGGTATCAGATTATGAGCTGGTTTGTGTTTGAAGGTAAGATAAACGCATGAAGGTCGTCCAATAACGGGTTCATAGAGAAACGTTTGAAGAAGCCTGAACACAGGATCCAGCAGGATATTGTAATGATGCTGCATGAGCATAAGCACTAAAATAAAAACATGACTTATGTCTGAAGAATGAGTGGACGGTGAGTGTAGGCGATGAAGTGAAGAGGCGAAGAAGTGGACCAAAATGCAGAACGGTGACAGATTAGGTCGAGATAGGAAGACATCTGAGATCTGTTACGACGAAACCTAAATCAGAACTAACTGATTATCCACAGCAAGAATAATTAAACACAGGAAACAAGCAGGGTCGCCAACTGAAAGCCAAGAGTCTATAAACACAGGGAACTAACTACAAACATGAGCTTTCAGCAAGAGAAACCTGCCGCGATGAAGAGGACGAGAACTAAACAGAAAGGCAAGAACCTACAAAATAAAACAGGAAACAAGACCAGAATCTAAGGGACAGACAGAAAGTCAATGAAATCTGAAATATAAACCTGTAGTTCAGCATCAGTTCTTACATAAACCCTCTCATCCAGCACTAATCAAGACATATCACTAATACGCTGTTAAACATCAGCATACAGTTGCGTTTAATTTGGGTTCTAGATCAAGGACCTGAGCACAAACAGATACCAACATATCTGTAGTCATTTGTTTCCTTAACACCAAGTTAAAACACCTGAAAACATTCAGTCAAAGGTGTGTTTCTGTGTGTGCGTGAGAACTTACTTTGGGTAGTTCATGCAGTAGAGTGTGTAGATATCAAAGGCTTCACTCTGAAAACAGACAGGATAAAACTGAAGTTAGAGAAGTTCCTCAGAAATGAGCTGCTACTGTCACGGGCGGCGGAGGTGAGGACCCACAATACAGGCAGGAGGCAGAACGAAGGTTTATTCCCAAAGAAAACCCTGGAACAGAAAATCCACACATAACAGGGAGTTAACCAAAAGGATCCGACAAGGAGTAACTACAGGTGACAGAATGGGCAATCAGACAAGGTGCACTAACGAACAGAAACTAAAGAAACCCAAAAACCCAAAAACAAAACTGGAAACGTGACCAAACTAAACACATGAAATCAGAACAGAACAAAATGAGACAAAACCTAAACCATGATCTTAAACTAAGAACTGATAAACCGAAATGACAAACATGGCCAAGGGCCAACCACCAGATGGCCCACAAAGTCCCAAAAAAGAAAAAAGAAAGGAGCCCAAGCCGGGCGGGCGGAGGGGACCCAGAGGAGGGACCAGGAGGAACAGTCCAGGTGACAAATTCCGGGGGACGGCCTGGGGGCCGCGCACACAGTAGATTCGGTTCAGGGGGTCGACCTGGAGGGCGAGAAAACCGGGTGAGGGTCCCTGTAGGCAGACCTGGTTGACGAGCAGACCAGGGCTGGGTCTCCAGAGAACGAACCGGAGGGCATGCAAACTTGGGCCGGGTCCTCAGAGGACAACCCAGAGGGCATGCAGACTTGGGCCGGATCTTTGGAGGCTGACCCAGAGGACGTGCAGATAGGATCTCTGGCAGACAGCCAGAGGGCTGCACGGGTGGAAGCTGGACCTCTAAAAGACATGCAGACCGGATCTCTGGGAGACAAACAGCTGTTAACACGATGTCTGGAGGTCGCAGGGACAGGAGCTTAGTCTCTAGGGGGTTCTGTAGCATCCACATTATGGCAAACCCAGGTGCCAGAGGCAGAGGAGGAGCAATCTCCTTGGTTGCATGGACCATAGGAGGTGAGGAGCGTCTTGACCTGAGACCCCCTCAGGGACAGGAGTCAGAAGCAACGTGGGCCTGAGTGCAGGCGTCGGTCGCTGAAGAACCAGGCAGGACGGGGGTGCAGGCGTGGGAGGCTGCAGAGCCAGAGCTGACTGGAGAGCAGACGTCGCTGGAGAGCTGGAGAGGACGTTTGAGCTGCCGTGGGGAGTTGCAGTGCTGGAGACGTGGGCTTGGGAG
>CM047983.1:34374512-34388842 GCA_026261665.1 Melanotaenia duboulayi
CTCTGGGACATGTCCTCCATTCTCTGGGATATGTCAGCTGGTCTCTGGGTCATGTACTCTGTTCTCTAGGACATGTCCTCCGTTGTCTGGGATATGTCAGCCGGTCTCAGGGACATGTCCTTCGTTGTCTGGGACGTGTCCTCCGGTCTCTGGGACGTGTCAATCACTCCCCGGGGGATGAAAACTGTTACATTATGCAAATGAATAAGTAAGAATCTGACTACAGAAAGTCTACTGAGTCATTCTTGTGAACCAGCTCATGACCACAGAGCAGAAAACAAAGAACATATGAACGTTGTTAGCTGTGGCTGTTACATGTGAGATCATCAACCAACACAGTCTTCCTGTTTCCATCAGCCATAAATCAGATTAGAGGGAAAATATAAGAGAGCTGCTTCTTTGAACAGAAACTTTCATTTTATTCACCATAAAACATAAAAACTTCACTTTTTTACACTTTTTCTGAATTCTGGAAAGAATGTTTTAATCACATTTAGCCATGTATCCATGGCTACTGATTGATTGAGTAACGCTATGTAACTCAATTAAAGGATCCTGAGCGAATGAAGAGTTCAGACTGTTACTCAGGTAAATATTCTGTCCCGGTCCTGTTTGCTTGTCTCCTTACCTTGTCTCCCTGGTCCTGTCTAGACGTTTCTTTCCCTTGTATCCTCTGTCCTTTCTTCTTGTTTCCTTCCTCTCGATGTTATTTGGACTCTGGATGGTAGTTTAATGACCTTCTCTCCTTGTTTCCTCTCTGTGCCCTCTCACTTGTGTCCTTGACTCGTCTGTCCTTTCCCCTTGACTCCTCTCTACTTGCTCTTTGTCTCATGTGTCCTTATTCCTCTGTCCCCCCTCCTTGCCTCCTGTCTTTTCTATCGTTACACGTTGCCTTCTGTCTCCTCTGTCCTTACTCCTTGCCTCCTTATTTCTCTGTCCTTATCCCGTACCTTCTGCCTCCTCTGTCTTCTAGACAGTTTCCTCAGCAGAGACTCTCTGAAGGTTCGACACATCAGGACGTAGATGATCGGGTCGAGGCAGACGTTGAGCGCTGACAGGAAGATGGCCCCCTCCTTAATCTGGAACAGTAGGAAGCGAGCATCTGAGCTGAAGCCGGATGCTGACATCTGACTCAGCGTGTATGGCACACGGCAGACGTGATACGGTATGAAGCAGATGAAGAACACTACCAGGATGCTGAAGATGCTGCGGTTGGACTTGCGGCAGACGTCGCTGTTGTCACGTTGCACACGGCGGTATGACTTGTATACGTGGCAGAAGATGGAGATGTAGCAATAGGCCAGGACGAGAAGTGTCACCGAGAACAGGAACATGGCGAAGTCTATGGAAGCCTTGTGCCACTGCTTCCCTAGCGGCGTCTTCAGCTCCACGCAGCTCCGGTTGGTCTGCTGGTCAGCCGGCAGGCTTGTTAGGATAATGTTGGGCAGGGAGATGAGGAGAAGGAGGGTCCAGGTGCAAAACGCCAACAGCCGGGCAAAGGTGGCGTTCTGCATGAGATGTACCCAGGATACCCCACCCAACCTAGACCAACAAGAGGAGGTGGAAGAGGAGGTGTGGTGGATGACCTTCACGTAGCGTTCAAGGCTGATGAAACAGATGAAGAGGATTCCCACATACATGGAGAAGTAGAAGAGCACACCGGTGTAGCGACAGGTGATCATACGGAGGTGCCAGCCACCAAAGTCCAGATCAGCCGCCACCTTGAAGGGGAAGGTGGACAACATGAGGAGGTCGGCCACTGCCATGTTCTTCAGGTAGACCACCAGACCGGAGTCCCCAGGTACCCTGAAGAAGATCCAGGACGCCATGACATTCAAAGACAAGCCCACCAGGAAGATGATGCAGTAGAGTGGGGGGAGGACCTGTTTGGTGAAGAAGCTGCTGTTGTCTGACTGGTTTGAGGAGAGCTGGGTAGAGTTGAGATGATCCATCCCTGGAAACACAAACACAGATTATTGTAATGACCACATAGACTTCATGTTTGTTAGTTTGTTGGGCGACTTTAGTGTCTCACATRGCTGAAAAGCTGAAAAAGTCCTACTGAGGGTTTGAGACCCTGAAACCAGTCAMCCACTCCTCATGTCACCCTGCTGTCTGAASGTCTGTGCTGACCAGCTAGCCCCCATCTTCACATCAATCACTGTAGTTGTGTGAAGCTCCATCCTCCTTCAAGAGCTCCACAATAACCCTGGTCCCAAAGAAGTACTCCATCATATTGATGGCCTTTTCCCACTAGTACCCCTGTAACGCAGCCCGACACGACCCCTGCCGATTCCTCTATCGTTGTTCCATGTGTTTCTGAAACAAATGGCCGGGTGCTGAATTAAGGTAGGGCAAAGTGGGTACTAGTGGAAAAAGGACGTAAAGGTGCATTCATACAGTTCGATGGACCTGTTTGGTGAAGAAGCTGCTGTTGTCCAATTGGTTTGAGGGCTGGGTAGAGTTGAGATGATCCAGTTAAGAAGGCCCATCCCTGCAAACACAAACACCACAAACTGATTATTATGGCAAACACAATCACTTTAAATTAGTTTGTCAGCATATCCTACACCCTTTGTGTCATATTTCTCACAGACTCTGAGGTACAGTCATGGCAAATATTGAAGCTAAAGGCCCCCGGAGCAGAGGTGCCCAAGTCCAGCCCTTGATGGAACTTTTAGATATATCCAGTCTCCAACACACCTGAATCAAATGGCTGGGCTCCCTCATCTGCATATCATTCAGCTCTGCAGTGACCTGGTAATGAGACATTCATTTGATTCAGGTGTGCTGGAGAAAGGTAGCATCTAAAAGTTGCAGGATGGTGGCGCTCGAGGGCTGGATGTGGGCATCCCTGCCCCAGCCTATAAACCTAAAGAAAAACCCGAACACCTCTGACTGAAGCAGATGGTGAAAATGAATGTATGTTCATACATACATGAGTATTACATGGGGACTTTCTTTGGATACTGAAAATGAATGCCTTCTTGTTTTTGATAAATTTCTGGAGCAGTTTTGGCTCATCATGTCAGATTGTGAGACACTTCTGTGTGTCTTGTATTATAATATGTGTCGTTAACATATATGTTTGCATGTCAATGGCAGAGGTAGCCAAGACTGTGCTGGAGCTAATCTTGTTTAGAGGAATTTTTACATGTTTGCATATAAATATAAAGTTAGTCAGCAGCCGTATTAAAGAAGGAAGGCGTCAGAAAGTGTGTCTTCAGGGGATAATCAAATTGAGATTTTACTAAAGAAGAGCGGCAATCTGGAAATGCTTTCTAGAGATTTAATGGGTAATCTTAAAGAGCCTAAAAGTTTCAGTCGCAGTTTCTAAGAAAAGACACCACAAAAGACTCATTGTCCACTTCTGTCGACCACCTTCTAGTACTGGGTTGGACCCCCTTTTGCCTCAAGAACTGCTTTAATTGTTAGTGGCATAGATTGTCACTGGCTTCCAGTTGCAGCACGCATCAAATTCAAATCTCTGCTTCTGGCTTACAAAACAACCCAAAAGGCTCCTGTCTACCTTCACACGTTAATCCAGAGCTACATTCCCTCGTGACAGTTACGCCTATGTTCCCACCACAGCGTGGCACAAAATCAGTATCTATCTATCTATCAATCTCTAAATCTAGACTCTTCTCCTCTGTTGTTCCCTGGTGGTGAAACGATCTACCAGACTCCATCCAATCCACAAAGTCCTTATCTACTTTTAAGAGCAAGCTAAAGACTCCGCTGTTTAAAGAGAATTTCCACACTTAGCTTAACTCTTCTACTCGTCAGAATGAGTTAGAAAGATTTATTGGAGTCCTTGGAGGGCCTATTGGACAGCACTCCTTCTGGGGACTCCCTCGTTCTGCTGGGTTCTGACTTCAGCTTTCATGTGGGCAATGACAGCTAGACCTGGAGGGGTGTGATTGGGAGGAATACCCCCCCTGATCTGAATCCGAGTGGTGTTTTGTTGTTGGACTTCTGTGCTCGTCATGGATTGTCCATAACAAACACAATTTTCAGGCCTAAGAGTGTCCACATGTGGACTTGGCACTTGGCTCCAGGACATTCTAGGCTACAGTTCGATGCTCGACTTTGTAGACTTGCAGCCGCATGTCTTGGACACTTGGGTGAAGAGAAGGGCGGAGCTGTCAACTGATCTGTCAACTGGTGAGTTGGCTCAGATGGTGAGGGAGAATGCTGGTCAGGCCAGGCAGACTCAATTGTGTTGTAGGGGTCTGCTGGGAATGTCTGGCAGAGTCCCCTGTTAGAAAGAATTTCAACTCCCATCTCTTCAACCATGTCCTGTGTGAGGCGGGAGACATTGAGTCCAAGTGGGCTGTGTTCTGGGCCTCTATTGTTGAGGCAGTAAGTTAAGTGGCCGTAAGGTCGCCGGTGCCTGTCGTGGCTGTAATCCCTGATCTCATTGGTGGACAATAGTGAGGGATGCCATCAAGCTGAAGAAATTAGTCCTATCTGGCCTTTTTGGCTGGTGGGACTCCGGAGGCAGCTAATGGGTATAGGCAGCTTAAGTGGGATGCAGCTTTGGCTGTCACAGAGGCAAAATCTCGAATGCGGGAGGGGAGGCCTTGGAGAAACACTTTCAGATGGCTTTGAGAAGATTCTGGTCCACCATTCGGCAGCTCAGGAAGAAAAAGCAGTGCTCCATCAACACTGTGTACAGTGGGGATGGGGGACTGCTAACCTTGACTTGGGACGTTGTGACACAGTGGAGGGAATACTTCAAAGACCTTTTCAATCTCACCAACATGTTTTCTGATGAGGAAGCAGAGTCTGGGAATCCTGGCATTGACTCTCCTATCTCTGGGGCTGAGGTCGTTGATGTGGTTAAAAAACTCCTCCGTGGCAAGGCCCCGGGGTTGGATGAGGTCTGCCAGGAGTTCCTTAAGGCTCTGGATGCTGTAGGGCTGTCTTGGCTGACACACCTCTCCAGCATCACGTGGACATCAGGGATAGTTCCTGCCACTGGCTCTCCTATCTCTGGACTGTCAAACTGGGGTGGTGGTCCCCCTCTTCAAAAAGGGGCACCAGAGGGTGTGCTCAAACCACATGGGGGTCACACTCCTCGGCCTCCCTGGTAGGGTCTATTCAGGGGTCCTGGAGAGGAGAGTCCGTCAGGTAGTCGAAACTTGGATTGAGGAGGAACAGTGTGGTTTTCGTCCTGTCGTGGAACAGTAGACCAGCTCTACACACTCTTCAGGGTCTTGGAGGGGGCATGGGCATTTGCTCAACCAGACATGTGCTTTGTGGAATTGTAGAAGGTGCTCGATCGTGTCCCCCAGTGACTCTTGTTGGGAAACTCCGGGAGTATGGAGTGCCAGACCCTCTTGTACGAGCTCTCTGGTCCCTGTACAACCAGTGCCAGAGCTTGGTCCACATTGCCGGCAGTAAATCAGATTAATTTCCAGTGAGGTTTGGACTCCACCAAGGCTGCCCTTTGTCACCGATTCTGTTCATAACTTTTATTGACAGAATTTTTAGGCGCAGCCGAGGCATTAAGGGGATCCAGTTTGGTGGCCTCTGGTCTTTGCAGATGAGGTGGTTCTGTTGGCTTCGTCGGGTCTGTGTGTGCCAGAGTGTGAAGTGGCTGGGATGAGAATCAGAGCCTCCAAATCCTAAACCATGGTCCTCAGCCTGAAAAGGGTGGAGGGCTTTCTACGAGTTGGGAATGAGGTCCTGCCCCAAGTGGAGGAGTTCACGCATCCATGATGAGAATCTCCCATTCCACCACATCCCAAAGTGGCTCTGTTGGACTGAGATCTGGCGACTGTAGAGGCCATTGGAGCCCAGTAAACTCATTGTCAGGTTCTAGAAAGTAGGTGGAATGATCTGAGTTTTGAATCAGTGAATCAGCTTCCTGTTGTTTTGTCGTGAAACAGCTGTGGTCAAAACTGTTTTCTCATGTTCACTTCAGATCTGCTGTCTGCTACGTCAGAGCTAAAACCACCATCAGATAACACTTATGAACACACACACAAACATCAAATGTTTGAATCTGTAGACAAGTGTTAAAGCACACTAAAATGTAAAAACTCTCAGTAGTATTCACTCTCTGGTCAGTTATGAGCCACTCTATTTCTTTCCATTGGCTTGACTGATCTTACTTTTGTCTGCTTCAGCTTTTATATAAAGCATCACATCATCTGCATAGAAGGAAACACAGAACAAACGCATCATTGGTGTAAAAATGAAGGATTTGCTCCCACAAAAAGTCATAATCTTAGAACTGATGAATCTGAGAGGATCTAAAGTAAAGGTTTTTATGTAGCTGCAACTTTTCTATTAATCTTTTAAAAGTTGAATCATTATTAGGTGGAGACATTTGGACAGCTAAGGGTGTTCCCCTCCACAGAGTGTCGGGTCTGAAACCAGCACATCACAAAATCATCTTCAGAAGCTGCTAAAGTTCTGATGTTGGATTTCATCAGGTTGTTTCCCAGCTGATACTTTATTATTATTATTTAAAAAAGTTTAAAGTAATAAAAAGCAGAGCAGGAAGGCAGACTTTCCACTTAGATGAGATATGCATATTGATTTGATTTATTTATTTTTACATAATAAAAATACAGGTATACATTCAAACACATCCAAACGTGACGGTGTGTGGCTGAAACCCAGTCAGGCTTATGCTAAAAACCACACTCCAAGACAATTTTCTTTTGTAGCTCACTTTAAGAAACAAACAATCTAAATCCGAAACCAAAATCACATTTACTCAAAGAACATAAGTATGATAAATAATTTCGTCTCAAAATTACAACCTAAATCGGCCTTATAATTTTGTGATAAACAAAATTCTATCAAGTATTCTCAGTCCCAAACACATCCATCACGTATATTTTTTATAATTTACTATCCTAAATGTAATATTTTATGTCATATATTTTCCATATATGAAGGTGTCGAAGTGAAATGAAGGATTAATCTGCAGGACTCACCTATGTTTGCCGTCAGAGTCGATCTGCTGATTAAAACTGACTTCCTGCTGCATGGTGTTCACATCAGGAAGGAGGAGGAGTTTAGAGGACAGAAGAGGAAAAAGATCTAGTAAAAAAAAGATGAACAAACGTGATTTAATGTTATTGAACTGATTGATTTTAATATATTGAGTCTGTTTACAGAAGTCAGTGTCAATTCATGGTAATTACATTTTAATCTAATTATTTTTATTCTAGTGAGCACAAACCATGCCTTTTAAATAAATAAATAATAATATATTTTACCTATGTTCTGAAAAAGATTTGAGAGTAATCGGTTTTATAACTCAGCTCCGTGTGTAGGTTCGTGGTTAAGAAAAGGAAACCAGATGCAGCAGGTTGACGCAGGTTTTGGATGAACATCTGTGCACAAAGTTTCACTGCCGGGATGCTTCCCGTCTGAACTAAGAGGAGGAAAAGGAAACCAACCACAGCACAACAGAATCATTCATCAGATGTAATATTTTTGCTTCAGTGGTAGAAGCAGAAGTGTGGAGGCAGGAAACTACCCAAATTAAAAATAAATACAAATAAACCACAAGCAGAAAACAATTTGAGGGGACGATTGTCTCACTTATACACCACTAAACCTGGAGCAGTTTAGGAGTTATCTGAGATGTTGAGCGGTGACTCAACATCTCCAAGCACCGATCTCTATTTTTGAAGCATATTTATTTCTGTGTTTCCTTTGTACATTTATTGTATGCATTTCTGCCTCATTATGTAAATGAGGGGGGGCAGCGTTTCAAAGCATGTCCTTGGGGCCAGATCTTCACCTATTGGTCAGTCAACACTGAGCAGAAGATAGGATGTTAGTACAGGAAGAGCTGAGGAGCCGATCCTGTCTACCTGGCTCTTTCCGGTGTGCCAAGCATGGCTAGCCTAAGATCCAGCAGAGTGGAATGCAGACTGGAGGTCTAAAAGTGATGCAATGCTTAGGAAGCACACAAGAGGTGAATTTCTTTTTATTAATTTTTTGTCACACAATGCTTTTTAATTGTTGTCCCAATTTTTGTTCCGATGGTCTCCTTGTCCACCTTCTTAATAGAGGTGATGGTGTCCCTCTGCACCTGCAGGACTTCCTCTGAGGACATGGCTGCTGCAATGCTGGGTGGAGTCTCTGGCCTCACCCTCTCCAATCACAGCTGCAGCTCCGCCCACCCAGCTGGAACACCCAGTAACTAGAAAGAAAAATTATTTAAATGATTTAATTATTATTTTAATGTATTATTAACACTAAATAAACTGCTACAAATCTCAGATGTATCTGTACATATTTATTTTATACATTAAAACAAAAGACTACATTACCAGCATCATTACTGTCATTAAGCGGCTTTTCTCCAAAGCAACCTATCGTGGGCTGTAACATCTTGCCTAAGGCCCCAACTGGAAAGTGTTAATATTCACCCCTATGTGATTCGAACTTTGGTCTCCCGCATGGCAGTCGGATACCCTGCCAAATGAGATATCCAGTCGTACCATCCAATGCTCCTGGCGTGTCTTGCCTCTAACACAGTGTTGACAGCATCTGCCACCTGCTGCCCTCCTCTGCCTTTCTGACCCTGGAGATGCTTTGTGATGTTACGCTCGAGCCCGTCTGCTAGAGCATGTGTTAACAGATTGTGAACAGAATCGGTGACAAAGGGTAGCCTTGGTGGAGTCCAACCCGCACTGGAAAAGATTCTAATTTACTGCCAGTATTGCGGACCAAGCTCTGACACCGGTCGTACAGGGACCGGACAGCTCATCCGGCACTCCATACTCCCCACAAGAGTCCCTGGGGGACACGGTTGAATGCCTCCAAGTCCACAAAGCACATGTAGATTGGTTGGGCAAACTCCCATGCCCCCTCAAAGGCCCTGAGGAGGGTGTAGAGCTGGTTCACTGTTGCTCCTCAGCAATCCGAGGTTCGACTATCTGATGGACCCTCCTCTCCAGCACCTCTGCATAGACCTTACCAGGGAGGCTGAGGTGTCCCCAATGCCCACACGATGCTGCAGAGACGTGTCAGCCAAGACAACAATGAACAATGAAGAAATAATAACATGTTTGTTCATTAAACCACCTTCATGTTATGTGTATTTCTTCTTATTATAAATTATTATATTTTACATGTTTCGTTTACTCATATAAATATATACTAACAGACACTTTTGTTTCAAATCATTTCTTCCATTCCTTACATTTATATAATAACTTCATTAACAGTTTACTATTCTAATAAATCATCAGAAGTGTGTTTCTCGTTGGATTCTGCCAGATGCTTCTAATCTCCACCACTTCCCCCACATTTATGTATATTTCGTAGTATAGATATGGAATTGTTTTGTGTATTTGTAAAAATCCCAAATTAGTTACAGCTCACAGTTGTGTGTCTATACTGCCCTCAAGTGGTGATATTCTGTAACTACAAAGATTCACATGTAGTTGTAAACTTTGACCAGCAGATGGCAGTACAGTAAAATAATTTAAATGTAAAAACAACTGGAAGTACCAGTAAGAAAGAACAACATACACGGCTCTTCAAATACAAAGGTTGAACTTTATTTAATGTACAGGATTTCTCTTTAGACATTATACAAAATAACTCTGCTCAGGATGTTTATTGAGGTTCTTCCTGTGGTTGAGCTTCAGTGAACCCACTCGTGATCTCAGAGCAGGAAAGCCAAATCAGATTAAATAAGACTGATGATAACCCTGCAGCAGTCAGTCTGTTGCAGGTTTGATACCCGACCATCACAGCCCGCTTTCACCCCGCTGTCACGCTTCTTTGCTGTTTTTTGTAAGATAAGGGAAACGGTGAAGCTGCTTCTATGAACAGAACCTCCAGTAACACATTAAACTTTATTCACCGGCATACTTCAAACCGTCACGTATTCGCTTTTATTCATTTATCTTAGAAAACAAGAAAAAATCTTATTTTAATCACATTCAGCTTCACTAATAAACGGTTTCCATAGGAACTCATCTGATAATCAGCTGACAAAGAAGGTTGTGCAATCGAGTTAAATAATCCTGAGAAGATGAAGAGTTCAAACTGTTATTCCTCCTTACCCCCTGCCTCCTCTGTCCTTACCCTGTGCTTCCTGCCTCCTCTGTCCTTACCCCTTACCTCCTGCCTCCTCTGTCCTTACCCTGTGCTTCCTGCCTCCTCTGTCCTTACCCCTTACCTCCTGCCTCCTCCATCCTTTCTCTTTGCCTCCTGCCTCCTCTCTGCCTTTCTTACTTCCTGTCTTCCTTGTACTTTCTTTTTGTTTAACGTCCCCTCTGTTCTTACTCCTTGTCTCCTCTCTTCTCTGTCTACTCTCCTTACCTCCTGTCTCCTCTCTCCTTACTCCTTGTCTCCAGCCTCCTCTGTCCTTTCTCCTCAGTCTCCTCTTTCCCTCTAGATGTTGGTTGAACTCTGGGCGGTGGTCAGGGACCTCCTCCTCTGTCTTCTAGACAGTTTCCTCAGCAGAGACTCTCTGAAGGTTCGACACATCAGGACGTAGATGATCGGGTCGAGGCAGACGTTGAGCGCTGACAGGAAGATGGCCCCCTCCTTAATCTGGAACAGTAGAAAGCGAGCATCTGAGCTGAAGTGGGTCGCTGTGATCTGACTTAGCGTGTATGGCACGCGGCAGACGTGATACGGTACGAAGCAGGTGGAGAACACAGCCAGGATGCTGAAGATGCTGCGGTTGGACTTGCGGCAGACGTTGCTGTTGTCACGTTGCACACGGCGGTATGACTTGTACACATAGCGGGAGATGGAGGTGTAGCAATAGGCCAGGACGAGCAGTGTCACCCAGAACAGGGACACATTGAAGATAGTAGACATCTTGTGCCACTGCTTCCCTAGCGGCGTCTTCAGCTCCACGCAGCTCCGGTTGGTCTGCTGGTCAGCCGGCAGGCTTGTTAGGATAATGTTGGGCAGGGAGATGAGGAGAAGGAGGCCCCAGGTGAAGATCGCAAATAACCGGGCAAAGGTGGCGTTCTGCATGAAATGCAGCGAGGACACCCCACTCAACCTAGACCTGCAAGTGGAAGGAGAGCTGGAGGAGGGGGGGTGGTGGACGACCTTCACGTAGCGTTCAAGGCTGATGAAACAGATGAAGAGGATTCCCACATACATGGAGAAGTAGAAGAGCACACCGGTGTAGCGACAGGTGATCATACGGAGGTGCCAGCCACCAAAGTCCAGATCAGCCGCCACCTTGAAGGGGAAGGTGGACAACATGAGGAGGTCGGCCACTGCCATGTTCTTCAGGTAGACCACCAGACCGGAGTCCCCAGGTACCCTGAAGAAGATCCAGGACGCCATGACATTCAAAGACAAGCCCACCAGGAAGATGATGCAGTAGAGTGGGGGGAGGACCTGTTTGGTGAAGAAGCTGCTGTTGTCTGACTGGTTTGAGGAGAGCTGGGTAGAGTTGAGATGATCCATCCCTGGAAACACAAACACAGATTATTGTAATGACCACATAGACTTCATGTTTGTTAGTTTGTTGGGCGACTTTAGTGTCTCACATRGCTGAAAAGCTGAAAAAGTCCTACTGAGGGTTTGAGACCCTGAAACCAGTCAMCCACTCCTCATGTCACCCTGCTGTCTGAASGTCTGTGCTGACCAGCTAGCCCCCATCTTCACATCAATCACTGTAGTTGTGTGAAGCTCCATCCTCCTTCAAGAGCTCCACAATAACCCTGGTCCCAAAGAAGTACTCCATCATATTGATGGCCTTTTCCCACTAGTACCCCTGTAACGCAGCCCGACACGACCCCTGCCGATTCGTGGGTGTTCCCATCAGGATTTTCCCAGGGCCAGTAGATACACGCGACTGCGGATAACAACACTGGCGTTAAATCAAGCAGCATGTAAATCACGAGCTGGACGTCCTCCATCGTTGTTCCATGTGTTTCTGAAACAAATGGCCGGGTGCTGAATTAAGGTAGGGCAAAGTGGTTTACTAGTGGGAAAGGACGTAAGGCTGCATTCATACAGTTCGATAGAGCTGCAACATTCTTCTGGTCCAAATTTGAATTCATGATGCACTCTCTAAAAAAATAATAATAAAAAGAAGACTTTGAAAGGACAAGACAACAAAACTCGATCACCGTTGGCAGGTAAGAGCAAAACATGGAGCTGCACCAGATCCTGGTGGTTTCTATGAGAACTTTAAACTCATTCTTCTACGCCCGACCACGAGCCAGTTCTCTCAGCTACTGGGTCACATGCACGGACAAAGTTGCTATGAAAACACCAAACTAACTGTACACGAAGACACAGATATCTCCGACTGAGAAAGAAGAGGCAGGAGGAGAGGAAGGTGGAGAAGCACCTTCTTAAACCTTAATAAACACGTGCAGTTTACATACAAATGCAGAAAGATGCTGAACGTTTATCTGGTGTTGGCCCAGTTTTAAGACAAACTAAAACTCATATTTTTTCTGGTGTCATGTTAACGTGCTCATGAAGCTCATTGTGGTCCAGCAGGTGAACTCTGGCTCTGTGGTAGCTTCTACCTCCAAGACGCCGTTCAAACTGTGTAAATCCACGTTTTGGTCTTCATTCTTCACATTTAAACAAAGGAATCTGAAGCATTTCCGTCTGCTCGGCTGAACAGCCTTTTATGTTCTTGAAGCGAGTGTGCCGTACACAAACAAGAAGCTTCCCTCCTGCATGGATTCATCCTACACACCCCTAAAAAAACAGGACACCTGAATGCAGCAGACACCGGACCGGCTGAAAGAGTTATTTTCAGCCTCCGCTTGGACTTCTGCTGCTGTGGGATGGTTGTTTATGTTTGTTTTATCATCACAGAGGTTCAAACCAAACAAGCAAACATGTCTCAGTACGAGCAGAAAGATGCCAGACCAGCTTTTACAGATGTCTAAAAATACCTCCTGTGTTCGCATTCTGGCTTTATTAAACAGATCAACAGGCTAAAAAGTGCTTCGGCTTCCTGTGCTCACTCAGAGATGCTTTTACATGAAACCGCCGTCGTCTGAATCGTTTAATGACCTGCACATTAGATAAAGATGAGCTGCTTCTCTGCTGCAGCAACATCCTTTAACCATCAGATAACACGTTCCAGGTCTGTTATCACCACGTCATTGTAGCTTTTGGGGCCCGTTTTCTCCTTTTCTGACGGAATCATGAGTCTAAAACTAATCCTTGATGCACCAGGACAAGTCTGTCCAGCTGAAATGTTTGGACCAACAGCGTTGCTACAGGATTTACTGCATGTCACATGACCACCAGGACCACTTCTGGCCCACACGCCAGTGCCGTAACTGAGCCACACTTGCCAGAAGATGTTATCTGGACAACTGTGGCAATAAAACTTTATTTAAAATTTAAAATTAAAAAAGAAAAGCAAAAGCTGAAAAGATGTTTTTGCCTGATTGAAGAAGCTATTAAACATTTAAGCAGGTTTTAAACCAAACTCCATGCTGGTATTTTCTGGGATTTCAGCAGCTTGAAATTCTCCATGTTTGGAAACGTGAATGTCTGTAAACGCAGCAGCGAGGACAACATTTCCTGAAATGACGGATGCTTCCCGCTGCTGTCACAATTCCGAGGAAGATGAAAACATTTGCACATCATTTGTCAGTCAAAGCTGCTTCACCAAGCTGGTTGTCATGGTGATGAGTTTACTGTTGGGAGAGTGGGAACGGGAGTTTACATGTCTGAAGATGTTTAGCCTTTCTAACGCTTCAGATGGTTTTTTCCTGGGCTAAATCTCCTGCAGCTTCTGTTGGACACCTACAATGCTTGTTGATGGTTACAACATGGCCACAACATTTTAAAGCCTAAAGAAACATAAAACAGTAAATATTCTGCTTAATGGGCTGAATGCTGCTTTCTTCTGGTTCTGTAACATCTAATGTGACTTTAAAGCATCTCAGTGGGAATTTTCTGCATATTCTAAACTTTTAGAAACAGCCTGTTTTAGTGGGATGTTGTTCTAACCCCATGTACTCTCAGGACAAAGAAGAAGAGGCTGTTAGCGTCTCTGTACAGAATATTTTCAACCACCTGCAAACATCATCATCATCATCATCATCCAAACAGAAACCTGAACTGCAGCCAGATAAACACAATCATCATCCACACGTTAACCTCATCTGGAGCAAATATCCAAAGAAAAAAGGAAAGAAACCATCAGCAATGCTTGTACGCTGTAAAAAGTGAAGAGTTTAACCACCTGTAATGGAATTATTTAAGTTTGGTAAAATGTGGCTATTAAATCAAATTTATGGTTTTAAAATTTCAAACCTTTTTATTGCTTTTTATCTTTTCTTTATATGTTTTACCTACCAATGAAAACTGGAGCTTTTAATCCCAGTATAAAC
>CM047983.1:34462237-34472284 GCA_026261665.1 Melanotaenia duboulayi
GATATATTTGAACATGTTTGCAGGCGTTGCTCTGTTGGGTTTTATGCTGTCATTTACTAATCTTTTCAGAATAAAACAAATGTTTTAATTGTATCCTACAAAAACATTTCTAATATTAAAGAAAAACGATGATCTTGTTTTGTATTCTTCTCATAATTTCATGGTATTTTTACATTTTAATATTTTTCTTTTATTTTCGTAATTGATTCTATTATAAATCTTTCCAATGATTAAAAATATTTACAATTTTATGTTGCTGTATTCTAATAATAATTTAATACTATTTTAAATTTGTAAATTTTTTGGTTGTAATTTACTAATCATTTATTATTCGAAGATATTTTGTTGTATTCTTTGACTTTTATAAAGATTTTTATTTTATTACTATTTTTTTACTTTTCATGTTTAGAAATATATATATATATTTATTTCTGTAGTATTCAGAGGGAAAAGCCAGAAATGTTTAGATGCTAAGCTAACTGTGGCTAACAGCGGTCTGACAGAGCGATGCTGTGATCAGGTGAAGCACCAGGTGTGTGTTACCTGTGCAGACCCCGTTGAGCAGCCCATATCCCGGCTGGCAGGACACACAGCGGTACGAACCCGGAGAGTTGATGCACTCCTGACCCGGACACTGCAGAGGATCCACACACTCGTCCACATCTGAAACACACACACCAACAAACATTAAAAACACAGAAGAAGAAGAAGGAGCTGATTTAACATATTTATTAAAATCAGGATGTTTCTGAGTTTCTTCAAACAGCAGGCTGCCATCACGTGTCGCTACCTGTGCAGGTGTGGCCAGCAAGTCTGTAACCAAGGTGACAGGCACACCTGTAGCTGCCTGGTGTGTTGTCACAGCGACCGTTGCTGCAGGGATTCTGCTGACACTCATCCATGTCTGAGGGTTCAGCAGAACAGAAAATACACAGATCTGTAAGAAGAGTAATCCACAAAACCTTCGGTTTTTACATCATTGTTCTCTAGAAAAGAGCTTTACAAATAAAGTTTACTTTATATTACTATATATGTACGTTTGTATGTGCTCATATGTACACATGTATAATTTACCACAGATTAGTGAAGAAAGGGAAGGTTTAAAACATCTTTTATCATTTCTGTTAGTTTATTTTCAGTGTTTATATTTTATTATATTATTGCTATTTTTCAGGGCTTTAAAGTTTTTAGTTACTATTACTACTAGTTTACTATTGTAAATTCTACTATTTAATTTATTTGATAAATTCCAACCAGTTTATTTTTCCTTCCTAAAACAAATGTTCAGGAAATTTTAAACCGCACATTATTCAATAATTTAACTTTTGTTTTGTTCATATATACATATTATTTTTATTATATATTTTTTTAATTTATAAAAATATTTTCTATGTTTTGCTGGTTTATTTACTTACGTTACTTTTTTCCTTGTATTACTAATAAATTTGGCCAAGCTTTTGCTGCCACGTTATTCTCACATGTTACATGTTTTCTTGCAGATATATTAGAAAACGTTCTTCACAGTTTGTAGGCAAATAAAACAACAAGCTGAAAGAAAGATTTCGGCGTCACCTTCACAGCTGCTCTGCTCGTTGTTGCTTCTGTATCCAGGTGGACAAACACACCTGTAGCTCCCAGCTGTGTTCACACACTCTCCAAATAAACACACACCTGGAGACTGCACACACTCATTCACATCTACACACACAGTCATTAAACAAAAAGACATTTGTAATCTTGTTATTTTCATGCCTGAAGAGAAAAAGACATTTTTATAACATATTTTGTATTTTCATTTTGTACTTCTGTTAAAAATGGTCACGTTAAATAGTTTCTGTTAGATTTCAAGCTGATGATGAAAGAAGTTAATGAAGCTAAAGAAGCTAATGAAATTTAGAAAAAAATGTGTAAAACATCAGAACAATATTCTAGACATTTCATACATAAAAAAATACAAATAAAGAACTTTCAAAAACAAACTCCAGAAAATATCCTAATAAATGAAAATTTCCAGTCTCACCGTTGCAGGATGTGCGCTGAGAGTTGAGCTGGTATCCCAGATCACACACACAGGTGTGTTTACCACCTGGCTGATCCACACAGCTGCCACGCCCACACACACCTGGTCGGCTCTCACACACACTTCGTACTGCTGCAAACACACACACAACTTCTGAAACAGCTGTAAACCTGTTTTTTTGTGGGGGGGTTAAACTATCTACAACCCTTTAAACCATTTAGACTTTAGTTTAGAGCGATGTGATGTTTGGAAACAACATTTGACTGCCTCTGAAGACTGCACATTCAGAAGTTTGAACATGTTATTGGGATTACAAAAAAAAACACATTAGACTGCTTTAAGACATATTCATTTGACAATTCTGCAGCTAGGACCGGGACTTTTCCCCCTGGGGACATTATCAGAGGACATGGGGTGAATGTCTGTTATTATGCAGATGATACTCAACAATATTTGTTGGAATGAGACAAATTAGCCAATAAAATTAAAATCTCTTTCTCCTTCCAAGACGGGTATGGCTTTTTTATTTATGTCTGTCCTGTCCTCTCCCACCCCCGTCCTTTCCGGTTCTGGCTCTGGTGGAGGTTTCAGGACAAAGAAATTAATCAGCTTGAAGACGTGATGGATCATCATTTTATATATTAATCTTGAAGTGGATTGAATTTGAATTAAAAAAAAAGGTTTATTAAACTTTCCTGTTGGATCTACTGACCCCACACACCCATTTCCACTCACCCAGGACTCTGTTGGGTCGGGTGGTTGGGCTCGCAGTTGGTCGGTTCTGCAGGGGAGTGAGCTCTCCTCTGGATCTGGACCCTCCCTCTGGGTTCTGAGGCTGAACCAGAGTTGAGAAGGAATCTCCTCGAGTTGCTGGCTGATCGGGTCTAGACCCTGAGGAGGGCCGACCACCCGCTGAGAGCAGGAAACACAATCTGCTCAACACACACTCATCCCTATCATCAAATAATGAAGACCTGCTAAGATTCAGTCCAGTTCTGAGTTTCTTACTGTTACTATCAGTGGACGGAGGCTGAGGTCTCGGTTGTATTGGGAGAGATAGGCCAGAACCTGGACGGTTTTGCTGGGTTGCCGGCCTGCCTTGGATGGTTGTTGTGGCAGGTGAAGCAGGATGAACGGGCCTGTAGGCGGCAGAGCTGACACCTGGACGAGGCTGAGGTCGGACCTCGGCCTGAGACGGACTAGTTCTGGTACTAGTTGATGTAGCACTGGGGATCCCTGATCCAGAGGAGGGTTTTTGCTGGGACGTGGAAGCTCCTCTGTTTCTGGACCCAGATTCAGGACCTGTCAGAAGGAAGAAGGTGTGCTTTACAGTTTATTTGGGTTTTTTTCTTTTTGTTTTGTTGGTTTTACTTTGTTAATCCTGATTGGGAAATTGGACTCTGCATTTTATCCATCTTTAGATTTACGAGACAGCAATGGGCTGCCATGTTTCCTGGGGAGCAGCTGGGGATTTAAGGACCTTGCTCACGGGCCCAGGGTGGTTCCTGTTGGCACACCAGGGACTTTTACCCAGGTCCTCTGGACTCAAGCCCACCTCTGTAACCAATGCGGTTACTAAAACTAAACTTTTAACGTATTTATTATTGTTATTTTTTATACTCTGCTTGTGTGGTTGTGCTGAACAAATAAATGTTGATAATTTTGAATGAAACATACTTTAACGCAATTTAGTTTAATTTGTAGAGCACCGATTCACAACAAGTCATCTCAGGGCACTTTACAGACAAAACCAATCAGTACTCATACAAGCAGATTCATAGAAAATAAAAGCTTAGCTAAGAAAACCAATGGATTGAAACACAAGTCGGACCAACAGACTTAGGCTGCATTCACACCAGTAGAGTAGCCTACGCTAGACTCCGTACGACTGGGGAGTTGGTTCAGTTTGGGGGTGCAACATTTTTCTTGACTGAGATTGAATTCATGTTGTACTTCTCAGATTAAACAGACCTTATAAAGTATTCCCATTCTCATCAGAATGACTGAAGGAGAAGACAAGACTACCAGTGAAGTTCATCTATTGGTTAATGCAGGACAACGTCTGTTTCCATGGAACTGCATCAGATCCTAGCCATCTGGGGTTGATCAGATTTCAATCGGAGCTTTCACAGAGTTGTTCCACGTCTGACCGCGAGACATTTCTCCTGACCAGAGCCGCCTATCATTCCACACATGCCAATGTTTTGGTTATGTTTACTCACAATGACCTTTGTAGTCCACTTCCTGTATTTGGTTCAGTTGAAGCGGAACGAGACCTGCATTTGTAGGTGGACCAGAGTTTGCTATTTTGATCCGAATCCGTTTCCACATTCACACCTCCCCAAACAAAGCAGACTCTCCAAGCAAATGGATCAGGTTTATGAACAAAAGGGCAGGTGTGACTGTGTCCTAAATCTGAAATCTAAAAGCTGGACTAAGACGGCGGGATGAGGTAGTTTAAAATCAAATTGTTCCTGAATGAATACTTAGCATCTTTTAAACTGGCCTCGGTCGTCTGTAAAAGCTCCATCGTTCCTGCTTTGACCCAGAAATAAGAGAATGTGTTACCAATGGAGACAAACCACCACCGATTCTGTAGTTCTTATTTATAAAAGACTAATTTAAACAATGTATGAAATATACAGATCTGCCACATCAGTTCAGGTAAAAGCACACTTATAAGCAACGCATGTTGAGTAAAACTCTGCAGGACAAACATGTTTATGACTTCTAATCAGTCCATTGGGCTGATCTGTACCTGTGTTGTCCTGAGCTGTGGCCAGGAGTCCTTGCCCCCCCACCTGATCAGGAACTCTCTGACTGAACTGCAGAGTTGAAGCTGAGTAATAATAACCTGGACCAGCTGGACAGATCTCCTTAAAGGCAACTGGAGAGAAAGCAGAAGGAGGAAACATCTTAAACAGGAGCACTGGGTTACCAAAACCTTAACAGCCCAGATAAAGGCTTGGATGATCAGATGGTGCATTTTCAACAGAAACTCCGCCCCCTTTCGGCAGATACAAGAACTACAAAGACATTTCTGTCTGAGTTTTTACACCTTTTTAGACTGATGATTCTTCCAGGTCATTACGAAGTGAGGAAAACTTAGTTTTTTAAACACCAAATTTATCCAAATCAGTTATCAACTGGCTGCTCCTGATTGGACGTTACTGTCAATCTAAGCTCTCTGATTGGTGGAAAGTCTGACAGGAAGTGGCTTCATCATCATGTCCAGGTCTAAATAGAGGTCTCTTAGCAACATAGTAGTGATGGTGATGTTTTTATGGTGAAATGTGATAAATAAAGCTGTTATCATGGATCATGGTGGATTTACCAGATAGAGTCTCTGAATAAAACTACATTTAGTGGCTGGATTGTAAACCTCCTGGACGGATAGAAATGCTGTAAAACTTCCGTAGATCATCTAAAGGGTAAAATATCCATCCCAGTTTACCCCACAGAGCTACACACTACTGCTCCTCAGATGCTACTGATGATATCACCAGTTTATCGTGTTGGTGGAGGAGTTCTGGCTCCATGACCCACCTGAACCAAAGTAAGGACACCTCTGGCAGTCAGGTCCCCAGGCTTTGCCGACTCGACTGCAGCAACAGATCTGCTTGGTGATGTTCCGCACGATGGGCATGGAGCAGGAGGACGGACCCAGACCCGACTCCAGGACCCGGTAACACTGACCCTTGTCCTCTGATATCACATTGTGGGCTGAGGACAGACAGAGACAGGGATGGATTACAAACATGGAGAGGAGCAGGAATGGGAGTCCAAACCGAGCTGAAAGGCGAGGAGCTGAATGCAGAACCAGAACATGCTTTCTCCGGCCAACAGAGACAGGCAGCTGGTTTCATCACAAACACAACAAGCTCTGGAGTCAACAGCTGTGGAGCTAGGATGGGGTCCAAAGTTGTGTAAACTCTATATTTTAAACTGTAACAAGTACAGGAACAAATTATATCTACAAGTATGGATTAATTCTGCAAGTACAAAACATTTGGATGCATGGTGATGTGGTGGTTAGCACCACATCCTCACGGCAAGAAGGCCGCTGCTTCGATCTTCGGCTGGGGGGAGGTTCGAATAGCGGCCTTTCTGTGTGGAGTTTGCATGTTCTCCCCGTGTATGCGTGGTTTCTCTGGCTTCCTCCCACCGTCAAAAACATGCATGCTAGGTTAATTGGTGACTCTAAATTCTCCCTGGGAGTAAGTGTGAGTGGTTGTTTGTCTCTTTCTGTGTTGGTCCTGCGATGGACTGGCAACCTGTCCAGGTACACCTGCCTCTCACGTGATGAAACACTGGGATAAGCTCCAGCTGCCCCGCGACCCATCGCTGGACAAAGCGGTGGAGATAACGGATGGATGGATAAAACATTTGTTCCACATTTTAAACATCTGCTCAAGAACCAATCCGATTTTTCTTATCCTTATCCAATGATGGTTAAGATTCTCGGTCAAGAAGCAAAGTTTATGTCAAATTGGAAAGTACCACTCCAACCGTCGGGCACACTGCGGAGACCATCACAGCTCCCTACAGCTGAGTCGGTTTATACAAACCAAGTTTCTTTCTGGAGATGGAAAACACGTCTCAGCTAAATCTGCTGAAGGTTCTTAAATGTAGTATTTATGAACTGGTGTAACTTTAGGGAGCTATAATGGTTATGCTGGCCTTGGTCAGCTCCCTCAATGATTGGTTAGGGATTAGAGAAATCTGATTGGTTCTTAAATATGCAGATTTTCTTGGAGATGTGCCCGCTATCGATGGCTAATCCAGCATTATCTTTGTCCCACCTGTGCTGTGAGATCTCTCCAGCATGTAGAAGACAGTCTCATCTTGACCTTTGTCTAATCTCTTGTTTTCTCTTCTTCTCATGATGTCTTCTTGCGTTTCTTTGATGAATCAGTCACAATGCGTGTTTAAAACAGCCAGTGTGTTGATATTCGTTTTCTAGCGTGTGAGTAAAGCGAAACTCAGCTGCAACGTCATGCTTGGAAGGAAAGAAATGAAGTAGATTCTCAGGCTCGGAACGCTGCTGGAAAGCGGAGGCTCCAGAAATGTGTTCAATAGATGTCACTATGCCATCAAACAAGTCCGGGATGTGGAAGTTTAAGGTCAGAAAGTTACTTAAATCGTCTTCATCCCCTCAGCGCTGTGTGTCACATGTGATACATACAGTTTCTGAGACCTTTTGCATCACTTTATGGTAAAAACTTTGCTCAAAACCTTGTTGTACACAGCCTGCCCTCTGGGGGACACCTTTTGTATGACAATAATTTTAACATATTACACGGTGATAAACTGTAAACATACAAAAAATAATTATCTAATTATTTAAAATATTTTGTTAAAGGGCCAAATAAAAACTTTAGATTTTAAAAAATTACTATTTTCTCCCCACTTTTTCTTGGGTTGGCCTCTAAGAGGCTAGACAGGCGTTTAAAATGTGAGACAAATGTTTTGTACTTTTAGAACTGACAATTTTACTGACTTGTAAAATTTACATGGATTTTCTGATGCTTTGTACCTGCACTTGTTAAAGAAAACTGGAGATACAAGTTCCAACAGTCAAGTTTCTATAGCTCCACAGACTTCCAGTGAGGTGCAGGCCTGTTATAAACAACTCGCATTTACAGACTGAAAACCACAAAAATCCAAACACAGACATTTTGTTAATGAACCAGCGTTAAGCTTTGATAGAAGGCAGACCAGCATCCTGCAGCTCTTCTTCCTCCTCTTCCTCCTTTAACTCTGAGGATGCCGGTTGGAATAAGCAAACACCAGTCAGGCTTCACAGAAACCATCTGAGGAGCAAACCAAGGAGCTCTGGCAGATTTCATTCATCTCTGTTAGTGAGAGATGAAAACACCTGCTGAGCTCCACAAACGGACGCTCCCACAAGGTTTGCTTTCAAACTAAAAGATTTAATTACCTTTAGTTTTTTATTTATTATTTTCTAATTTTATTAGGAAAGACAAAAACAAAAAGAAAATAACGTCTTTTTAGGTCGACTCGTCGCTCCTGGATGTTTGAAAATGACGGTCACATTTAAAGATTCTGGATTCGTCATTAAGGAAGATGAATTCATTTCTTTTAGGAATTTCTAATCAGATTTAAAGAAAAAAGTTTTAAATGCATCTGAAACTGTATTTATTCTGTTTGCTGATCCCATCTTCTGCATCAGGATATAAACGCTCAGCATTTCCCAAAGAGCTCAGACTGATTTAGGAAGTCTGGACAGGAGTCTCGCTATTCCTTTTTCATTCCCAAGCCGGCGGTGGCGTGCATGTGCAAGTGTGTGTGTGTGTGTTACTTACAGATGCAGATCCCGTGTGTGGCATCAAGGATGTACCCCACCTGACACACACAGCTAAAGCTCCCCCTGGTGTTCACACAGATCCCGTTCTCACACAGCCCCGGCTGGAGGCACTCATTCACATCTACACACATCAACACATCAGCTGTGAGGAGCTGAAAGACGGGAAACGCCCCCACCTCAGCCCACATCCCGAGCCACGCTGGTCCAGGTCCAAACTGGACTCAGAACGAGGTAGCCTTTCTGTATATCTGACAAATCAATGAACTCAAATCCATTTTCATGAGAATGTTTTCTTATACATGCTTTCCAAACTGTTTATTAGATGTTTATTAGAAAAAGGAGATCTTCGTTAAAGACTTAACTTCAGAAATGCACACAGAGAATTTTGATTCAGGAACCACTAGTGAGCCTAATTTCTCTTCACAGGAACGATAAGAGAGCCTCTATGGAGAGAAATCAGACTCAAAAATTTTACATATGCGTAAAATATTTTATGAGTAGCTTTGGGTTCTTGAAAAATATATAGAGATAAATTTGAGTCAGTAGTGGTTAATGAGTCTAATGTAACTGTGGTTATTTCCACAGTTAAGTGGTTTATATAGCATCTATGGAGCAAAGTTAGACTTCATAACAGTTATAAACACATGAACCATTTTGTGTGTCACAGATCAGTGGTTCCCAGCCTCTTCTCTTTGAGGTCTCCCTTCATGCAAATACTCAAACGCCACAGACCCCCTGCCCCACTCTATGCTGAAACCACGCTAGTTTTACGCTTTCATTAGCAAGATTCTTACCATAAATAATGTAATCTGGCTGAGTCCTGTCCTTCCATAAAGCCACAGTTAAATTAACAACCTTACTTATTTTTCCTAAAATAAAGACAATGTGTGGACATTCATCACAATGACTCTGGATCTTTAAAGCCTCAGGGACCCCCTGTGCTCTTTGGGGGACCATCTTGGGGGACACAGACCCCAGGTTGGGAACCACTGACTCGAAGTACTTGGAAATGTATGGAGAGAAATTTGATTCAGAAAAAACTAATGAGTCTAATTTCTCTCCATAGAAAGTGGCTTGTTCTGGTTTTCCAACAGCAGCTCTGGAGAGAAATTAGACTGAATTACTGTCAGTGAAAAAGCACCAAAAGTCAGTCACAATATAATTATTGAGTCTAATTTCTCTCCATATTCTGTAAATCAAACCAACAACCAGTGTGTGTGTTAAACTCACCAACACACTGTGTTCCATTGGCTCGATCAAACCCAACAGGACAGCTGCTGTTGCTCTGACCTGAAGAGGATCAGTAAGGAGGGTTTAATGTTTCCTACTCAAACATTAAAAAGTAAATGAAACCACAGAAATACAAACATGTTCACATTTCACTGACTTTCTATTTAACACAGACTTTATACAAACACACTACCGCGTGTCTTCTGTCTTTAAAGCATTATGTCATTGATCTGCGAAGCTAACAGACACCTCGCTCTGACTGTATAAAGACCACCAGTCCCACTGAGATGCATTCCTTTACTGTTAGGGAGCTCCACAACAATAAGACAGCATCATCACTGGCTCTGTTAGTGGGGTAGATAAAGTCAGTGGTTATATAAGAATCTTGTGGTAAAATTTCTGGTTCAAATTTTAAGGTTTAAGCCACACAAACACAAACAAACACACATATCCAACCAGCCAATCACAC
>CM047983.1:34588750-34600521 GCA_026261665.1 Melanotaenia duboulayi
ATACCTGCTCATCCTATCTGGAATATCTGATCATCCTATCTGGAATATCTGCTCATCCTATCTGGAATACCTGCTCATCCTATCTGGAATACCTGGTCATTTCCCAGGCCCTCTACCGGAGAAAGCGAACAGGCGTTGACGTAAGAGCAGCGAGTAGCTAAAAAAAGCCGGTGTAGTGCTTTCTCCCACAGCTTTTCTGGACTGTTATGGATCGGTTTCTTTCCTCTCTGTGTGGCGGTCTTTGGATCCTGCTGACTCCTGTCTAGTCTGGTGGTTGGCTCGGATCAAGAAAATCTGTTTCCACATTGGTAGGTAATGCCCCGGCTCGCCTCAGGACAAGCGTGGAGAACACTAGTTCAGTGCAAAACAAAACCTCATCCTTGAGGACTTCTTCATCTCCCAGGCTTGAATTTCTTCAGTTTTTCTGAAATATGGATGAATGTCGGTGAGTCCAGTGCTATCTCTGAGCTGTAGCTACACATATTTAAACTATAAAAAAATAAAAGCATCTCACATCATCAGCGCCTTCCTCCGCGCTGAGCTGAGTTTATTTGAGTTGGGTCATGCTGGTGTGGGCGGTGATTTATCGACCACCATAAGAACTTCATACACAACTTACAGATTTCTTGCCTGATTTCATGCCTAAATAGGACTGAGTTTTAATTGTCAGAAATGTTATATTCATGTTTGTTGGCTCAATAAGCCGCTGGCTAAAGGCCTTTTAGATCTTGTAGACTCTTTTAATCTTACACAGTCTGAGAGGCCCAACTCAGGAACCAGATCACACTGGATTTTGTTTTATCACATGGCTTACCTGTTTTTAAGGTAACCTAGTAATTGGGGATACTGTGTTCTCTGACCACATGCCTGTTTTATTTGAGGTTGCTTTGGCCTGTAATACAGTTAAACCTCCCGCTGCTTTTTGGCACCATTGCACTTTTAATCCTCTGCTGTATGGTTTTCAGCTGTGTTGGATGTCAGTTATGTCTAAATACACACAGAATCAGCTCTTCTGAGAGTTTCTAATGATCTTTTATTAGCTACTGATTCTGGGGACTGAGTTGTTCTTTCACTTCTTGATTTATCTGCAGCTTTTGAGACTGTGGATCATGAAATGGTTTAGGTCTCACCTTACTGATAGGACATTTTGTGTCAGCCTTGGGGATTCTCTTCTGCCTGTTTCTTATATATGGTCCCACAAGGCTCAGTTTTAGGTCCTCTAATTTCTATATCTGCTCCCACTAGGTTCCATACTTAGGAAACACAGTACTTTATTTCAATGTTATGCAGATGATAGTCAGGTTTATATGCCACTAATAAAGAAAAAACCTTACTCTGTCAGACCACTGCTTCACTGTCTCCATGACATAAAGGTGTGAATGACCTGTATTTTTTTATTTGAATGAAGGCAAAACTGAGGTTATGGTTTTTGGTGGTACAACTGGGTCTTCGCCTGTAGATCTGGGTTATTTGATCCAGTACAACAAGCCAGTGATCAAAAACCTCGGTGTTAAGCTGATTCTGATTTTAAGCTTGACAGTCAAGTAAAGGCAGACATAAAGGCAAGCTTCTTCTCACCAAGGCAGCTAGCCAAAATGAAGCCAATTATTCTAAAGCAGCATTTTGAGACGGTTATCCGTGCCTTCATCACCACTCAGCTGGATACTGTAATGGAGTGTGTTTGGGAGCTAGTGGGCCTTCCACTGCTCGCCTTGAAATGGTAAACCTGAACACATTTCTCCAGTTTTAGTGTCGATACACTGGCTGCCTGTTTATTTTAGAAACCCGTTTAAAAACATTTTATTTGTTTTAAAATCCCTCCATGCACCACCCTACCTCACTGACCTCCTTCACCTTTATGGACCTTCACGCTCTTTAAGATCAGCTGGTCCTGGTGGAGCCGAGAGCAAAGCGTGAGCTCCAAGGAGATCCAGTTTTTGCTTGCTGGTCTGCCTCTGCATATCAGACAGGTCTCCTCCTTGACTGATTTTAGGTCTTACCAATGCAATCAAATCAGTTTTGCTGCTAATCTTCGACATATTTAAGCCTCTTATCACCATCAAAGCGCCACCCCCCCCCAATGTTTATTAAATTGAAACGAATTAAGGTTTTTGTGTTTGTACATTTTTTTAAATAAATAATGCGATATCGCAGATATTTAAACTGGCATTTAACAGGTTACACCATAACAAAATAATTGAATGTTTGTTAGTAAAAAAAAGAAAAAACAGCCCCTCCCTTCCTTCTTTCACACAATGGTAAGACCTTAGTCTTCCCTCGCATTTTCTTTTACTACAAGGAGTCGGCTCTTAGAGCCGAGTCACTCATGGACGACACCAGGATTGAATCAAAGAGATGATTTGATCAATTCTGTTGGCTTCCATAGCTGGTTTATTTTTTATGAATTATAAATTTTTTATTATAAAGTTATTATAAATTGGATTAATGTGAATCATATAATGGATTTGTTTTAATTGGATTATAATTGGACCACAATGAATTGGCCAGAGTCTGTAAAAGTGACCTGAGATGACCTTTGTTGTTCATTGCTACTGTATAATTAAAACCGAATTGAAGTAAAAAGTAAACTAAGTACAACTCTACAACTGTTCTTATTGTGACACGGAAAACAAAATGTCCACAGTTTAGACTGGTCCTGGTTGTCATGGAAACACAATTCCCTTTCTGCAGAAGGCTAAGACATGATTTCAAGTTTTCTGTCAGATAAATACAAAAATCTTCTTCTTTCTGCTCTTGTTGCTATGGGTGACAGGGCCCTCTGTGATGGAGTGTCCTCCGGGGCCCGGACAACCTCTGTTCCACCTCTAGGTTCCTGGACGGAGGATTGTGTCACTAAGAAAACACACCTGCTTTAAAAATGGTCATTATTACGGAAACACCCTCCAATTATAGACAACCTTCTCCTCTCCAGATGATGTCATGTTAAGCCTTGCCCGGCCTTCCTGTTGCCGTAGCAATGGCATACATGGATTTAAATAGAAGTCTTCACTGCACCTCGAACCGGTCGGACCAGATCCAAGGTCTAGTCTGAATCACTGCCTAGATCTGGAAAAGGTAATCATCACCTGGATCCTTTCACTTCCAGTATAAAAAAATAGATAAAACTGCAAAATGAAAAATGGCATAAAGATTATTTAACAAATTTGTAAATATATAGTGGAAACAGAAAAGATATTCATTTCAAATCACAAAAAGTCATACAATTGCACTTTAAAGGGCAAATTCACTGCAGTCAAATTATTATCTCATTAAAACACATTCACGGCATGGTCCACATTAGTCCAGTTTGTATAAACTATGTTCGTATCAAGCCAGTTATTAAAAAATGTTATTAAAACAGAGTCAGAACCCTCTTCTATTTTCTTCTAAAGCCAAAGACAGGGATCCAGGTCCTGAGCTTCTCCATTCAGCATGTTTTTGGACCCTCATACGGAGCCCTGTGGTATACCGCCATTCACCGAGCAGACCCTGAATCAAACTGATTTCAGGCACCGTCCTCTGTGAATTCAGAATTTGATGTTGGTGTTTGGTTTGTCCCTCCTGAGACGCTGTAGCACCATAAAGGCCAGATGTTTCGCAGATTTTTTAAGGCTGTTATAGAATAATTATCTGTACCAGGTCATCTTCATTTACAGATTTGTTCATTTGTGCATTAATTATTCATTAATTAGTGGCTCCTTCTTTCAGGTTATACAGGTTCCTTTTTAAATGCCTTTTTAATATTATTAATAAGATTAATATATGTTCTACTTTTACTACCTCATCTCTGTTTTTTCTACTTTTCAGCTTCAAATAAATAAGAATAAGAAAACAGCAAAAAAAAAATCCATGTTTCCCTTTATTGTTTAAAATGTGGGGCAAAAAAGAAAAATACAGAATCTATAGTTTCTTTGTTCCTTAAGTAACCGTACTTATAGACCACTGAAGGAATCCTGGACCAGAATCTAACACAGAACTGAATTTTTAGTTTGTGTGTAAAACCTCACCGGCAGGTCACCACAGCAGAAAGAAGCCAAAACGAGGACAGAAAAAAATCAGCTGTTTTTAAGGTGATCAAACTAACCACTGAATCATGAATCATCATCCTAACCTGTCTGTGGTGTGACTGGACCGGACCGAACCGGGCTGGAACCAGGAGAGGTTAAACCAACTTCCTGCCTTCAGGGTGGGATACAATGAGAGCTCCAGATGAGTCACAGCTTTAGTTTTTACCAGATTCCTTCAAGTCACCATTAAAGTCACTGTGGCAACAGAAACAACACTGTCGTCCATAGCAACAGTCATGAAGAGGAGCTGTGGAGCCAACATAGCTGACGAAACATTCCAGTCCTGCACCAGCACTTTGGCCTGGAAGTTTTAAACTCTGAACAGAGTCAGACCAAAAAGCTAATAAAATAATCAATCAAATAATCACTCGACTCCTTAACATCATCAGTTCATGTGTGAAAATGGTTTTAAATAAATAAAAAAGCCACCTTGAACCTGGTTTTCCAGCCCCAAGTCCCCCTCTTGGGACTAGCTAGTAGCACTACAAGCTAGTAGCACTAGCTAGTTGCTAGTTGCTAATAACAGTGGTTGGGTCTTCAGTCAGAACTTTAGATACAAAGGAAAGAAAGATGGACATCCGAGGGTATTTTAGAGGAAGTCAACATAAAAGTTTAAGACACAAATAAATTATTTACCAACTTCTATTTAGTCTTTTGTTATGGTGATAATCACATTTTAGCCTGAATCAAAGCTGCAGTTCGGAGAGAGGAGGAGATGACGAGGAAGATGGAGATGAAGCTTAGTTTCAGTTCTTAGCAATATATCTTACTCAAGTGTTTGTCTGATCTTCATATAATTATTCTACAGACTAAAAATATATTTTTGTTTGGTCCAGATCCCTGAAAAATGGGCCATAATAATTTAAGCATGTTTTTAAATTAAAATGGGAGTGATGATGTAAAAATGAGTATTTCCTCTAACATCACAAATCCTATAAACCTGCAATGAGTCAAAATGATCAGAAATAAATGTGTTTTTCAGAATTATTACAACCACAATGATGTTGATGTTCTGTGTAACAATGGTTTATAATTCTGTTATTGGTCAAATTGTCTTTCATGCTTCCATTAAGTTGATGAATTTAAGTCATGGATTTCGAGTTCTTGTAAGGAACATTTCTGTGATGATGCTGCAAACTGCTTTCTTGTCTGGATAAAATGAGACAAATCTGCCAACACAAGTATTCCACTCAATGTGACAGAAATCATAAAGTAAAATAATCCTGGATTTAGTTTAAACAAACGAAACAATGAGAAAAATCTTACTGTCGCCGTCTGAACAGAATATTTTGCATTATAAACATCTGCTGGTTGAGATGTCCTCTCCACTTTATTAAATTACATCACAAAAACTGAATTATTTTTCATATAATATAAATTAGGGATGGTCTTTGGTTGTGATTAGAGTCATAGATATGGCGAAGATTAGCAGCAAATTTGATTTGATTAGGTTTATAATTTTATGTAACGTCGATGTCTACGAGAGAAAGTTCTTTAGGGACACTTTTATTTACTTATTAATGATTTACCTTTCAGTCTAAATCATGCCACCATTGTAATGTATGCTGATGACTCAACAATTTAAAATGGCTGAATTAACTATGATTTTAAATGAGGAAAAAGAGCTAGCAAAGAAATGTTTGATGAGAAACAAATTAGTTCTGGATAAGCAAAAACTAAATGTATTGTTTTAGGTTCAAAACATTCACTGAGAGAAGATTATGTCTATCGATGGGTGATACAGAAATGGAACAAGTAAAAGAAGTGAATTTATTAGGGCTTATTGTAGAGAGTCAAAGTTGGTCAAATAGTACAGAGAATAGGTGGAGGTTTGGCTTTGATTAAATACTGTAGGACATTCATGCCTAATCATCTAATTAAACAGGTGATTTAAACGTTAGCCGTGTCATATTTCGATTGTTGCTCAGTGATTTGGTCCAGTACAACTAAACCTAACCTGGCCAGGCTGCAGGCAGCTCTCTTAGATATGTGAGAGAAAATGACACTGAATTTAAATATCGTGTCATGATCATGGGTTTGGGTTTGGGTTCTATCATGCTCATGGGTTGCGTCATGTGTTAGTTATGTCATGATTTTGGTTTATAGTTCTGGTTTTTGTCATGTTTCGTTCCTGTTAGGATCATGCTTTCAGTGTTTGCCATGTTTAGTTTAGTTTCCTGTAGGTAGCTTTTCCTTATGTGCTGTGTTCTGTTCCTGCCTCATTAGCTTCACCTGCTCCTGATTATTCCCACTCTGTATAAATACCCCATGGTTTTCAGTTGTTGTTTTCAGATCCTTATATTTGGTTTCTTCCCTGTATTGTGTGGTTCCCTGTTCCTGAGTTTTGGGGAAATAAACCCTGATACCAGCACCTTTCTGCCTCCTGCCTGAACCGCCACCATACATGGCATACAGCACTTTTCAAAGCACCCAAAGCGCTTTGCATTGCATCCATTATTCATTCCTGGTGATGCTAAGCTATGTGTGTAGCCGCCACAGCTGACTGAAGGGAAAGGTGGCAGCCAATCCAAACCTACAGCCTCTCCGACCAACACCAAACATACTCCGGCAATGCTGACGCTGGAGGACACAATAACAGATGACTGGGGGAGAGGGAATCAAACCACTAACCTTCCAGTTATCGGATGACCTACTGTACCACCTCAGCCACTGCTGCTCCAATAAGAGTTAACTGATGGTGAGAGCAGAAGCTTGTGAGTCCTGGAAGACTCCAGAAAACAGCAGTTTCACGGCAGGACCTCCACTCCTGCTCTGCTGACGCTGCATGTTGACACAGATCAGATGACTCGGATCAAGCCTGAAGGATTCCCTGCTGTCCTCCAGCCTTCCCGGACCTCCCTGTTCACTCACTCACACGGAAAACTGAGCTGCAGGTGTGATCTGAGCACCGAGATGCACCCAACCTCCAGGTCAACAGCAGAAACACAGCTGGGTTGCAGTCAGGCGCCATGTGACGGACAGAGATGGAGGAGCGTTTCTCTTTCCTCTCTTCTGACTTTGCGGAATTTATTTTCTGTTTTACGTCATATTTACTGTTGATGAATGAGAGTAAACTGTGTGTCGCTGGATCTTCTCCAACAGATCTCACACCTTCAATCACTGAAGACCCAATCAGAAGACGACAGGCCTGACCCTGGACACAGGGATCCTCTCCAACAGCATCCCAACATGTCTGTCATGAAAGTACAGGTAAAATATTACATAAAACCTCTGAGAGGTTGTGGATCCATGACTCCAGAGGGACGGTGGTCCTCCTGCATGTCATTCTGTGTGTTTTACCTAAGAAGATCTGAGCTGGGATGCAGGAGGTGGGAATAATCAGCATCACTTTCTGGAGTCTGAGCACTTTTGTTGAAACCAAAATTCACAATAAAGAAAATAGTTTTACCAAAACTGCTGAGTCCCCTATGTTCAGGCTTCTACACCCTCAATCCAGCTTTGAGTTCCCTTCAGAAAAGAATGTCGGACTTAAAGGACCTGACCTGAGTTCCTTCTAATGGATGGTGATGCTCGGCCTCATGTGGCTGGCATCGATACTAAGGACTGACCTGCCCGTTCACCAGACCTGAATCCAGTCCAGCACCTCTGGGACATCACGTCTCGTTCCATTCGCTGCCACCGCGTCGCACCACAGACTGTCCAGGGCTTGACCGATGCCCTGGTCCAGGTCTGGGACGAGATCCATCAGGAGAACATCCGTGTTTGATTAGGACTGAAACTGATTTAAAGGATGAGCAAACAACAAAGGAGAAATATATTTATCTTTGATGTTTTTATAGCAGCTTTGAGGAGAAGACTTTTGTCCACTATTGAGCTGAGAGGTAGTAAATTAAAGGTTAAGGCCAGATTTCAGCCTGTGGGAGTTTCCATGCCAGAGAACTAGCTGCCTGTGCATTAAACAGCCAGTAATTACAAGTATCTGGATCTTCATTCTCATTATGCTTTCTAATAGTTCTATTAACAAGCAGTTATTATTTTCTCCTGCTGCGTGGATCTAAATATCACCAGATCCATCATTTCTATTAGAAGCTGACATCAAGCTTAACTTTCTCCTCCCTCTTCTTCAAGTTGATGTCCTCCAGGCTGAAATCCAGGCCTTGAAGACACTAGTACTCTCCTCCCCCACCTCCCATGTGGGTGAGCTTCCCTCTGTGGGGGTGGAGGAGTGAAGACCTCCTTCAGAAAGGGCCACAACCGGAACAACAGCCCCTCCTCGTCCATCCTGGGGACGCAGCCCGACCCATCGGCCACACGGCCCATCTTACAGGAGTGCCGAGAGGTGCCCGACCCCAGAGCTTCATCTAGCAGATGAGAGCAAGACCAGGTCTTCTGCAGCAACGCCTTTAGTGTGGGCTGTGCTGTCTGACCACTGTGTCATGCAGGTGGACAGTCAGCATGGAAGGAAGAGCAACGCTGGACCGGACCTGCTTCCTGGAGAGCGTTTACCTGAGGACGTCTACCCTGTCTCACAGCGAGGTACACAGACGGAGATTTTCCTCTCCACTGCATGCTCAGGATGGAGGATTCAGTCCAAGAGTATATTTGATCTAATCTGTTGCTTTCCTCAGTGGACAATTATTTTTTATTATTTGTTGCCTTGACATGACTGTCCTGAATCGACACTACAAATAAAGCTAAATTGAACTGAGGTGAATTAAAACAGTTTATTTCCAGCTATATTTAGCCTGAGGCTGATGAGATTCCTCTTTCTTCCAGAGTTGGAAATCCGGCTTTTAGGAACATTTGAGTTGCATTTTCCTGCTTGAAAGTGAACATGTGACTTCCAAGAACAAATGAAGCACATGTTGGTTTGAATGACCAGAAAAAGCTGTTCTCTCCTGCAACACATGAGAAGGAGTTTCATTTTTTATAAATCAGGACCTGAAAGTGCAAGAAGCAACACGATATAAAATGTGCTGCAGTGGGAGGAATCTCAGCCGAAGCCTGAAAGCATAGAAGACACGGCTGCTCAAACCAAAGTAGTTCCTGGTCACAGTAATCCCACTCCCGGGTCCTTGACCCCAGCAGTCCGGCCACTCCTCCATGCACAATGACCGAAGGTAGCTGACTATATTAGAAGCTGTGTCTCAAGGTAAGCCAGGATCCACCCAGGAAGTCCGACAGCAGCGACGCCTCCATGAGTTCCTGCAGGGAATGGATCAGGATGAAGGGACTCTGCAGAGAAACTGTCAAACAAGCTTAAAAGTGTGTGTTTCTGTTCATGTATGATGTCTGCAGGTCCGCTGTGGCATGAACACAAAGCAACTCTGGCACGTTTGGTACAACTTTCTCATTTAAATGAGAAAGTTTTCACAAATTAAAGGGAAATATGAGCTGGTGGACTGGTTACAATGGTGGTTTCTGGTCCAGTAGACCTGGGTTCAGTCCCCAGTCTGCCACCAGAGGGGAGGCCCGTTCATACTTGACGCAGACTGACGGACAGCCTCGTGGGGGGTCTGCAGGGCTCCTTTTGTTTTTTTTTTCTTTTTTACAAGCCACTGTTGCCGTGTGCATGTTCACGTGGACGGTTGCAGAGGCATCAAAATAAAAATCTTCTAAAGCAAACTTTCTTTCCAGTTCCTGGTTTGTGTTTGTCCAACAGCAGCTGTATCTTTGGACACGTCCAGGGTCCATGACTGGCTGCCATCGGCCACATTTCTCCAGTGTGGCCGGTTCAGCTTCAGGCTGTTACTCTTAATATGGGGAGAGATTAAAACACGTTTCCATGAAAATTCCCTCCACGTGGGAGTTATAGTAGCCATTTCTTTTCTTTATTATTTTTATTTATTTCTAGCTTTTTCCTGAATGGGTTCCATTTTCACTTGCTTTCTAACTTTTCTTTGTTCTGTTTTTATTTTTGGTACTTGAATGGTCTTTTATATATTTAATACAGTCTAACTTGGCTTCAGCTTCTATATAAAAGAAACTTTTACTAAATGTATTTTTGGGGTTAAATTGCTCCTGCATATTTGAGCTGTTTCTGAATGGATCCTAAATTGATCTCCAGTTTTTATTTCTGTTTTTCCTCTCCCCCAGTTCTAGATGTGAATGGACCTTTGACTGCTTCAGTCTTTTTGCAGTGGTTGCCCTCTCTTGTCCTGAATGGGCCACTGTACCACCATGGCTGGAAGGGATTAGTTTAATGAGCAGGAGCTAACTGAAGGGTTGATTTAACCGCCGCAAATTACAGAGAACATTTAAGTCAGCTTATGAAGGAAATAAAATAGTTTTAAGTTTTTCTCACTAGATAAAACTAAACAGATATTTAATCTTTATTACCTGTTTGTACTTTTTTTCCCTTAAATGATTGTTGGTTAAAAGATGCATTATTCTGGCTTTTAGTGCTGTTAATACTGACACTAAGGACACATTTCAGTCTTTTTCTGCTTTATTGATCCAGCAGGAATGAAGCGAAGTTAAATGTGACAACACCGCCTCCCTGTGGTCATGATGTGGAACTGCACTTTGAAATGCTTGCTATGGTTAAACTGGATAATAAACTCATTCCTGCTCCTGCATTTCACGCAGCGTCATCAGAGAAAATGGAAAGCTCAGGATCAAGGTGAGCTGCTGCTTCCAGCAGGAAGACACACTTCAGTTTGTCTGAGTGGCCGGCTTTTAAAAAGTCCATCACTGTGGTTGGAGAAAAGCTCACCTTGTTGGATGAAGACCTGGAGTATCTCAAGGAGCTGCCATCAAATGTTCTGATGGAAAGACTTTTGTACTTTGAATACCAAATGAAAGAGTAAGAAATGCCCCAAGGACAGCTGAAGCAGGTGATAGCTCAGGGGGATGGAGAACTGGCTAAAGATCAGCAGGTTCAACTCCAGTCTGACCCAGAGAGCCATGAGTTTAATGTTAAATGTTTAATGTTTCCCCATTTAAAGGAAAGAAATGCATTGACATGAATCCCTCATCTGTCTGAAAGAATAGCTCAGCAGTGTGGGGAATGTGGTATCAAACCTTATGATTCAACACATCAGTTTTCAAGTCCAAGGGCCAATGTTGAGGGTTGAATGCACATGTTGAGGGAAACTACAGCTGCCTGTTGCTGGTAGTGTTTGAACGACAGGTTAAAGTGACTGAAGAGGTTTCCATGTTGGAATAGTCGTACTACATGGAGTATACAATGTTAGTCATAACACACATGCTCAGCGACTGTCACATTTAGAACAAGCTAGCTAAAAGGCTACAGCAAGTACTAGCATTAGCATTAGTAACAAATGACAATGTGGTTTCTAAATAGAGGACCCAACCACTGCAGTAAAGGCATACTGTATACTGGCTTGTCTTCTGGTAGCTTGTCCATGCTCTGCACGCTGTGCTGGTAGACACTTCAAGTCTTGATGTGCCATCATGGTTGAGCTGCACCACCTGATTAACGTCTGTGTGTTTGCAGACACGCCTAATGTTACCTCTAGTGGTGACCAAAGATCATCCAGAAAGGATGAAGACAGGGAAATGGTCTGTGGCCTCCACCTGCAGGACCATTCCTTTAAAGGCTTGTCCTGCTAGATGCTTCTTATTTCCACCTGTTGTCATTTCCATTTGTAGAACAGCAGGTGACACTGGTTCACAATCAGTGTAACTTCCTAACTGGACAGACTGATGTTCCAGAAATGGGACTGAGTCTGAGTTACTTACAAAAGGTTATGTAGTCCCTTTTTTATGTTTGAAGCAGTT
>CM047983.1:34679865-34691140 GCA_026261665.1 Melanotaenia duboulayi
GCTGTATCATCAGCCGCTAACAGCTGTACTATCAGCAGTTAACAGCTGTAACATTGGCCACTAACAGCTGTATTATGATTTTGGGCAATAGGAGGGGGGATGTGGCCCCAGTACAGCTCCATGTTTCAACGGGTCTGACATCAGAAACGCGAGAGATGGTTCCTGAACAAATCTAGCAGATGTTGTCATGAAAAACTTTAACATGACTGATAATCAAACACAAAAAACATGATGTGTTGGATTTGTTTAAACATTTTTTTTGGTTTTATATTTCCAACCTTTACGACCATCTTTAACCTCGGATGTGACCCACATCATAATTCAGGAAGCAGGAGATGTATGAAAAAAAAAATCTATATTTTTTAATCCAATCAGTGATTGGATTAAATATTTTTCCGGAGCAGCAACATCTGTTGGTGTCGTCAGCATTTTACGACCCGACAAACAGAGACGGTGTCAGGATGAGTTTTTACCGACGTTCAGACGAGAGGATAAAAACAGAAACCTGGAGAAAAACACGGCGTCAGCGTTCCAGAGCCTCCATCGTCATGGTTACAGTAACAAAGCAGTTAATCTGATTTACAATTAGAAGCACAGATGAGATAAATGGTTTAAAGAGCTTTTAACTCTGCAGAGGTGAGCTCAGCTGCTGTAACCACTGTAAAAAGATGATCACACACAAGCAGATTTCTCATTCTGAAGAAGAAGCAACTCAGTTTTAGCTGTAAAATACGTCGTAAACCTTTAAATATTGGTCACTTGTCTGAACCTCTCTGATTTCCTCAGGATCTTCCATCGATGACCCCCCACCTCCCTCCCTCTCTGGACCGGGTCCAGGATGCTCGTCTGGCTCTGATGTGGAGTTTTTATTTGACAATCAAACAGAGCTTAGAGGATGTCGTTGTTAACCGGCCTCATTAAAAGGACCACATTACTACACTTCCATCTCATTAAGGGATTAAACCCCCAGAGGGCGGCCGATCCATTAAAGCTCATCCGGCTCTATCTGAGATTAAACAACCTCAAATGCTGATTAAATCTGTTACTATGAGGAGAGAGACTGAAACTGGATGTGGAAAGTTTCCTGACCCTGACCTTCAGGATGGAAAGATCCCAAAAGTTATTTCTGTCCAGCTGGGAAACTTCTGGAAAACAAACTCTGCAGCAGATCACAAGTCTGAAGCCAGCAACACTAAACAGAAATGAATTAATTTAATAAAATTCCTTTTAATGTGTCAGACCACTACTGTGTTATTTGACATCACCAGTCCAACAGGAGGCCCCGGTGAGAACTCCTGGAGCGGTCCTGCTCAGGTCGTACCTGCTTCATGGGATTTTATTGTGCATCAGATTAAATCAGCTACAGACTCAGCAGCTCCACTTAAAATAAAAAGTGTAAAAAGCAAACAACCCACCGCTGAGAAAACGAGAAAACTAAAAGACTACAGGGAGGAAATGGAAAAAAACAAACTAACATCTCGTTCTGAAATTTTACTTGAACTCAAAATCTACAATAACAGTCAAACCGGCAAGAAGAATTCATCCCTCAAACCTCGTCACAGATAACAAAACCCTTTTTAAGACCACTGATCTCTTAATAAATACTGATTTTAAGAAGTCCTCCAGGACAGCTGTAGATGCTGCATGGGAGGGATTTATAGATCACTTCAGAAATTACACCAGTGTTATTAGATCCAGTCTTTTATTTCAACAAAATGTTGATTTGAACGTACTTGAACTGCTGCTTCCAGCCTTAACAACAGCAGTGTGAGGCCCCTTCTAAAGGAGAGGAAGTCAGACCCCACTGTTTTTAATTATTACAATTTACCACCCCCACTTTAGAAAAAGGCTTTTATTCCCTTAAATCAGTTCTTAAATAGATCTTTGCTGATGAAATGTAATGACTCACCGTTCTCACCTTTCTCCATTATTCTGTTTTATTTTAAACTTGGTCGATAAAAATAAAGTTATATAAAACTTTATTTATAGTCTTCCTTTGTGGTTTGGTAGCTCTGTCTGTAGATTTTGATAATTCTTTCTGATTTATCATCTTCTGCTCAGTTTTTAGATTTTTTTAATGCAGTGTTTTTTATGTGATTTAGTGTTTTGTCTCTGTGGTGTCTAGTTTTTAAGATCAGAGACAACCGATGAAAATGAACCCTTTGGCTTGTCCAGCATATTTAGCAGCATATTCTTTCAGTGTTCTGGTTTTTTATGCTCTGTCTCTGGCAAATAAGATAAAAAATGTACCACAATGCTGTCAGAGGTGGAAAACGTCCGCTTCATAGAAACAGATAAGCTACTGATGACGTTTGCTAACACTTTGCATTGTTAACTGTATTTCTAGCCACTCCATGTGCATCTGTTGCTCCATCCGCTGGGTGTTTTTAGCCTGGTTGCTACATACATCGCTAACTTTCTGGTCATTATTACAGGTGTGTTACCTGCTGCTGCGGTCAGGTAAAGTAAGCGTGGGTTAATATTCGGTTTTACTTCCAGCGTGTGGCTCAGGATCAGAAATGCTGACTATGATTGTAGGAACAGAGCCTCCTTTCAGCTAAAGCCTGGCTGGAAATCCCTCGTTGTACCGGTCCTTGTTCATCCAGCAGACTTATGTACAAAGGAGCCGCTCGCTTGTCTGATGAGGATTCAGCAACAACACTGTAGAAAGTTCAGAAAAGTCCAAACAGCATAATAGAGCCTCTTTAAAGAAAGGCAAGTCAAATTTAATTAAGATTATTTATAGTCGTCCTACATTTAATGTCGGATACATCTCTGGATGAAGAAATCTCCTTTTAGGGACTTTTTACTGGCAGAACGAGCAACAGATCATCAGAACCACTGCTAACTCATTTCACTCCAATTAGCTGAAGTGATTAATGGCTCCAGCTCTGACTGCAGCCAGTCGGTCAGATCTCCTCAGAACACACTCCCCCAGCTCGTCACACACCATGTTAATGGAAAACTTAATTAGATGACTCTTAGAATAAAAGTGATGACCAGCAGGTTCCTTGTAGACCACAGCAGCTTGAATAAGACCACAGACCAACATCTAAACACCAGAACGCAGGTTCACAGACCTTCTCCAGTATCCACTGGACCCAGTAACTCCAACCAGTCCATAGAACCACACAAGCCAAGAGAACTGATGAAACTAGATGCCCTAAAAGTCATTTTCTACTTTTCAGTTCCACAAAAAGACATAAAAACAGCTTCATTTACATCTGAAAGCAGGGAAACATGTAAAACCTGCAGGACGGTGGAAACATGCTGCAGCGCGGCTTCAAACCTGCGGCTTTTAGTTTCTCTGCTCCTGAAGTCTGGAGTCTGGGTTCATTTAAAGCTGGTCTCTTAATGCTTTAATTTATTTTGGTATTAATTAATTAAAGGAAATAAGTAAAAAAATTATTAAACATAAATAAACTAACAATAATTAATAAGAGATAAATAATAATTCAAATAACTAACTAACTAAATAAATAAAAAAAATAGGGGCGAGTGGGGATTTTTGCAACGCCACCTTTTCCACCAGTTAGGGATGAGTTAGGAGTCACATGATCATTTCAGTTATTACCTGGTCCTTCTCAACCTCACAGCTGTTGTCATGGAAGCAGATTCATGCAGATTTACTGAGAAAAAAATTATTTTGAGTTATGAAAGTAAGTTTTTTGAGCAACACTTTGGGCTTTCAAAGCTAACGTGTTAATGATGCGTTTTTCATAGCGGCGCCGTCTGCAGACAGAATGCACGGTTAACCCTAAACCTCTGAAATATGCTTCTCTGAACAAGACGGAGGAGATTTTATCTGGATGTGAACCGAGTTTCCACCAGTACGCCGGGCCTCCCATGCCACCTACTGATCCAGTCTTCCTCCTCGGTCTGGGACGGAGCTTCCAGCTGAGACGTCCTGATGATTCTACCAGCAGCGACCGTTGAGAAGCAGGAGAAGCTGGAACATGAACTTTTCTAATTAAAAGATAAAATCACATGTCCTACAGGACAGTAAATTACTCTTTTACACTAAATGTGATGCAAGTAGAATTTTCCTTTTCTAATGATGACGATGACGATGACGATGATGGCGATGATAATGATGATGATGATAATGATGATGATGATGATGATGATGATAATGATGATGATGACGATGATGATGATGATGATGGTGATGATAATGATGATAATAATGATGATGATGACGATGATGATGATGGCGATGATAATGATGATGATGATAATGATGATGATAATGATGATGATGATGGCGATGACGATGATGATGATGGCGATGAAAATGATGATAATAATGATGATGATGACGATGATGATGATGATAATGATGATGATGATAATGATTATAAACCCTTTTAAAGATACTGGTCCTCAGCAGCAGCAGAGCAGCGGCCCATCGAGGGTCCAAAACCTCAGTTTGAGAACCCACATCACGGAGCAGTTTCAGCCCTGCTGGTTCTCAGGATCCTGAACACTGAGCTCAGGATTAATGGAGGCTCTCTCCACCTCCCATACCAAGTGCAACCCGGTGTGTGTGTTGGTAATTGACCTGTCAGGTTTTCCCGGCCGGAGTATTAGTCTTCCTATTAAAACCTCTCCAGCATCCACCTCCTCCCCCTCGCTATCTATCCATCCATCTACAGCAGCACCTCCAGTCTCATCCCTCCATCCTCCGCCTCCGGACAGACACACACCATCCATCCAGCTGTAACATGCTGCTGTCGCTCTTATATCCCCAGTTTCAGCCGCCTGGTTCCACCCGAGCAGCTTCCAACGACTGCAGCCTGAAACACTTTAACACGAGTACGGAAGCACAGGAGGGCCAAAATAAAGTCACTCTAGAAAACAATAAGGACATAAAAGAGGAAAGATCCAGCAAATGCAGAAAACAATAAAGAAAAACTTTCATTTATTTATTTACTTTTATTTTCTAAATTCTTTCTCTATAAATTTCCTCCAACGTTTTTTTTCCTCATTTTTCTCTCTATTTCTTCCTCGTGTCTTCCTCATCAGCTTTGTGGCGGGGTTTCTTGGCCACACCGAGAAGCTGATCAACACACAAATGTTGACAGATTTCAGCAGAGTAGACTGGGTCCACTGAACTTATCTATTTAACTCTGATCGTCTACGATCATTTTAAACCAAAACCAAGCTGCTCACTGAGCAGTTGGACCCGAGTTCAAATCCCACAGGGGACGAATATCACCTGCTTCCAGTTGGGTGTTTAGGCATGGCCCTTAACGCTGCTGCCTACACACCGCCAGCCGTCTGATAATGACGGTCGAATAGAGTAGGAAGAATAATCGCTTCGGTGTGATTCGACCTACAACGCCTCGTGTCGGTTTCCGGTCCGACTCTGTTGCATTTCAGCTCATTGTAACAAAGCTCAGCGGCTCTGTGAACCGCAGGTCAGTGAGTCTGACCTTTTGTAATCAGATTACACAGCAACAAAGGTTTTACATCATTGTTCTTGTTCTTACTTCCAGACTCTGTCCTGTCCTGGGGATGTTAAAGATGGCCCGTGAAGATGATTACAAGGAGAAGCCGCGGCAAGAAATCAAGAAAAACAAGTTTTTTCTTTTTGTACTGAAGAATAACAGATTTTAAAACTGACTGCATTTGACTGACAGGATCCCGGTTTTAAACCGGACCAGTTCGCTTTTTTGGTCTGAACTAGAGTGAGAATGGGTGTGCGCACTACAACAAATGAGCCATACCATCTGTGGAAGTGGACCAGGTTTGTTAAAGTGGACCAAACAGCTCCAGTGTGATTCATTCCTCACGGCACTGAGATGAACACCACATTTCCTGATAACACTGCGTATCGTCCATCGTTTGGCTCCATGCTGTGGTTTCGGAGCTACCACCTGAACAAGGTGCAGCCAAACGAGGAGAGAAATTTAAAAGAAATGACGTGTAGAAGGAAAAACAGGAATGTTGGATGGTGGGAATAACCCGGCTGGTTAGTAACTGGGTGCTAGGTTACTACTACAGCGCTGTTGTAGCATCCTCATGCATTTAATGCACTGATCTTCATTTCTGCCCAAAATAAGCTCGTTTAGAGTTTTTAACAAATCACTGGTACCAGATTTAGTTTCCTGGGCCAGAACGGGATCAAATCCAGCTTAACTTCAGAACAAAAACTGAGAACTTCTCACAACTGGTTCATTAAAGGTCTGGTTCTGTTGTGTCACCAGTTTTCAGAGGTTACAGTATGTGGTCCAAACCAAAAGGACTGGTCCTGAATCTGAACCAGAACTGCAGCCGCTTCGATGGGAAATCCGAACCAGTCTCATCAAACATGACTTCATGTCTGCTTCAACCTTCTGTTCCAACATGCTGCTAAAAGGAAACGGAGCCGACTTTCCTCCATCTCTTTTTAACTCTTTATTAGGACTTTTTGTCTCATTCATGACTTTAAACTGGAGACCGATTGATCTGATCAGCCGGGGATTGATCGGCCGATTATAGCCCTTTACAAACTAATCATAATCGACCGGAGTTTTGCTGAATAAATGCCGATATACTCTTAATTTATATATTTATTTATATGTATTCTTAATGTTCTTAAGTGTTGGCATCGGACAGAATGATGTTGTTGCGCCGTTTGTCCACTAGATGGAGCTGTGACTCCATTCAGTCCTCACCGCTGCCATTTGTTATACTGTTTTTATTTTGATATCTGTAGAAGCACAACTGTACCGCTGCAACACCTAAATTTCCCAACAGGGATGAATAAAGTACTTCTATTCTATTCTATTCTATTAACCACAGCAGCAGCTACAGCCGGGCGGCGATGCCAGGCTGGGCAGAGCGGAGCTCGACGACTCCGCAGGTAGCTCGACGACAGGTACGCTGGACAGGTACGTTTAAAACCTACCTGTAGCTGAAATTAAGGATGACTCGGCATGCCGTGTCATGATAGCGACCCATATTTCGTTGAGTCAGTATGTTTCTAATTTACGCAGCATTGCTAAAGTTGTGCTAACCTAGCTTAAATTAGTCCTTGTCTGTTTATGTTAGCAATAACTTTCCCAACCTAGCATAGCGTTAGCTAACAGCTTAAAGCCAGTAAGCAACTGCAGAAATAACGTGAAGAAAATATCTGAGAGTCCAGAGCGAGGTTCATCCCTCCATCAGCTTCGTGTTGAGACACATTTCAGGAGGATGGATGTGAAGCAGAGAGGAGGAATAAAACGAGGAGCTTTCTGTCTGCAGCTACATCAGGACGTCCCTCCTGGTTTTACTGCTCTGCAGCAGCAGCTCCAACATGAGTCCCAGACTATCTGGACCATCATGCAGCTCAACATGTTTAACGTCGGAGAAAAGTCTCTGGTTTTCATTTTGGTTCATATGAGTCATGACTTCACGGCCAAGAAAATAATGGAGTAGAGAAAATGGGATTTAACCTTAAAAGGCGTCAGAGGGCTGCATGAGTACCGTTCTACCAGTAGCTTCACTCATTAGAGGGCTTCTATAGAAACACCTGCACGTGAAAAAATCCACATATGAGGTACTTTGTCAGTATTTTTTAATTTGCATGTGGGCTTGTATATTTCCCAGTTTAAGATTTCCACAAAGACATCCTGATGGATCCAGATCCAAGAATCCTTCGCCCGGATTTAACTGGGACTTAAAAAGGAAACGAGGAGAAAGCTGTTTTCCTGTGTTTGTGAGGACGAGGTCACGTCGGCTTTCACTGGACTCGGCTCGCTGCTTCTCCTAACGAGATCCCACCGCGCTCACCTTCACCTACCTGTCGGGTCTCTGGATGGATTGACATCGGGACGAATCCCGTCCAGCTCGCTGAGGAGGAAGAGGAGGGTGAGGATGAAGGCTGCCCTGCAGAGAGATGAAAGAAAGTGACTTTAGACGGTCATTGGCTCTGATCGGGTCTGACTGGGGAGCCTACAGAAAATGACGTTGCTGCACCAACATTAAATTTATCTTTTTAAATTATAAAGATGATGAAGGATCTGCTTTTAAACGCTGAAGGACACACACACCAGCATATCCTGCAGCATCAGTGCTGCCTTCAGGCCACCAGGGCAACATTTTAACACGTTTTCAGTATTTAATAAGCAAACATCATTAAACTACTGGAAATGAAGATTTTCTCTCTTTGTTGTGGGAATATTGTTTTCCACATAAAGACGGGACATTATGAAATCTTTATGAGAAAAGAGTTAACCGAGAAGGTTTCAGTGTGGCTCCTGGATGTGACGAATTACAGCTTTTTATTAATTCCCTTTTTTATTAAAGCGCTGCATCATGACATGGATGCATGCATTTTAATTTCGATTACACAATTAAATGTCAATGTTTGCTAAAGTTGCTAACAGCAGCTAGCGTAGCCCTCCGAGTGTGAATCATCACATGACATCTCCTTCGCTTTGTTTTTTATTAAAATATGTCCACAGCTCAGGCCGGTGGAACGAAACGCCATCTTTGTTTTATCATCAGCTTGTTGACGTCCTCGGGAATTTATCCTGCAGCTGCACCAGGTGGCAGTGTTTGTTACGTTCAGGTAATCCTCTGGGGTATATTTGGTCGTTTTTGACTACTTTAACTTTATATTTCAGCCTTAAACCAGTTTACCTGCTTTGTTTGGTTTCATTCTTTTCAGCACAATAATTTAATTTTAAAGCTATTTTTTCATCCCGATCTTCTGTATTAACACCCTGGACCTAAACTCACACTAAAAACATGTTTAACGAGCTATAACGAATGCAACAAGAAACAGCTGATTATAGGAACTTTTCTATGAATTTAGTGAACAACAAACGTATAAGTACTGACATCAAACTGCAGCGAAAATCTCAGGAACAAAACAATCAGTTTTCATCATGAGATGCCACATTTCCAGGGTGTGTTAATCCTCCCGTCCACCAGGAGGCAGCATTTCTATCGGCTTCTGGTGGATTTTGGTCACTCCCACAGCTTCTTGTTTTCCTGCATAAACATATTTTTGTCTAATTGATGTGAAGCTTTTTTTCCACCAATAGGAAAAAAGATGTGATGATATTATCAGCAGAAAAAGTTTGAAAGCTGGTTTATAGCCCGAACTGTCGACAGACATTGGAGTGGAGACTGCGTCTCGCTGCTACGTCCTTCTAAACCAGATATGGTGCATCCGTAGACTTTGGAGAGTTAACTATGAGTTCCAGATCCATTTTTCTTTCAAATTAATCCTGTAAAAACGTGGCAGACATTGTCTCTCTCAGCTGGGAACTCCTCAGTGTTCCAGGTAAACTGGAGGAAAAATTCTGGATTTTTCAGCCTCTATTTCCAACGACCAGTTTGTTTAAATGATGCCTCACTCATTTCCAAGTTAACTAACCTTTAGCTGCTTCATAAAAACCGGGCAGGAGTTATTAATCTCTGCTCCCTGTTAACTATTCCCAGTCTGCAACCCTCAGCAGGAAAATATCTGAACAAAACCAGGAAGTCAACACAAAGAGCTCCATCCATACCCTGGAGAATACACCCTCCATCCCGAGCAGGAAAGCCGTCCTACAGGAGGAGGCGGTGATTCATTCACCGTCTCTTTCATACACAGGAACTGTAACCAGGATGAGTTATGGCTGCTGAGGCGTCCAACATTACGCTGCCGTCGTCCTCTAAGAAAAATGTTGGCTCATCTTAATGCTGGAATTCTGCTCCTTCAGCTGCGTGCACACGAGCGTGCACACTCGTCATGTATGATCCGTAATGAGAAAATTTAATGAGCAGAGCTGAAGGTTTCCATCCTGACATCCCAGCAGGGCTTCTGTTTCACTACGTCTCTTCAGAAAATGCTGTTGGTCCTTTTTAAACTTCACATTCAGAGTTAAAACGATCAATGACGCGACAGAATCCACAAGTTTTTCCAACACGGGGAATAAATTCAGTTCAAAAAGCAGAACCAACTCAACCCTGAGTGTGTCTGCAAGAGGTTCAGTTACAGAAAAACTGCAGCGAAGACGTCTAATAATTAATTCACTAATAATTAATTATTAGAAAATTACAATCAGATGTGGAAAAAAATCAATGAAGCTGACGGAAAACAACATATATAACTTTGTTTTTATTATTATTGTGTTAATAAAGATCCTGATGAAATGCTGTGAAACTAATCTGTTGTTGGTCCACATGAGGAGGTTTTAAATCTGATTTTTTATCTGAGACTCACGCGTGAAGATGAAAATACGCCCTTTAACAGCGTTGATGGCACCGTGTGGCGGCGCCGATCATCTCAGCACAGAACAGCAGAACGACGCCACCTGCAACCGGAAAAAAAAACCAGCCGGAAATCTCCCGAGAAAAAACGGGACCTAACAAAAACCAAGAAGAAGAACCACGGAAACACCCGGAAGAAAGAAGCTGAACGAACTGCCGCTTTACATCCCCAAAACGTGATCTTTGAAAAGTTGGAAGAATTGAATTCTTGCTAAAATGAAATTTCTAAATTACAAATTAAATTATTAGATTTTCACAAACAGGTTCTCCAGTGCTGGAAAATGATCAAGAAACACGACTTTTAATAAAAAGAAAATCATTTTTCTATCAAGGCTGGCTGGATAAAGGAATTTATCAGAAACTGATGGAAGTTCTTTATCCATCACAAGTTAAATGAGAAATATGACGGTTTGTTCTGAAAGCAAATTTAAGTATTGAAAACTGTCCCGTTGCAATGATTCAGACGACTAAAGAGCTTTTAACTTCATGTATCATCGGGAAACCGCGGCAATAATGGAAAGATGTCAATTTCAGGACAAATCTCATTAAACAAGATTTTTTATCTTTATTTAAAAAAATAAATAAATGAAAACATTTTTTTTAAAAGATTGTAACCCAAAATCTTTGATTCAACATCTTCCAATTCCACCCAAAGCAAAAGAAAAAATCATGAATTTCTACATAATAAATTTATAATCGGCACCTTCTGCGATGCTGACGTTGAAACAGCATCTTTTTTATTCGTGAGGGAATCAGACTTCAGGAATGCTCTGGATAACCTGAAAAACATTTATTGTCCCCTTTAACTTTTCCAATGATTGGATTTGGTCTACGAATAGAAAATAAAACAACAGAATTTGGAAATAATAATCTGATTATATTGGCAAATGTAGGTTTTTGAAAATCTGCCCGACCCTTGAAGTTTTAGAAGCGAAATAATCTCATTAAAAAGTCCATTAAAATATTGCTAATCTGCTAAAGTCCATGCACTCTGAATATTTGAAGAACCTTTTCTGAATGACACAACAGATTTGTGCTTCTTAAT
>CM047983.1:34722819-34739728 GCA_026261665.1 Melanotaenia duboulayi
CAGTCCACTATTTTAACCTCGAAGCCACTTCCTGTCAGACTTTCCACCAATCAGAGAGCTTAGATTGACGGTAACGTCCAATCAGGAGCAGCCAAAGATCAACCAGTGAGCAGAAAGTTGTATGTGTGTGTGAAAAGAAGAAAAATAATGCTCCTCTATGGCTGGAATAAAGCCAAGAAGACGTTTCTGATGCACGGTGGCGCCACAAAGCAGCTGAGCTGGAGTTGGTTTAGTGAGGATAGCAGGTAAATAGTAGCAGGAAGAACTGGAAATGAGGAAAAAGTGGAAACATGGAAATTGTTTGTTGTTTTTGGTTGGCATACTGTATCTGTTGATACATTAATTTCACATCATTTTAGCCTCATAAGCTGACAACTGAGCCCGTCCTGAAAAAACAAGTCTGGATGTTGACTGGAATTAAGAATTCAACTTCTAAATGTATTTTTAATTAGGAAAAAAATGGCTTGGTATTTTAAAGGTGAATATTCAATCTTCTAACTCTGGAGTAAACAGCAGAAAAGATGATTGGTGGTGGAACTGTTTTATACAAGTGTAGATGCACCATAACACTTCCCTGTGGAACCCCTTTAGTCAACCTCTCAAACTAGAGATGCTCCTCCTCCCCGCCTCACTTTTCTGAGATGAAACCTGGAACATCAGCTGTCCAGGGTCATGCTAGTCTCACCTTCGATGGGTCTGGGTACGAAGTGTGAGCAGGGTTTGGTTTTCTTCACTCGGTTCCCCTTCATGATGATTCCTTCCTTGTTGAGACCCAGGAACCAGGCCCGGCCCGACTCGTGCTGCCGGTACAGCGTGGATGAGTAGATGACGTAGTAGTTCTCGAAGACAGACTCCTTAAATTTGCACTCGGGTGTGAACACATCCTGATGCAGGCACACAGACAGAAAACATCTGAGGTTGTCTCACGTTTTTATTACTTCACCATTACAAACCAAACTCTGAGCTCCATTTTACTTAAAAGAACAGCTGGTATCATCTCTGAGCTGATGACATACAACTGTTCAAGCTTAACCATCAAACAGTGGCTATGTAACAACCACTCACAGCTAAATGTGGACAAAACAGAAGTTCCATCCCTGACATACAGGGACACCTCTGTGAATTAGGCTCGTGTCCAGCCTACCCTCAGAAACTTTGATGTTATCTCTGATTTGGCCATGTCTCTAGAGCACCTCTCAAAAGAATTCAGAAGGAACTGCTTCTTTCATGTGAGAAATATGTCAAACTATGTAGTCCTCTCTCTAAAACGTCATTGGTTTAGACTAACACAGGAGCTCAGCTGTCTTCAGGCAGTTATTGAACTCTGCTGCTCAGCTTTTAAACAACACAAGTCGTTAGATAACCTGTCGGGCCTCTCTGGACTGGCTTCCACTGCGTTTTACATTCATTTAAAAACTGCAGTTCTCGCATTTGGAGCCCTATCTGGTCAAGCCCCGGCATACATTGTTGATCTCCAAGAAATCCACACGCCTTCTCACAGTCTGAGGTCAGCTGGTCAAAGACTGTTGGTGGTTCCAGGAACCACTTTAAGTCTGGAGGGGGTGGGGCTTTAAAGCTGTGGCCCCCGACTGTGGGACGCTATGCTGGTGTCTTGATTCTGTTGTAACCTGTAAAAACCAGCTAAAGAGCCTTTAATTCATGCAGATAAGGGCTTTTTATGCTAAATTCTCTTTGTTCTTATCTCCTGTGTTTCATGTGTTTATGTGAAGCATTTTGTGGCTTTTAAACCTGTTAAATGTGCTATATAAATAAAATTTATTTACTTTTTTGAATCTTAGTTAGTTCTGCTTTTGACACAGCTGATCTCAACATCCTACCACACAGACCGAGGCACTGAGTTGGTTTAGAAAAAGAAAAATTTGTGTTGCAATCAGCAGCAACACAGAAAAACCTCAGCAGGAAAAGTCAGTAAATCAGCATTTGGTGGATTTTTTTTTATTTTTTTATAACAATAAAGTCATCTACTGTTGGGAGGTCTGTTTATTTCCCTGCTAAATGGAGCCATATTTGAAAGGAAAATGTATGTGTGGGATGAGCAGCAGACACTAGATTTATCAAGGTTCAATAAAAGGTTTTTACAGTTAATTCTGGATATCTATTTAGAAAATACTGTCAACAACTAGAAAAAACTCCATTTTCGGCTCATCAGGCTGTGAGTGAGATATTAAGAAATCCTTCAGTAAAAACTTTAAAACACAGACAGGAGCGTACCTGGAACGTTTGGTGTCGGGAAGTGGAGATTTTAGACCCAGAAACTAAGAAGAAACCTATTTTGGAAAGTAAAATTCAAAACATTTTTCTTCTAGAACACTATTTAAATCAGGTTGATGAGAACATTTATAGCAGGTGAAAGCCGATAAACGGACCAAACTTCATCTGAACTTAGTAACTCGTTCAGAACTGCTGGCCACAAATTCTGATTGCTGCTTCAGAAGTGATGAAGTGTAGAGATAACACAACTCTGAAGGACAGTAATTATCTGTAACTCCAGAACTTATATCGTGGAAATGCATGGCAAAGCCTTGATTCTTCCCGCCCTGATGCGTCCTTCACGCAGCGGGAAGCTCTGCTGAACGTCGAGTTGTTGACGATCGGACAGCAAACTGCTGGGAATGTCCCAGTTTAACACGCTGCGCCGCCTCCAGCTAGAACAGGTGTGTGTGTTACCCTGTGGACATAACAGGTGGTGAAGGTGAGTCAATCAGAGCAGAACAACTCTGCTTACTTCCCTCCAAGAAACAAGTCCAACGTTTGAGAGTTTTTCTGTGGATTTCATCATCTCATCAGCTGCTCCTGTTCAAACGTAAACGTTCGTGCTTCATTCAAACCAGCCAGAAAGTTAAAACTAAGGAGCTGGATTTAAAGTCAACGTTGTGATCTGTTGTTTTTAAAGGCTTCTTCTTCTGGAAGAACTTCAGTCATGGTGAAGTCAGGTGACCAGTGGGCAGGACCCACCTGTCCACAAGTCAGCCCCTCCCATCCAGCCTTTTTATTTTAATTATATGCGATTACATATCATTTTTATGGATAATTACTTGAGTTATTTTTATACTGGTACTAAATCTTCATGAGTAGAATATGTTCCTGTAAGGGCTTTTTCAGAAATGAGCAAATTTATCTCGACATATTTGCTTGTTGTGTGTGTGTGTTTAATCTGTGTGTGTATGGAATCATGTGTTCTTTAAGTTATGGCGATATGTGGAGCGAAGTCATTAACTAGCTTCAGTGAAGCAGCGGCAGACTGATACCGCTGGACATCAGGAAGCGGTCCAGTGATCACAATAACGTTCATGAATGTTAATGTTAGCAAGTTTGCTAACGCCACTAACATTTGCCAGAATTTACAGAACTGCACAGCTGCAGGCGCTATCTTTGTTATCAGTTGGTTGCCATGCGGTTGTCATAGATACTGTTGCTTTGTCTGACATGGTAACTAGCGACGACGTAAAATGGTCGCAGTATCTCATTTCACAGGGGAATGTTTTTACCCCTACCACCACTTCGTTTTAAGGGGGGAGGGTAGGAAAAAGCAAGGGGTAAAAAAAATCGGACTGGGCCTTGGTTTGAGACGCTAGCTTCACCATTTTACACACTGACGAGCTAAGCGTGACTGTGAGGCTAGCAGTGACCTCTTACATCTTAAATTACATCTAAATTCCAGGAGGTTTTCCTGTTTCCTTCTATCATTTATTGCAGTAGTCTCTGAAATGAGCTGCTCCTGCAGCTAATTGTGATTTTTATCTTTGTTGAACTGCCTCATCTTGTCCTGTCATGTATTACAGGGAAAATCTGCCCAAGGAATCTTCCTCCCCTCAGAGAAAACACACATATGCAGTGTATCATCTCCTCATCCTTCCTGCTTCCATCTCCATCTTGTTTCACTCGGTGTGCACAAACAGCTGAAGAATTGCATTTTAAAGTTTTATGGAAGGAGAATGCATGAATTATTGATAGAAGAACTCTCTTAGGCGAAGCAGCGATGTAGCATCTGTAGCTGAAAGTTGTGTGTGCTGCACAGGTTCAGGACAAGATGTTACCAGGTTTGTCTCTAAAGCTGAGTCTAAACTAAAAAGCTGGGTCTTCTCTACAAAGAGGGAATGATAGCGTGACCCGTCCAGAAATATGATCAGCAGAGTTAAAAATAAAACCTGAGGAGCAACTTCATCTCGTGGTTCTAATCAAATCCTTTTAACTCTACAACAAACGCAAAGAGATTCTTTTCCTTTAGGAAGACGTGACACAACAGAAAACTACTGACTACTAAATCGGTGGGTTGGTGATGCTGAAGCACCGTATGGATGCACCTGAAGGAGAAGTCCCAGACACCCTAACAGGCTACATTTTTGTCTAAACAAAGGCAGGACAGCGTGCCCAGGGTGGAGAGTTAGCTAACGCTATCCAGATCTGAAGGCTTCACCTCAAAAGCATCTAGAAACCAAACATCCAACACTTGCAGGAAAGTTGATGGATATTTAAATAAAATATCTTTTAAAATTAATTTAAATGAGCTATAGATTCAGTAAATGTTGTGACGCTTAAAATGTTCTATCTAAATAAATAAACTATAAATTTTATTCACGGTTTGTTTGATTTCAACCGTTTTTGATTTTGAATGTATTTATTTATCATTGCATCATTTATTGATCAAATTTCCATTTTCTCATCACTTTTGTTTTGTCCCTATTTTTTTCTGCAGTAAAACCTAATATTTATTTGTTTTTGTGTTAATAATATTTGAGCTTTTAAATGTGTTCTTGTAGCAATCTGATTTTATTTCATGAGTTTTTAGCCTTCTAACGATCAATAAACATGTCTCTAACAACGTTTTAGCTGGTAAACTGAAAGTGGAGTCCATCTGTCTGACAGCAGATCCAGACCAGAACCAAGGCTGACCTGGTCCAGTCAGAGTCCAGACCTCATCCTGACTGAGAGGCTGTGGTGGGACCATCAGATGCTGCAGAAACCAGAGCTGTAAACCTCGAGCTGAAGCAACGCTGGAAGGAAGAGTGGAGCAAAATTCCTCTACAACCCTGTTAGAGACTGAAAACATCACCTAGTAAACCATTACTGGTATTACTGGCACTGATACTCACTCATACTTTCATGTGACTGTAAGCCATAAATATCTGTCAGATAAAAGTTTTGATGTCAACACTGATTTTACTTCCACCTCTGCTCGACTCCCTTGGGGAGTACCACAAGGCTCAAGTCTCGGGCCACTTCTGTTCTCTTTGTACCTGCTGCCACTGTTTTCCAGAAATATAGTATTTCCTTTCCTCTTTATGCAGACGACTGTCAGGTTTTTCTCCCTCTGAAGCTCATCGCTAGGGCCGGGCAATACATTGAGATTTTCAAATATATCAAAACTTTATCAGACGCAATATAGAAGGAAGTAACATCATTTATATCGAGATAGCTTATTTTGAGTTAAAAGCATCTTTTCTTTTGCATTGTGTACGGCTGTATTTTTGTTATGGTATTTTTAATTTATTATATTTAAGGAGCATTTAATTTAATATAAAGGTACTTTAATTTCAGTCAGTTGTTTTAATGCACGTGCTGCTGATCCTTACTAAAAGTATATTTGGCACTAAAGGCTGTAATTAGAGCTGTCTTTTTGGTTACTTGACAAAAAATATATTGAGATATATATTGTATATTGTGATTCAGGTAAAAAATATCGAGATATAAGATTTGGTTCATATCGCCCAGCCCTGCTCATCGCTGTATCTGTATGTTCTCCTTTGCTGCCTTATCAATTTCAGCTTATTGTTATAGCTGCTTTTGTTCAGTAAATAATAAGGGTGAGGTTATTCTCTCTTTTTCACGGCTGCGTGTGACTACTTCTGCAGTTTGTAATTACATCATCCCGTCTTTAGTGTTTACCATGTTTTTCATACAGCTCTTTAGTGTATGAAGACTTAGATTTGTCCTACTTCTGCATCTATAAAAGTTGGGGAAACTTTGTTCCAGTGGCAATGGCTGCTATAACAAACCCCTCTCTCAGCTTCCGTATGCTAGGAACAGAAAAAGTTCCTCCACAATGAAAACTCCAACTCGAGTCCTGCAGGGCTTTTTCTGAAGCCTGCAGATGTAAATGCCAGTCTGAGTTAACAGAGCCAACATCAGGACTCAGTTTTTCCATTAGCCTGAGTGTTTTTATCATCAGGCTGGAAATGACTGGGATCCTTCTGGACATCTTTTTATCACGGTTTGTTTATTGATCGACATTATTAGACTGGTGAGGTGACAGCAGGTCAGTGCTCGGTGTCTTACTGATGTGTAGAGGAATCCCTCGGCGTTCATGGCCACGTAGAGCGCAGCCTTCACTCCCTGTATGGCCACGACCCTCAAACCCACTGGGATCAGGTTAAACAGAGCTGGAGGGCGAGAGACACACAGAGAGAGTGAGAGAGAAACCAGCCTCAGAAAAGGCAAACTTACATTTAGCTTCTATTAAATAAAATCATACTTTGTAGTTTTAACTGTTTTAAATCATGTTTTATCTGAACATGCCACACTGAAGAAAAAAACTACTTACGTAATATAAGGACAGAATTTCCACGTAAAACAAATGTTTTAACTTAGTGAGAAAGAATTTTGTTGACTGAACTTGATCAACTAGAGGTGAACATATAAACCAGGAGCTGACTTGATTTTAATGAGCCAATAAGGCATGTATGATAGGACGAGCTACTTCATTTCATAGGCTAGTTAATGCTACTTTTTGTAGTTTTTTATAAGTTACATGAATTAATTATTCTGTTTTAATGAAACAAAGTTGTGTGTTCATCAGAAATGTAATTTAATCACGTTAACCTGTTAGTGTAAAGTTTGGAAAATAAAAACACAAACTGGATTAGTTAGAATAAAACTTTACATTATAAAAAAAATAATTTAAAACTAAAATTCCATCAGACGGGTCGAAGTTTCTGACTTTATTTTTACATGGAATCTTTGTTTTATCTCTGCTTTTCAATGTTTAAAGGAAGTTGGTAGAAATGTCTGCTGGGAACATCGGAAACATTTTTGTGGCGTAAACGTAAACATCTAACATCTTTGTGTTGGTAACATCGGAAACATTTTTGTGGCGTAAACGTTGTAAACATCTAACATCTTTGTGTTGGTAACATCGGAAACATTTTTGTGGCATAAACATCGTAAACGTCTAACATCTTTATGTTAGTAACATCGGAAACACTTTTGTGGTGTAAACGTCGTAAACTTCTAACATATTTGTGGTGGAAACATCGGAAACATTTTTGTGGCGTAAACGTCTAACGTCTTTGTGTTGGAAACATCGGAAACATTTTTGTGGCGTAAATGTCGTAAACATCTAACATCTTTATGTTGGTAACATTGGAAACATTTTTGTGGTGTAAACGTCGTAAACTTCTAACATCTTTGTGTTGGAAACATCGGAAACATTTTTGTGGCGTAAATGTCGTAAACGTCTAACATCTTTATGTTGGTAACATCGGAAACATTTTTGTGGTGTAAACGTCGTAAACGTCTAACAACTTTGTGTTGGAAACATTTTTGTGGCGTAAACGTTGTAAACGTCTAACATCTTTATGTTGGTAACATCTGAAACATTTTTGTGGCGTAAACGTCGTAAACTTCTAACATCTTTGTGTTAGAAACGTCGGAAACATTTTTGTGCCGTAAATGTCGGAAACGTCTAACATCTTTGTGTTGGAAACATTTTTGTGGCGTAAACATCGTAAACGTCTAACATTTTTATGTTGGTAACATCGGAAACATTTTTGTGGCGTAAACGTCGTAAACTTCTAACATCTTTGTGGTGGAAACATTTTTGATGCGGGTCTAGGCTCACTGTCCTCCTACCCCTCCTCTCCTTCCCCCTCGGCATGTTGTGGGTGTGGCCTTCTGGGGTTGATGGCGACTCATTGGCTGCAGTGGTGTGTGTCCTGGTCGTGGGGGGAGGCCTGTCTTGCCCTGGGTGGTCTCCTGGGGAACAGGGGTGCCTACTGCCACCAGCAGCTCACCTTCTAGAGGGAAGTCTGCTTCCCTCTGGTCTTACATCCCCAGACCCCTCTCCTTCCTGCCCTTTCACATACATGTACAGTGTTGGGAGGTGTGCACGTCATCTTGGGCGGAGGGGGCTGCCTCCAGGATCTTGGGGCTCAGTGCCCTTCACCCTGGACGTCCTGGATGGCTGGTGCCTGCCAGGGTCGGTGGCTGCTGATCTTGGCCCACCGGGGCCTAAGCCCTGTGACCGTGGGGGGTTCGGGCTGGAGCCTTCCTCTGCCACCCTCTGGGTGGGTCGGGGGTGGTCTTTGTGGTGGGGGGGTTTGCTCCAGGGTTCTGCTGATGGCCCAGGTCTTTGGGCTGCCCTAGTCTGCCTCTAGCCTCCATAGAGGCGTGGTCACATCTACAGGATCACACTCATCTGATCCCTCTTCATTCCTCATCCTCTGCATGCTGAAGTCACTGAGGTGTCCAGTGGGTTTATACACTAAGAGATGCTTTGGTTCAGGTGTGTGTGTTTCTGGTGCCTTGATACATGTTGTTGTTGTCTTATTTCTTTAGGAACTCCTGATGATTGTCAGCTTAGTTTGCCTGTAAAAGCTGTAGGAAATTCCTTCTCGAGATAAAAAAAGAAACATCTAACGTCTTTGTAGATGTTCAATCAATTTTAGCTGTTCAAATAATTAAAGGCAAAGTGCAGAGAAGTGTCCTGATCACATCGAGGAGGACGTCTGTGTTTTCGGTGTTCGGCTGGATGTGTGATGGTGGTTAAAATCCTCTGCAGCTCGCTGATGTGCCGCGCCGCCTGCGGCTGATAAAGCAGAGAAAAGAAAGAATAAAAGAGACGGAGGAGACGGAGGACTGAGTGACGAGGGGTGATTTAATCCTCGGGGACAGAGCTGCAGTGTGGGTGAGGAGGATGAGGAGGTGGAGGAGGAAGAGGCCGGTGGCAATGCTGCTGTTAATCCTCCTTTATTTAACTCGGATCATCTGAGAGAAAACCTAAACATCTCCTCCTCCTCTTGTCCTCCTTTCCTTCTGCTTTTCCAGCAGAGAGACGAGGATCTGCTGCAGGAATGTGACGGAAAATGTTCGGAATGAGAGGAAACTCTCTGATTTCTCCTCATTCATGGAAGCCATGGTGGAGGTTTGCCTTCCTGATCCTGGTCCCAATGAATGTTTTCTTCCTGTTCCTGGTCCCGATGGAGGTCTATTTCCTGGTCCTGGTCCCGATAGAAGTTTTTCCTTAGCTACGACATTACTTTTATGAATTGGTTTATATGAACAAGCTGTAAACAGGACTGGTGTGGATCACATGGTGGATCTGGTTCAACTGGATTAAAACTGGTCTGAATGTCTGTTTTATTAGTAAAATCAGTGATTGTTGATTTTATCTGCAGAGTTTACAGCTGATGAACGTTAAAATCAGGTGTCATATCAGTTCGTACAGTGTACAGTTGTAAACTGTACCAACCAGAAACGCTGGGATCTCATGTAACAGGTTATTTTTTCTGGGTCTAACAGGCTCTGGGCTGCAGGTTTAGGTCAGACTTACTGTAGTCGCTGTTCTCGTCTTTGTTTCCGCTGATGGATCCATCCGGCTGCATCTGCAGGAAGAAGCCCTGCTCGCTGAAGAGGCGCGTCACGATGCCCTTCAGCTGCGGCTCTGCAACACAACGCATGGGGATGAGCTGGCTTTCCCTGGACCAGGTCTCTGAACACTGTTTCAGCACATTAGTACCCCATGCTCTGCTCTGCACCCCATCACGGCTCACTCAGGCTTTCCACGCTGTCACACCGTTGATTCATCCACCAGCAGCCTCACCAGAAGATTAACACACATTCATACACAGTCTACAGTTGCAACTCCTCCCAGCATCCGTCCATCAGCAACCATCAGAGAAGAAACCCGAGGCCACAGGTCGCTCCTCCTGTATGACTCAGCCGGATGTCGACATGCTGGAGACTGAACAATGTGGGCCAGAAGGCCTCATCACGGCAGAAATAGAGCAGAAGACAGAGGAGCTGATGTGGAGCAGGCTGCTGTGCTACTTAACATCCGGACGCGCTCAGCAGAGGCTTGCCTTCAACCTCGAAGCAGATAAAAGTAGAAATAATGAAACCAAACGGTCTCCTGATCCTGTAAAACCCAAAGCACATGTTAACATTTCCTTCTTAGTTCAGAGAGCAAACAGTTAAAAAAAACTAAATTCTTTAGTTAGGACCACTTCAGATGATTTGTGCCTGCATTAAGGGAACTAACGGCAGCGTGCAGGTGGGATGGTTGTTCAGGTCTGTGGAACATCGTGATTTTTAAATTCAACATTTCTGTTATATTCGTCTTTGATCCTTATTTTGTTCCTGGAAACTGCAGATGAGGAGAAGCTGTGCTGCGACCATTTCTATGTGGTGTATACACTGTAAAACAATTGCGTAAACTTAAAACAACAAGAAACCACCTGCAAAGATTGTTTCAGTAAACTCAACGACGTGGAGTAAAGTCAACTCCTGATGTGTGAGGATGAAAGAAGGGATGAACTCAAAGTAGAACCTCAGGTCTGCTCGTGTCTTTGAGGCGAGCGTCTCGTGTTAGGCTGGAAGGAGACCATCGTCCGTGCAGGCCGAAGCTCGAACTGGCTGTGAGCTAACGTGCTAACCACCACACCAGCCAGGTGGTGCAGGTCTGCGTTAAAGAGTTCACATGCCTCTTAATCACTGTCACCAATCATCTTGTTTTTAAGAACAATAGAATATTTCCATGGTAACATCATCGCAGACATAATCAATGATATCAGCCAGCAAACTGTTGATTAGGGCTGAACCTGAGCAGTAGGTACAGGTTCATCTACACCCTTGAACTACGTCAACAGTCCACTTCAAGCCCTTGATAACACTTCGATCACCCATGGTTCTATTCTATTCTACTCCATTCTTGTTGTAAAGTGCTTTGTAAATAAAATTTGACTGACTGGTTGACGGTCCAGGTCTCATTAACCTCATTAACCCCGACGTCCTGGATTGTTTCTTTACAACTTCAGCAGCTCTTTCAGCTCAAAGACACAAACATCTGTACGAACTTTAAGACGGACTCCTCCTCTTTATCAAGTTTAAATTAAGTGTGAGCGCTCAAACCCCCGACAGCGTTCTTTACAGCACCAGAAGTTGTGTTTAGTCCAGAAACCGTCGTGTAACGTGGACTGGCCCTCGACGGTGGTTCGTTGGCATATTTCCCATCCTGCCTCTGCGAGTTGAGTGTTTATGTAATCGTTCTGCATGTGATTAATAAATGTATGTGTTCTAGCCCATCACACACACGTTTTCATAGTTCCCTCAACATTTTTAGCCCCTTTTTTTACAGTGTACCAACTAAATTAAAAGAATATGAGGGGCAAAACAGATTCTAAGAGTTAAAACTTTAAGTGTTTTATTAAAGCTTTCCCTCCTCATCCCTCTTCCTCTCAGAAGAAAACTATTTTTAGAAAAAGGAGAAAATATAAACCTTAGTTTCATTTGGTGGGATAATAAACGGGAAGCATGTGATTACCGGCGTATTAAAAGATGGAGACCCGGTCTGTCATGGAGACGGTTTCATCTGCCAGCTGCTATCACTGATCACAGTCTGATCCAGAGGCTTTTCCTCCGAGAGGAGCTAAATTTATGAGCCTCACGATGTTTGAGCCGTGAATTCTAACATCTGCGAAGGGACGAACGCCTCGTCACGAGCTGCGATGTGAGGAAGCTGACAGATCCGGTCCTGTTTCTACAGGATCACAGAGAAGCCGCCTGTGTTCTAGTATCTGCCCAGCTGACAGCCTTCCTGCTGTCATCATGGTTTCTATTTATACTTTCATTTAAACTTTCTATTGTTAATTCACCGAAGCCAAGCTGTTGAAGAGAAGCTGCCGGCTGGTCCAGAGTCAGGACCTCCACCCTTTGAAGAAACGTATGTTTCCCAACCTGGTGGAGCTTTTCTGCTCTAACAGGTGGAGCTTCTGGGTGGGGACGTCAGCCTCCGGGGCTGCAGGTTTTACATGTTTCCTGCTCCGACACACCTGCCTGGAGTTGGTCTGACTTAGAAAAACCGAACAGAACATCTGCAGATGAAGTTGTACCTGAACTGGTTCAGGTCCTGCAACAGACCCGGTGCTACAGCACACTTCGTTACCCATGATGCATTGCACACTCTAGCGTAACAAAGCATGGATGCCGTGCAGCACCGCGGCAGCAGAGAGGCTGCAGACGCAGCGAGCACAGCACACCACTCGTCTGTTTGGGATTATTTACGGGAAACATTACAAACTGAAAATGAACATTTCTGTGTAAATTGTGTCGCCTGCGCTTTAAAAACAAGTCAGAACACAGAGGACATGTGGAGCTGAAGCATCTGTCCAGTGAGAGAAGAAATCTATTTATTATATTTCTACACTGCCGAATTTTATTTATCTTTTCAAAAAAATGTTGATCTAAAAATGAACCTTTGTCACACTGATGAAGCTTATTTTTGTCCTCTGTCCACATGCAGATCTATTTTACATGTTTAAGGTCCAGTATAACTGGAAACAGAACTACTTCTTTCCTTTCTCAAGTCCAGTTTTTCATTCTCACTTCTAACTTAGAATAAACTGAACTGAACTTTGAACAAGCTCATGAGAAGCATGAACGCTGCTGGAATTAATTGGTCTTTGTGCAGAATTCGACTGATGATCCGTTTGATCTGAACCAGGTTGGCGCAGGAAACATTTAAAACCTGCAGGACAGAAGCCTGGAGGACCGGACTTCGACGTCTCTGTTTAGAAGAAGAGCAGGTGCATGCAAATGAAACCATCCCACGTAACAGCCAATCAGGTCTGTGCATTCCAGTCAGGTGACTCCAGCGCAGACAGAGGAGAGTTAGAGGCGGGAACACGTGGAAAGATTGGAGACAGAGAAACAGACAAGCCTGGTGAAGAAAGCTGAGAAAAAAGGAAGAAATGGAGCAAAAACCGAGAATTTAATCTGGAACTGGTTGGACTACTGATGGATAATTAGTGTTCATTAACCTGCCCTGTCCCACCAAATAAACCTATGTATCATATGTGATGCATACGGTTTATAGAAAAAAACACACACACAATCTGATCTGATGCTGGACTTCTGCCCCCTGGTGGATCCAATCATAAGAAAGCTTCTCTAACTGGACCTGGAGTAGCCCTGCCGTAGGGGGTCAGTAATCCTCATGGAAATGGTTTTCGTGCACAGCATCCCAAAAGCTTCATTTCTGGATGTGATGTAACAGACACATTGCCATAGCAACATGGAAAATGCTAATAAATAAAAAAAAAACAATGTTTCTGATCTTTTTTTTTTTTACCCTGTCCTGTCCAGCATGGTGGCGGAAGGATGATGGTCTGGCTGCCGTCTTGTGTTGAACCATTTTACGCCTTCTGGATCTGGGGCTCCCTTTGAATCTAAAATGAATCTTTATTATTATTTTAAAATATGGTTTTGCTTAAAACTGCTGGAGATCGGAGAAACAGAAGGAAAAAGGTGGATAGAGGAGAAATATGGAGAGAAAAGATAGAAAAAGGGAGAACAAACCAATAGAAAACAAACCACAACAGCTGCAACCAAAGCTAAACAGAGAAACTAAACAGCTGCTGCAGCTGGAAAGAAGCAGAAAACCTCCTGAAGAGACCAGCAGACTATCTATAGACCATCTACAGGGGCCGCGGTGAGAAGAAAAACAGTAGAAACCATGAACAGCAACGAACACACCAGCAGCTAGTATATGTGTGTGTGTGTGTGTGTGTGTGTGAGAGAGAGTGTGTGTGCGTGTGTGTCTGTGTGTGAACTAAACATTAGAGGTGAGTTGTGTTGAGTGACCATGCAAATGCAACCGCGCCTCCTCCAAGAACCGGGAAGGCCAAAGCCCCGGGGAAGCAGCAGCCACCACAAAGACCAGAACGGAGACAGTCCACCGCAGGAACAGCGTCCACACAGAAGGAGGCAAAGGAAAGCCGGGACAGAACCCAGGGCCCCACATGCTCGAGAACCACCGACCACCCCAGAGAAGGCCCATCTGGGAGGGAAGGGCCAGCCCATCCAATCTCAATCCATACCCCTAATCCCAACCAGCCCCAGGCTCAACCCCCCACCAACATCTGATGGACCAGCCCAAGCGGGTAAGAGGGCAAGGAGCCCCAGACAGCCACATCAACAGAAAACATACACACCTGTTCTTCATCAATTAGGTCCACATACACTCTCCCATCACTGTTGTTACATTACAGATACACGCATTTACAGGGTCCCATTTAAGTGACGGCATGTACCCTCTTAGGAGCACAGTACCAGTACCCAGGGGTCACAGGTCCCCAGCAGTAATGCCAGCAGACCAAACCATTACCTGACATTCTGAGGTGCAGACTGCTACCACCTCGTTGGCGGCCGTAGGCACCCCTGTTCCCCGGGACCCCTTCCAGAGCAGGACGATCCAGGCCCCACCAAGCTCAGAGCCCACCCAGGGGGTGTTGGCCCCTCTATAGTTCAGCATCTACATGTTCCCATTAAGTCAGATCACGGAAACAAACCAGACATTTGATCATATATATACTGACGACGTTTAGCTCTATATTACTGTCTAACCAGGGGACTCAAATCAATACTTGGATTACTGGATTTTTTTCCATCTAAATAAAATCAAATGTTTTATTATAGACAAATCTTCAATTATTGTGTCTGGAACTAGAGACAGAGCTGAAATATGATTAGACACCCTGGGTACCACCTCAGGGGATAAACAAATCAGTACAATGAAGCAGACTGAAGAGGACTGTGTCTATAAACGCACCTTTAGATGACTATTGTGAATTAAACTAAACTGTCTTTAAAATGGCATTCATGTGTCTTTAAAGATCAGAACTGCTTCACTGCATCACCGAACATTATCCAAATCTGTGTTTTCATGCTAACAGCCAAGCTAACCCCAGAAATGAGCCGGTCAACACACGAGTCCTGTAACTGAGCCATAAGTACCAAAAGTTGCTCAGATTAGCTCCAGATGTTCAGGCTGAAACATATGAAAGCAGCCTCTAACATTAATCCCTGAGTCAGACTTCATGGAGGCTTCATCCCAACAGATCTCCTCAATGGAGGGTTCACTGATGGCGAAACATTAAAGCAAAGTTCTGATGTTGAAGTATCTGCAGCGGATGACGCAGGGCTCTTTCAACATCTGAAGGTGTCAGAAACATCTCTAGACTGTAAACGAGATGATCTGATGAAGCTGCATCACACTTCCTTTAACACTCCGTTAGCTGAAGCTGCAACAGGGCTCAGAAATGTGGAAATCCCTCCGACGACGAAAACTTCCTCAGCTGGAGTTCATGTCAACTTTTATCTGCAGCAGGAAGCTAAAAGGTTTTTTTTAAAGACATGAAGGTCTCCAGAGGGAATCGCAGGAGCTGGAATCACTCTGCCTTTTCTTTTCTTTCCAGCATCAAATATTTAACATTATGGATGAAAATTATGCAATGCTTAGTACAACTGCTGGCTGAGCTTTAGATTCTCTTGCATTTATGGAAGGGGGGCCATCTGAGGAATCTGTAGCCGACAAATTAACTTAGCTCATTTTTATTTATTTATTTAACATGACGTCTCAAGAGGCATTCTGTTACAAAAAGCTGAAATTTAAAGCTCCTCTTCGGTCTGACTGAAGGGCGGCTCAGTGGTGCACGTCAGTCCTGATCAGCGGGTCATTTTACGTCTTTCCTCATAAAATAGAAAACACTGAAGAAATCTCAATGTCAGCACAAGAAAGACCAGTTTTCCAGCTAAACTTCCAGTCAGAACTTCCAGTTTTCCCAAACTCACCATCACCAAGTCTCTGAAAAAAAATCTGAAGCTTCCAACCCGTTTTTATTTCTAGGATGTCGAACGTTCTAATAAATCCTCTGGTGTCTCAGATGTCACACGGCATCACATGGTAATCCAGAATGGAGGATCATATTAACTCAACTTAATTTTATTTATGAAGCCCTTTAAAACAACCACCATTGAAACAAAGTGCTGTACAAATCAACAGGGAAATAAAAAATAATTTTTCATTGTTTTTAAATCAGTTTAAAAACAATGGTTGATGACCACCAAGAAAAGCCAAAAGGAAAAAAGAAGAAAACAGATGGCAACAGAACTCATGTTAACGTCACAAACTGTCCAAATATTGGAGAGAAAATGTCCTAAAAGGTCAGATTAATACGATTTCCAAACTATGATCCTGTTTACATGACCATTATAGTCAGATATCTGGGAGATTATAATCAGGTTACTGTAATAATTAGACTTGGGGCATCTACATCACTTCTAAAGATCCTGTTTGACATTTTCCAGTCTATCATCAGATTTCTTTTTTTTAAATGGCAGTGCTCGCTGACCTAGCGTTAGCTGCTAATGTGGGAGCCTGCAGTCTTACGCTTGATACATACTCCACGAGAAGCAAAAACTTTGTTCTTGTTCACAAGAAGCTTCGTCCGCGACAGGGCGGGAGTTTGCAGATACTACGTTTACGTAGTTTCTCACCACCTCGATCAGCTGTTCGATCAACTAGCCATTCAGCCTCGTCAGGGCAAATCAAAACGTTCCATTTCATTCTTTTCCACGTTAACCACACCCACATTAAATGTCCGACAAATCCCACAATCCTTCTCGGAGCCCCAAAGAAGAAAATTCTGCTCGACTGATGCATCAAGAACAGTCAACAAGCTTTCCCCAACCACGTCCACGAGAGCTAAATGACGCCATTTTGTTCTTGTGGTCTCAAAAACAAGAAAAATGTTCTGGATTCTCACAGAGTATATAACCGCCTTCAGTGTTAGCTGCTAATGTGGGTGACCGCGATCTTAGCGTTAGCTGCTAATGT
>CM047983.1:34779859-34796171 GCA_026261665.1 Melanotaenia duboulayi
CTAACACCATGCTAACATCAAGCTAACACTGACTTCATTGATCCCCTTCAGCTACTAAATCATCTCTAAACTTGTATTTGACCTAAAACATGTGTTCAGTCCGGTTTTGGGAACATTCGGGTCTAACTGTCCTGTTTTATTTCTATTTAAGGTTAACTCTGTAGAATGGGGTGGTAGTTTGTTTCCTACAAGATGAAGACCATAAACGAGTCCATGTTTGCATCAACTCTGGTCATAAATTCAGTTCTTGGTCTTCAGCTTGGTTAAAGATCAGTTAGGTGAATTTTAACGTGGTAAACCAACACATCATGTGGGGTATTTGTATGTTTTTGCTTTCTTTAAGTATTCACACATGGAAACGGTTGCGGTTAAATCGGGTCTGTTGGAGCTCATTTTCGACCCGTCAGAAATGGAAAAGTGCATCATTTTCAGAGTAGTGACACCTACTAGGCTTCTGGGCAGAGCAGGAGCGACATCATGTGACAGGAAGTGCAACACACGAGTATTAAAATGTGCAATCGCTAAACCCCGTGAAGCTTTTCAGGCTCTTTTCTTGCAGCTGCTGCATGTTTACGGACGTCTCTTCCAGTGTTTTTACTAGTCAAGTTCACATTCCAGATTATCTGGAGTTCAACGTGTTTACTGGATGATGCTGCAGAAATATTGATTTTAAAACTCCGGTATTTTGATTCCAGTCATCATGATGTCACTCACTGGTGACATCATGACTGAAGTCTGAAATCTGCAGATTTTGGATCATTTTTTATAAATCGGAGGAAACAATGAGCACGCAAAGCCACGCGAATCCTTGGACCTGAACACACCGCCAGATGTTCAGGCAAACTTTTACAGCCAATTTTTAGAGTCACATGACCACATCTGGACCAATCAGCATCAACCGGACCACATTCCTCATTTCACTTCTGTCCCCGTGTCTCTGTCTCTTTTCAGTTTCACCTCCATGATCTCTGTCTCTGTCCTGACTGTCTGTCCACCAGGACGTCCATTCTCCTCTTCCCCTGTCTTTCCACTGCCTTGTCGTCATGCCAACCATCCTGTCCATCCATCTTCTTCAGTTTCATATGATCTGTCAAAACCCCGTCAGTCTCCACCGTCTCACCTGTCTGTCCTCTGACACGCATGTCTTTCTGTCTCTGTGTGTCTGTGTTTTGCTGCATCAGGCTTCTCCTGGTTAAAAAGAAACACACACACAGGCACGCACGCACACACTCTGCACCCTATCCCATAATAACCACACCTCAAAGCTCCAGTGCAGCTGCGTTCAGGATGCTGCAGTGCACTGGTACCCACCATCCATCACTCCCTCCATCCTCGCGTCCCTCCTCACAGTCAGGAAACTTCCATCCCTCCATCATCCCTCCCTCCTGCCCTCCATCATCTCCTACCTGCAGGTGCCTTCTCTTTGCCCTCCATCTCCCTGTGTGGTTCGGTGAGGCGTGGTGGTCTCCTTGCTTTCCTTTCTTTTTTCTTCTCTCCTTCCTTCCCGGATCAGCTGTTGTCAGCACGCGTCTATCCGCGGAGAATCTGGCCGCTGCCGAGCCGCGGAGGGGAGAGAGGAAGAGGAGGAGTAAGGAGGTGGAGGAGGGAGGAGGAAGAAGAGCGCAAACAAATCGCTGTGTTTTCTCTGAAATCGTCCTCAGCGCGCGGCCTCTCTTCCTCTGATTCTTTTCCGTCTTTTTCGCCCTTCCTGCTGCGGACGTTGAAGCTCGTGCGTTCACCTGGTGCCGTGTACGCGCGCCTTTCTCTCTCTCTCTCTCTCTCTCTCTCTCTGCTCGCGCCGTGTTGCAGCAGCTCGAGACAGGAGCTAAGTGACGTCACCGCCAGAGGAGTTTTTGAGGTGATGATGAGGATGACGAGGAGGAACTTTCAGATCTGTGGGAGGGCGAGAAAGTCGGGGAAACCTAGTCCACGCAAGGCATCATGGGAGGAGATTGCACCATCAACGTCTCAAGGCCCATTTATGCCCCCTTACACACGTTAATAGCTACGTCCGTTTCCGACGTTGCCATGGTTGTTCAGTCAGCTCCTCCACTAGGGGGCAGTGCTGAGTTCAGAGTTCACTCCCGCCTGTTTCAGACCGCAGTTGGCGGTAACGGACCGGTATGAACTTGTTTTCAACCGTCCAACACGCACTAAACACTGGCATATTCTCCAAAAGTTTCTACAATTTCTACAGTTGTTGTCCTCATCTTCATACTTCTTCTATTTTTTGTTCCCTTCCTCTTCTTCTTCTTCTCTAGTTTGTTTCTCTCACTGGTCACATATCAACTATGCTGCTCAGCGCTGGTTTCTGGGTGGTATTGCTTTGTCTTCTGCGTCAAGCCACGGATAGCTAAGCTCCCTGAAAACAGACTAAATTACACACGTAACCAACACGGAAGACGGACAAAACTGTCCGTCTGTCTGCTTAGATGTCATCTGCTTCAAGCATAAATGGGCCTTCGCCTGTCAGATAGCAGGAGGCACCCTCCCTGGTGGACCCCACCCAGAACAAAGAGCCCACTGAGCATGCGCAGAGCGCATCTGAAAAAATGAGCTCCTCCCAGTAAGACGCTTTGGTTCCTAGAACTTCACCCATAGGTTTTCCTTGAAGATAACATGCTTCGACCCGAGCATCGGATTTTTCAGGCATTTCAGTTAATGAGCATCAAACTGTGTTAGTGGAAGTAATCTGACATTCTAAAAGAAAAAAAAACTGGTATTGGGGTTCTTTTAAAGTGCATACATACGTAATGACACAAATCTCAAACCACCTATTATTTTCACACCATCTAGTCTTTGTTGAACATGGCGGTGTGGTGTTAGCTTAGCATTAGCATTAACCTGTTCTACCTCCAGGGGAAGAGAGAGCTGAGTTGAAACCAGAGCTTCTGCTTTTCTCGCTAATACAGAGAACAACTTGATATAAAGTACAAACAGAATAGCTGTTGTACAACTTTGTATTTAGCGGTAGCCGGGACAAGTCAGTAAATGAGTCAGTAGAAACAAAGAATCAAGACTCACCACTAGTTCATGTTTAGTTTAATCCATAGCTGCGTTTACATTACACAAATAACCCATTTGAAATCAATCAGATCAGAGATTTCAGCTGACATGTTTACATTAACGCTGGATAAAGTGATCTGAGCAGTTGTATGTACATGATGGAAGATTTAATACAATCGTAACACTTTTGACATGTTCAATGTGAACTAATGTAGAAGAAGAAAAAGTTGTTTTTTATCTTAAACCTTTTCATTTTAAACGTCAAGATCCTCGTTAATCCTTTTCTCTCTCTTAGTCTAACTGAAACATATTTGCAACAGTCCAGTTCTGTGTTGCTGCCGCCATTTTTAAAGTCTTCCCTGAAATTCATCACATCACCTTTAACCCCGACCTGGTTCAAACATGCTCAGAAAGAGCATCGATCACAAAAACCATTAGTTTGAGGGTAGACTAGTGATGAATGGAGCAAAAGATGCGTCTCTGAGAGCCAATGCTTTGTGGTGAATCAGAAGAGTCGGATTCCACTTTTTCCCTTTGGCTGCTTCGCTCTCACAGAGCTCAGCAGTGATGTGTCGTTCATGAACAAGTTGATTCTTTGTAGTGACCCAGAAGAACCGATTTCTGTCTAAGAGAGCTGAATCTTTAGAAGTGCAGGACACAAAGATGCAGTCAGTTCCATAGAATCATGCCACCATGTAAAGAAGGAAGCGCTTCTAGAGATTCTTACATACTCCAAGAGAAGAGAGTTGTTCTTGTTCTTGTGGCCGATAGAACAAGAGAAAAGTTTGTTTTGGTTCATTCATCCTCCACGAGAAGCTTTGTCCATGGCAGGCGTGCACGTGGCGGTGTCCCAATGTTCGACTGATGTGTCGAGGACTGTCCCCATTCACGTCCACGAGAGCAAAATGACGTCATTTTGTTCTTGTGACCTCCAGAACAGGAAAATAGTTCTCACTTCTTGTGGAGGATGTACCAGCCTTTAAGGCCCATTTATGCTGGATGCAGAAGACGGATACGCAGACTGACGGACAGTTTCGTCCGTCTTCTGCATCGGTTACGTGCGAAATATGGTCCATTTTCTGTTTTCTTAACGCAGACGACGGAGCAATACCACCAGAAATCGCAGGGGCAGTGTTGAGCTAACACGCACCCAGCAAAAGGAACAAACCAGAGAAGAAGAAGAGAAAGAGGAAGAAGGCTGTGTCCCAATTCAGGGTCTGCACACTTCAAAGTGCGCAGACTGCGTAGGCTACAGAGTGTCCTCCGTAGGCTACAGACTTCGAAGTCTGCTTAACGTTGGTGAAATGGGACAGCCTACATGGTCTAGAAGAATTTCCCATAGCAACAACACAGGACGTTGAATCACTTAAACCTCAGAAATTACTCGTAGGAAACGTCAGTAGACGCTGAACACGGAGCGGCAACACCGACAGTAAAAAAACAAACAAAAAAAAAAACGGTTTGAGGTTCTGTTGTTTTCCAGCCGGTACACACGTCATTAATCCTTAAAAGTAACTGAATATCAAATATTACCAAATTTCAATGTCACCATTTAACAAACATGCTTTAAATGTACTTGGTTTTGAACGTTTATACTAAAGTGTAGTTAAAAAAACGTACTTTTTTTTAAATAAAACTTTATTTAAATCTAATACAACTCTTCTGAGGTTGTCGATTCGCCACCGTCCTATGTGTAATGAATTCTGGGAGAAAAGAGGCCATGAAGGATGCATCAGCAGCAGCCTTCGTTTGAGGCCAAACGAAGTGGGGATTCAAAGGGTGGATTCGGAGGGTCCTTCAAATTCTGTGAATTGGGACAGTACTTCGCGCACCGCGATGACGTATGTGGCCGACGAATCCGCACTTCGAAGTGTGCAGACCCTGAATTGGGACACACCCGCAGACGACTGTAGGCATGGCTGGAGGATTTAAAGAGAGGCTGTGTGGGTGTGTCCGAAGCTACAGCCATATTTATGACGTGGCGTCGTCGAGGCGTCGTCGAGGCACAGTGACAAGAATAGACCAATAAGCTTTTGTGTTCAGAGGTTCAGGGATTGATGCTGCCCTATCAGGATGCAGTCTGTTCGCTTTAGTTTTTTTTTTTTTAAACAAAGTTTGCAGTTTTTGTTTAATATGTTTGTATTCGTGTTTGCTGTGAATTTTTTGTTTGTCTTATATACTTTGGTTTGCTAAGCACTTTTATTAAAAAAAACATTCATAAAAACCTTATGAGCCTTTTCATTACTTGATAAACCCCAGAATTACAATATTTGACACATGAACACAACATCTTATATGGACAGTTAAACTTTCTAGGAAAGCCAACAAAGGACAAAAGTCCCTGATTCCTTGCAAGGATGTCCTGCCTTCTGCACTGTGAATGAGCGTAACAGAGATTTTTCAGAATTAAATTTTATTACACCAAAATATTAAAGATGATAGCGAATCTGTTTGGGAAATGGTCAGAAATGCAGATATTTGTTTGTTGTTTTGTTGTCTGCCTCTCCGGGTGACAGCATCCTGCCAAGAAACTCTCGGTTGTCTGGAAAAAGCTCCCGAACAGCGGCGCCATCAGTGGTCGACCGAGCTTGCTGACATGCTGAGGGTCCAAACGTTGGCGTCTCCATCCACAGGTCATGAAGTATTTAATGGTTGAACAGACCGCCGCCGCCTGCGTGCATTATTATGATTTCCTTCATGGTCGCCATGTTTGCTGTTGTCTGAAACTTTTTCTTCGTCATGGTTTTCTTCTTCTTCTTTTTGTAAACAGCTTTATAGCAGTGCATTACCGCCACCAACCAGGGTCAAACTGCGGATGTCAACTCTGAACCTGGCACTGCCCACTTGTGGATGAACTGATGTATTACCGGGGAGACGTAAAAGACGCATGGACGTACAAGGGCGGCGACGTATGACGAAGCTGTCCGTCATCTGCGTGGAGCATAACTGAGCCTTTAGAAGTCGAGAGGTTCAGACCTGATCCACAGATAGAGCTGGAAGCTCTTTAAATAACATGTCAGGAAAAACATGGAGAAACTAGTCAAAGTGTGATAAATTCAGACTTTGATCTTTGTTGACTTGATTTGCTTGGTGTGGTTCTGTGTTCAGTTGTTTGTTTAAAGGTTTGAATAAAATATTGAACATAATATTTTCTAATAAAAAAGGCACAAAATAAGGCTTATATGGTAACAAAATAAATTAAAAATTCCTTACGAACAAACAAATGACTCATAATTCCTAAATTAGACTAAATGAATGATATTATATTTTATTATAAGTTGTGGTTCTGATTGGACAGTTAATCTGGTAAACAGAGCTGTTTCTGTCGGAGAGGTGTGGTTACAGCATATGTTTGGAGGATGATGAATGGTATTGTGTTGGCACGACAACCGCTCCAGGAACAGCTGAGCTGGAGCAAAAAGCAACGGGAAGCAGGGAGATGGAGAGAGGAGAGCAGGTGGAGGACAGGTGCTGAGACAACAGGGAGCAGGGAACAGGAAAAAGAAGAGGGAAGAGGAGGAGAGGAAGGAGAGGAGAGGAAGGGAGCAAAGGAGGAGAGTATGGAATGGGAGGAGGGATTAATGGAGATGAAATGGGAACCAGGAGATGAGAAAAAAGGAAAGACAAGTAAGGCAAACATGTGTATGTGAAACTGGGGAAGAAGAAGGAGGGAATGAAGGAGGTGTGTGAACATCTGTCCATCACGGCAGCCGACTCACTGCTGACCCCTGCTGGTGGCTACAGGAAGAGGCCTTCAGCAGGTCTGTAGTAGGTCTCAGCTGCACAACATCAGGACTGAATCCTGAGCCACAAACCGGACCACCGGTTCAGTTTTCACTTTTTCCCTTTCACTCAAGGCCTCTCATTATTTTTATGATGCAGAAGCAATTTTACTGTAGGTCGGGTCTGAACACCAGACTGCTAACAGGTCTGAGGAACAGCTTGATGCAGCTCAGAAACCATCCTGCACTTCTACGTACGAGTTAAAGAAAGTCAAACTGAAAGCAAAACCTGAAACGTTCTGTCCAGGCCAAGTTTAAAGTGAACTAGTCCTGATCCAGACCCAAGTCTTCGTCTGGGTTTCACCAGTCTTCACTGCTATAACCGAGTTTTACAGGTTTCTCTAAAAAGATCTGAAGATACCTATGAGCCATCCTGGTTCTGGTTCAGGTCCAGAGTTTAGATCTGATGATACTGGATGAGCCATCCTGGTTCTGGTTCAGGTCCAGAGTTTAGATCTGATGATACCATATGAGCCAGCCTGGTTCTGGTCCAGAGTTTAGATCTGATGATACTGGATGAGCCAGCCTGGTTCTGGTCCAGAGATTAGATCTGATCTGGTGACACCAAATGAGTCACTAAGACCTCTAAGATCATCTGGTCCAGTTTGCTTTCCATCCTCTCTGTGTTGGACCTGCGATGGACTGGAGACCGGTCCAGGTGTACCTGCCCCTGACCTGCTAGTAACTGGGATGGACTCCAGCGTCCCTGAGACCCTGAACTGGAATCAGTGGTCTAGAAAAAGTAAATGGATTTACTTATTTAACAGGTGTGTCATTTTATTTTATAGTTTTTATTTTCTTTCTAAATATATTTACCTGTACCTGTATCATCATCGTTTGCAGAAGCTTCATTAGAAATGGTCTCCATGGAAACGTGGATGTCAAGAAGCCGGAAGGAAACAGGGAGAAAAGGCTGAGGTTGGTCACATAGAGGGACGGATCCTCCCTAGAACCCGGACCTCTGCGGGTCTGATAGAAGGACAGATCCTCCTCAGAACCCGGACCTCAACATTATTGAAGCAGTATGGGATCATCTGGACAGAAAACAGAAAAGACAGAAACATTCAAAGAACTGGAGAACTTTCCCTGGAGCCCATGTTGATGACTGGAACTAGTTTAGCTATTAACTATTAATCAGGGCAGTTATTGATATTAAATACGATCAATAATGCAAACCATGAATTATGAAGCACCACTGGAGGGAAAACTAGAACTGGTGACTAAACATGGTGTCGGTGTAGAGACTCGGTTAGTCTGGGACCCGTCAGTCTGGGACAGGTATCACATCAACCTGCAGTTTTCACTTAAATAATGAAGAAGAGGGTTTAGGCCATGTTGAAGAATAAAGCTGCTCAGGCCAAATATTCACTTACTGATCCTCAGAACGGAGCCGATTCTGGTTAAAACTCATTTTATGTAGATATAAACACTGGATCAGGATGTCTGCTGTAGATTTCTTTCCATCACATGAAAACAGGACTTTAATCCAGGTTAATGCCAAAGACACAGAAAGTTAATGAACAAAGTGACTCGCAGAGACGAAGAACTTCAGGTAAGAATACTTTATGATGACTCAGCTGTACAGTTAAATGCAGTGCTGGACCTTCACAGACGAGGAGCTGCCATCCCAACAGTTCACCTTCCAAGTCAACTCTTCATTAGAGCAGCAAGAAGCAGAGAGAAAACCAAAAGTCACACAAGTTTCTGAACAAACAGGAGCCGGGTCGGACGACACACTGATTACATTTCCAGTAAGCAGGAGTGTGTGTTGGTGTTTCTGTGTGGCACTTTGATGGTGTAAAAGCCTCTGAGTGGGAGTGTTGGTGCAGCTTTGTGAGGTTCAGCAGAGGTGGGCTGTTCTGCTGCCGTTGGCGTGTGCTAGCGTGTTAATGCTACGTGAGTTAAACATGGATGTGTGCATGTCCTGTGTGGATTTTCACTAATTGCACTTGAGGATGAGGATATGTGGAGATTACATTACCGGTCAGATATCTGCAGGATTTTTTGGCATTTTTCTGAAAATGTTGGACACAAACGTAAACAACTGACCCAACTCGCCTTCACCTCAACCAGCTCAGGACCAACGCACCTGGGGCTCCATACAGAGAGCTGCTCGCATTTTCTGCAACGAATCAACTGCATCGTCTCAAGCTCGATTTATGTCCCCGTCTGTGGCTATGAGCACCCAAACACCACCCCACGATCGCAGGCCAACCCCGGTGGTTTGATTCCAATTCTGCCCCTTCATTTTTTACTTTTCATATTTAAAAAAATGAAGCATGAGTATGTCCATCTACAGTTACATGTATGACCAATGAAAACCTGAGAAGTAAAATTACTGAATGAATCAACTTAAAAATAATTAAACTCATTAAAACGTTTGGTTGGTCCAGCCATTCACTTTGTACCAAGTCAGCCATTTGGTAAAATTGTTCATAATTTCCACTAAAACGTTTCATTCTTACGTGTAAATGACTAATTTAGTCTAAAAACACTTGTTTTAATAGAACTAATGTAGTGTATCATCTTCTAGGTAGCAGTACTGAATGTTTGGCCTGATGTGTTAGCCGGCTTTATGATGTGGTAGCAAATAGTGACTAGATTAGCTAGCTTTAGCTGTCAGGAGTTTCATAAAGTGGTTGCCAACTCATGCTAGTGCTACTGACAGTTTTAGCTAGCACAAGCGTTAGTAAGTGGTAGCTAGATCAAACTAGTGCTATCCATAGTTTAAGCTAGCACAAGCTAGTGTTATTCATATATTTAACTAGAACAGGTTTTATGAAGTGGCAGCTAAATCAAAGTTGTGATATCCATAGTTTTAGCTAGCACTGGCTTTATAAAGTGGGAGTCAGATCAATTCAGTGTGCTATTGATCGTTTTCGCTAGTACAGGCTTTATGAGGTGGTCGCTAGATCAAGCTAGTGCTATCCATAGTTTCACTGAGCACAAGCTTCATAGAGTGGTAGCTAGATAGGCTAGTGCTATCCACAATTTTAGCTAGAATGAGCTTTTAAAAATTGTAGTTAGCAGCGCAAACTAATATTAGCCCTGCTTTAGAACGCCTGTACTTGCTAGCTAGCGCTTGCTTGTACTAGCTACCACTTTATGAAGCTTGTGCTAAATAAAGCTTGTTAACTTAAAGTATTTGCTAGCTATTGCCGATGCTTGCAGCTCATTATTGTGTTCTTTTATTTAGTGTTTTAACCTGTTGAGAATGTTATGTGAGTAAATAAGAATCATATGACTCCTTAACTGTGAAATGGTCAGTCCCATGTTTTGCCTGAGTTAAAGGATTTGCGAAATTCTTAGGAAAATGTGTACGGGAACCAAGTTTGCAGAAACATGTTGGCATAATTAACTTACATTTGAGCTGCAGGAGTTTATCATTTACTAAAATATGTTCTCTTCTGACATTTAATTTCTCTTTGTGAGTTACGTAGATTTATCATTTCGATACTGAAGACTTTAAAGCTACTGCTAGAGTCAATGCTGGTCTAGTGGATTACAGTTTAATAAAACTATTTTGCATAGATTTACGTCATTATGTTTTATGTCAGTTTTGTCAAAAGAGGTATTAAAGAACTGATCTCAAATCAAGGACCTATTAAAGGACTTTAGGAAATTTTAAGCTTTAAAGCTTTGCATGTGTTGAAAATGGTGCAAACGCCAGATGAATCAAGGTTGGTACGATATGCATTTAAACTTTGTGTCTTCCCTAAAAAAATCATCAAAGGACAGAAAAGTATAAAAACCTGTATAAATGAAAAGTGGATTTCCATTATGAAATGAGTTTGATTGTTCCTGTATTCATGTAACGACTTTAGTAAAGTCATGAGTCATCAGACATTAGTCTATAATCAAACTGGTGTCCTGTAGGGACGTCACCATTAGATTCTCAGTTTTCCAGCCATTTAGAGGATGGCTGCAGGATGCTCTATCTGATACATCACACAACTCCGTTTTCCTTCCCTGTGCAAGATGCGCTGATCTGCCGTCATGGTTCAGACATGATCTGTTCTTTACGATACATTAATTGTGACGTTTAAAACCACAATTAGTTATGGCAGAATCCCATTTTGATAAAGAGCTATCTGAATTCTCTTTTGGATGCAAGGGAAGAACTAAGGATGAGGGCCACGCAATCCTCCAAACGAAGACAGTCCAGGGCCACACTTCAAACAAAGGGGTATAAAAAATTCCCCAACATGCACCGGCATCGCCAAAGATGGCGACAGAAGGAAGGCGGGCACCTAGAAATGTATATTCAGTATCAATAAGGATTTAAAGATTATTTTAAAACTGATTATTTACGTTCATCATAAGGCTGTTGTTAAAACTGCTAACTTAAAGCTAAACGCTAATCAATAATCTTCATTAACCAGCGGTCGTTGTGTTTCCACAACACGATGACTTCTGACTACAACAGTAAATTCGGGGCATCTCAGTTCCTAGAGGAATCTTTTCACCCCTTACAACTTAGTTTTAAAGGATGAGGGGCAGGGAAAAGCAATGGGTGGGAAAAAGGAGAAACAAAACTGCGCCTAAGTAATCGTTAGCCTTGAGGTGGTTGAGCTGAAGGAGGGCTGAACCCAGGACAAGGAGACACGAAGAAGCAGCTGAAGAGAAACCAGGAGTCGGGTCATAAACACGACGACTGATGGAGACATGCCGTCATGTCTGGTCAGAACAAGGAGGTGCTGGGAGTGTTGCTGACGGAGGTCGTACTGCAGCAGATTAACCTGAGCGTGAGGAGCAGACAGGAAGTGCTACCCGACAGTACTTCCTGCAACCCCCTTCCGTTGATGAGCCCATTTCAAGCGTGCAGCACGCCGTCCTTCAGCACGGCGTCACCCGTCTACTGATATGACACATCATGAGGGTGGGGACACGACGTCCACCATCGAGAGGAAAAGTGGTGAATTTTACAGTCTGTGCAAAATTAGACAAACAGTAGTTCACACATCATTTTCAGTCTATTTCTCTTTCTGTCTACACATTTTCTTCTATTTACAGTTAGTTCTAAGACGTTAGTACCATCATCGCCCAGTGGGAATAAGACATTCCTCAGAGGGACAAAATCCACCCTCACCCAGGACTCTGTTGTGTCCACTCCTGGTTCTGGGACACCCGTCAACCCCTGAACCCAAAAACTCTAAATCAACTCTAGATAAGCTCCTTTTCAGGAGTTGAGGGGTTGGTCTCGTCTCCAGAGTCCCTGATAATCAAACTACAGTAATGTAGGATCAGCAGGTCCAGCATGAGGTGGATTTCTGAGCCCTTTCTTCATCTTTAAAAACAGCCTGCTGCTGAGGGTCTGAAAGGCATCCAGCAGGTAAAAACACAGGGCACACAGTGAGAGGAGGGAAGAGGGGCAAGGAATAAAAAAATAAATGTAAAAAAATAAAAAACTGTGGCGGACAACTAGACGATCACCTCACTTCACTCTGTGGCGAACATAAAAAAAGTAGAAAATAAAGTTTCAGAGGAGGCGGGGCACCAGGTGAGGATAAAAGAGGAAGAGGTCTGGGAGAACGCTTCCAGTCTCAGAAGAACTTGTCGTCAATGCGGAAGTGCGGCCGCGTGACGTCGTCCGGGTTGATGAAGACCGAGATGGACTTCCCGGGATTCTCCGTGACGAGCTGCTGGAGCTTCTTGGCCAGCCGGTCGTCAGGCTGGTTCTCGCCCCCGGCGTCGGACTGTGGCGACGGCAGGTTGTTGGAGCTGCCTCGCCACTGCAGTTCCACCGTCAGCCTGTTGGCGGCCTTGGCGTGCTCGATGGTGGTGCGCAGGTGCTCGGCCGGGTCGGAGCGCACGGAGGAGAGTTTGCGGGCGTGCAGCATGGCTGTCTCATCCGACAGGTGCTCCAGCATGTTGCACTGAGGGATGAAGTAGTTGGGACACATCTTGTTGACGAGGCAGTGCTGCAGGTCGTCGATCAGGCCCAACAGGAAGTGGGCAGAGAAGTCGTCCTGCGCCAGGTAGTTGGCGGGGAGGCGGTCGCAGGCCCACAGCATGATGCTGCGCAGGTGGTAAGGACTGATGGCTTTGGGGCGGGACAGCAGCTTGATGATGATGGCCTTGCACGCCTGGTACGCCTGCATCAGACTGGACGAGATGCACTTCTTCAGCTGCACCTCGCTGCGGGCGAACGACAAGCGCCACTCGTTCTCCTTGCGACCTTTGTAGGAGCAGGCAGGGACGAGGTAGAAGCCGCTGATCACTTCCTCCTCCGTGATCTTCCCGTCCCAGAAGTGGTTCTCCATCAGCCAGCTCTGAGCGACTGCCGGCCAGCCTTTAAACGACACCACGGGGACGATGTCGTACAGCATCCGGCTGCTGCCGACGCCCAGGATGACGGAAATGATGGTTCCGTTGCGCTCCACCTTCTCCACCCTCGGCATTCCTCTCTGCGGCTTCTTCTGCACCTCCAACAGAACCAAAGAGATGGACTGGTAGAACCAGTCTGCCACCAGAGTTGGAGAGAAGAAGTAGTTGGTGGTCCCATTGATGTGGTCGACGATGGTGCAGCAGTCCTTCCACTTGTTGATGGTGCCCTCGTCAAAAAGGCGGAGGCTGAGCCAGGAGTGGCCCAGCGCCGAGTGCCTCATGTCCAGGGTGACTGGCTGGTTGCGGTCGTGGAGCTTGAGCGCCGGTACCAACAAGGTGAAGTCCATGTCGTAGTCTGTGCCGCGGGCGTAAACGCTCAGCTCATCCAGGTCCATGTCCACCACGCCCTCCCGAACACCTCCCGACAGCAGGAGGTACTCATTGGCTACCGGAAGCTTCTGGTCCAACTTCTGGACCATTCCTGAGACACAAAAGAAGACAGACACAGTCAGAGTCTAAAATCCAGACGGGTGTTTGAGTACTAGGTGTTAGAAACCTTTTCTGAACATCAGATTAAGACGGTTTAAGGCTTAAAGAAGCTAAAAGAGTTGAGGAACTCCACATCAGACCAGCCAAAAGAGACTTTGTGGTAGAAACAAGTTTCCAGAATCAACTGTGAACTTAAGCAGCTTTTTGACCAAAAGTACCAGTACTACCTACCAACAAGGTACACTTTTGAAGTGAAATATCTTCTAGGTACTCGTTTAGTCCCTGGGCTGCAAATGATGATCAGAAAAAGCCTTAGTTCCTGGGAAAGTTCTAGCAGCTGCACCAGACTACAACTAGGAGTGTCACGATTTCACAAGTAACTGTGGATTTAAATGCTAGAAAGAGTCATAAATATCCCTGAATATTATCGCTTTCCACGTGGGACCATGTGATCAGATCAGAAAGGTAAACATGGGTGTTACTGCTTATGTTGCTTTGTTTTTCCCTTCTTTGTTTTTATGGGAAAGTACATCAGAGGAAGAGTTTTTCCCTACAAACTAACGGACTAAATCCTGCTGGTGGGATGAAACATGAGGCAGGTGTGACAGTGAAGGACGTCTCAGCAGCCTGAAATGCATCCAGCATGTTTCACCTCCTGCAGGAGAACCAGCAGCTTGTAGCACGAAGGAAACGTTTTACACATTTATAGTGTTGGGAAATTAATTAGTAACAAATCCACGAAGATGCTAACGGGTCCACGAAGATGCTAACGTCTCCATGAAGATGCTAACGTCTCCAYGAAGATGCTAACGTCTCCATGAAGATGCTAATGGCTCCACAAAGATGTTAACGGCTCCACGAAGATGCTAACGTCTCCACGAAGATGCCAACGGCTACACGAAGATGCTAACGGCTCCACGAAGATGCTAACGGCTCCACGAAGATGGTGGAAGGTAACGAGAGGAGGTGGAAAATGCTCTGCTGCAGTTTTAGTGGTGCAGCAGTGAAAAAGGTCCCCCAAAACATTTTTTCTGCTGAATTGTGCTAGGAACATAGTTCCTGCTGCACTGTGTTGCCAACATTACTTTGGCTGTTACTAACACATTCCTATCGGAACAAAAATAAGACATGTTTTTTCACCTAGAACTCCGGTCAGGGAAATATTGGTCAGCTGGTTTCCAGACGCACCCGTTGGTCTTACTTTCATTGCTGTTGTAATTGTTGTTAACTGTACCTGCAGGAACTATTATTTGAAGTTCTTCAGATGGATGATTAAACACAACTTGTGGAGGGGTACAGACAGTTTGAACACAGTAAAATCTAGAAATGATCTGGTCACAGAAAATCGAGGATCAGAACCAGCCATCTGATACCAGCTCAGAGTCTGTAGAAGTTCGGATTTTGAAGCTGGACCTGCAGACGTGAATAGAAACTGAGAGCTGCATCAGTTTAGTGAGTCTGAATTTAATACAAGAACTTAAAGCTCTTCGGGTTCTGGCTACTGGATCAGAGACACCGAAGGGGGTACTGGGTCATGAAAACCCATAAAACAAAACCTTAGATCTGGTCCACACTGACATCATCCCCACTAGGAGAAAAATGTCCTGTTTCTTAGTTCACTGAGCATGCTCAGTTGACTCCATCCAGGTGTTCATCCAGCTGCTGCGTTAACCCAGCGCCTCCATCTTTTTGTAATCCTCTCAAAGCTCCGAGTTGACGGCGGCAGCATCACACATTCATCCACTAGATGAGCCGGAAAGCTGTCAGTCACATCTGACAGTTCGATGCTGCCACAGTTCTGCAGTGTGTGTGTGTGTGTGTGGATGCTGTTAGAACACCAGCATCATCATCACATTCCTCCGTGTTGCCTCTTCCTGTCTCAGTCTCAGCTGTGACGGAACCATCGGGGGACGACTCCATCACACCTGTCCACGGTTTCCTCTATGAACCATTTATTTGGCTGGTTTTGGGTCTGACAACCATGTCCGAGGCTCCAGGCTGGACTAGAGGATGCTGTTAGGACATTTTCCACCATTTTTTTTAGTTTCCCTCTAAATATCTCCTGGATTAATCTGGGAATATTCTGCGGATGATCTGATGGTAGATCATAATCTTCGGTGGTTTTTCTGAGCACCAGCTTAATGTTGGAAGCATAACGAGTTTAAGAGGTTCTGGAGAACCAAGAGGAAAACCTTGACATTCGGGACCCTGTCCAGGTGGAGTGGGATGGTCCACCCCTGGTCAGTCTATCGGGGAGGTCTGTTTACTCCAACCCCCCCTGCAGTGTGTGTTAATGTGTGCTGTCCTCACCCAGCATGGAGAAGATGAAGTCCTTGGCCGTGTGGATCTCCAAAGCCCGCTGGTCGTCGTACTCCCGTTGGTCGTGCTTGCTGAACTCCTGGATTAACCGGTTCAGGTCCTCCATTCGGGCCGCCGACCTGAAGTCAAGCTCGGGCCCACCGCAGCCGTGCGGCAGCCTCCCGGCGGCCATGGTGGGGCTGTTCCCGAGGCTGCCCGCCGAGCCAGCCCGACCGGAGAGAGCAGGGGCCGCCATGGTTGGTGGTTCCTCCGCGGTCTGCCTGGATCACCGCCGGTCACACTACTGCTGCTAGTGGTCTGTTCTGGGCCGAGCCGAGCCGAGCCACACCAAACACAAGCACCGGAAACAGCCGAGCCACTTCCGCTGCTCAGCGCTGCTTTCAAAATAA
>CM047983.1:34816220-34826301 GCA_026261665.1 Melanotaenia duboulayi
CCTTCTAGTACCGGGTCGTCCCCTTTGGTGAAGTGTCAAGTGTCCTCGTCCTCACGAGGACACTTGGTGATGAAGTTTGTCTTTGTAAACTCCACAAAGAAAAAAGTCCTTGAGTAACAACAGCGGAAGCCGGAGGTCCTCATGTTTTGTGTCATGTGGGACGTTTTGCTATGAAGATACGATGAAACGTAGTCAGAAAATCCTTCTTTTGATCTGTGGGTTTATTCAGTGTTTTCATTCTTTCTCTTATGAAACCACATAAAAACCAATGACAGCAGCAAAATAAAAATCCTCTCTCAGCTTTTTGACTGTAACAACTTCTGTTTTTTTGACCCACTGACCCCATTAAACAACAAACACATCCTTTTAATAAACTGATAAATGCTGATTCAGTAGCACAACTTTCCTCTTTCCTCAGGAGGTTATTCCAGAGTGAAGCGCTTAATACTTACTTAATAATATTTTAGTTAAAATTCATTCATTAAGATCATCAGCTTTAGATTTTTTAATAAAACTTATTAATTTCATATATATTAAATGTATTTTATATATCATTATCTATGTTATTTTCTATTTTTCTACTTTTTATCTACTTTAATTGATATTTCTTTACTTTTTTCAATTTGTTATTTAATTTTAATATTTACACATTCGGTAACTCCCAGATCTCAGTGGATTTATAAAACCAGCAAACATTTAATTCGAGGTATCTGGAAGTAAAAAAACTCCAGGATTTCACAGAGTAACTTTTCCAGCTCTTGAACTTATTTTGAACGTGTGTGTAGTATTCCTGACCCCATCATTAACCCTGTCATGCCTGGTTCATGAACCACTTCTGGCCTTTATCAACGTTTTTATGGTTTACTAGTAAACAGTAAACATGCTTTTCCCTGACAACTTATCTTTTAAAATGAATATTTTGGCATAAAAAATCTGTTGAGGTTATTCCAAGCTGTCTTCTTAGAGAAGCAGAGTTGAAACTCAGGACGCTGTCAGTTCAATCAGTTTTGTTTCAGCTTGCAGATGTTTTTGTTGGATCTTTGACATTTCTAGAGGGTTGAAGATGAGAACTCCATTCTGGCAGGCTGCTGTTTGGACAACTTACCATCAGGCTGCCCAACAACGTGATCTCATGGGCTTCCATCACGCTCGTATTCCCGCTGTGAGGCGATGACGTTGATGCTTGTGAAGTAATGATGCTGACAGGCGACAGGAAGGCTTTGGTGGATGAAACTCTACTTTCTCATGGACACAACAGTTTATCTATGATTGCCGCTTCTGTCGTCATGTTACAGTTTATGTTATTTTGGATGTGTGAACAAATGTTAAAACTACACATTTTCTGGTGAGATGTACGGAGGAACGGAGAGTTTGAACATATGCCTGCAGTAAAGTTTTTCATGAATCACTTTGTTGTATGGTATGAAGAGTATGAAGGGGAAGTGGAAAAGTCAGAGAGGTTTAGGAGAAGAAGATGAAAATGTTCTGGCATGCTGGACAGAGTTACACAACAACATGTTGTGTAATTATGTCTGAGGAACTCTGTTTCGTGTGTAAGGACTGGATTAAATGGAGGTGAATGAATTTACTTGTTTAACGTCTGTGTGACTTACAGGCGCTGTAACTGTCAGAGCAAATATCACTTCCTGTTTTTCAGCAACGGTTTCTTCTGTAATTTAAACTCCATCAGGAGTTTCATCCTGACCTAATGGAGCAGGATCCAGCAGTTACATGCAGCAGAAATATCCAATTCTGGCTCCTATTTTCAGGTTTTGTGTTTGCTGAAGGTAGTTAGCGTCACTTCACTTTGAAACCAACTACTTTTTATTTGACTTGTGTTTAGAGTTGTGATGACAACTGAAGAATACACTTTGTCTACAGGCTAACCTGTCGCTGCGGCTAATTTGCTTAGCTTAGCGTTGAAGTCAAAATGTTTATGTCACCAGTTTGATTAAAGTCAGAGTAAAATCAACTATTCTTCATTTGAATCAGGATTAGTATTGCAGTGATTAAAAAGAACTGAAATAAACTAGCTAACAAGCTAACCTGCTGCAGCTAGTTAGCTTAACTTAGCAAAATGTCATGGTCAAAATGTTTTGTCACCAAACTTTAGATGTATTAAATATCTTTAGATTGGACCCAAGTCAGAAAGTAAAATCAGCACTGCTTTGTTCAAACCAGGTTTAATGTTGAGCTTAGCTCAACTACCAGGCGCTGAGTTCAGGGTCAAACGGTTTCAAGTCACCAGACTTTAGATATGAAATGTCTTTGATTAAAGTGAGAGAGTAAACCAGTATATCTTTCGATGAACCAGGTTCAATGTTGTGAAAACTGAGAAACAGACAGAGAAGACTTTGCTAACGAGCTAACCTGCAGTTGTAGCTTAGCTTAGCATCTACCAGGTGCTCTGGAGTTCAGGGTCAAAATGTTTTGTAACTAAACTTTAAATATCTTTGGATTTGATCAATGTCAGAGAGTAAAACCATCTTTGTTTTAATCGGATGCAGCGTTGTGGTGACAACTGAGAATTTCCTAACACGCTAACCTGCTGCTGCAGCTTCATGTTTACTGTACACACCAGATACTGATCTCTGAGTTTACCTCTTCATGAAAACGTCAGACTGGTCTTCATATTTTTCAGTTTGCAGCTTCTTTTCACAATGAAAACATCTCAGTGATGCTTCTGACATTAGTTATGCTAAAAGATTTTTTCTCCGTACAGGGCAAAGAAAAACACTCAGAACCTGCAGTCTGGTGTCTTAACTCACACGTTTAAATTTTCTCCAGATTTCACTGAATTTTTGAAGAAAAGTTTGGATGTAAAGTAAACTTGTGGATGTGTAGGTGTGTTTTTTCATGGGAGCGAGTTCAGGCTTGATTGACTGGGAAGATGTTTGGCTCTTCAGCTCTGTGGCCTTTGTCTTTCCATGTCCTGTCCCCAGCCGACTCCTGTGGAGATTAAACAGAGTAGATATGTTGGTCACAGTTATGCAACAGTCCTCATGGAGCCGGGATCTGATCCTGGATCACAAGGACAAGGGGGACTGGGATCAGATTAAGGACATCATCTCCAGGGGACAGAAACATATTTAAAGAGAAGGTCCTTCGTGATTAATGACAAAAATAACAGCATGTAATCCGGATATCTTTTGACTGTTTTTTTTTTCTGTTCTCATGAACATGAATAATAATTTGAAAATACCATATTTCTATAGGATTAAGTTGGTAGTTATGACTGAAAACATGCTGATGTCAGGATGCTGTAATATTAACATAAACAAAGTGCTTGATTGTTAGTTTCACAAAGTCCACATGATCATTGGACGAGTTGATGTGTATCATGAGGTCAGAATATTTTTAGTTCTTTATATTATTGGATAAACAGTCTGACTCCATTTATCAGTGAATCCTTTTACATGAACACCAAAAATCTCAGAATGAGAATCCCCTTTATTGTCACTGAACAGGGTTCAACAAAATGAAGGTAGCAGCTCTCATGTTAAGATAAAATAAAATAAAAGCACGATAAAAACACCTGATAAAATAATTAAATAAAATAAATACAATACATTTAACATTTCACGGACAACAAGAATTATCGCACAGGCTCCGTTTCACCGAAATGACTCGTACTTCATGGATGTGACACATCTGGAATAAAAGCTGTTTTTCAGTCTAATAATTTCCTGATTTCTGAAGCTGTCAGATTATTCAAGTCATCAATGCATAGTCTGATTATGACGAACCAGAATAACACCTAGATTTCTAACCAATACTCTGATATCTTCCTGCATTTTAACCTGTATATCCGATTCATTTAGTTTTTTTAAGTATGTGCTAAAATCCGTCACTCCTTTCTTTTCAACATCTTCTATTAAAAAGTAAACAAAAAGGAAAAGCTGGAGTATAAAACAAAGTAAAACGTTTATACAGCATATAGTCTGTTTAGCAGTAGCTTAGCTCCCACATTAGCAGCTAACGCTAAAGGCGCATTTACACTCGACGCAGAAAACAGACGCAGACGGCTGGACCGTTTTGTGTCGGTTATGTGCGTAATTTGGTCCGTTTTCAGGGACTTTAGCTATCTGTCACTTGAAACAGAAGGTGGAGCAAAACCACCAGAAATCACGAGGGCAGCGCTGAGCGGATATGCGACGAGTAAATGAAACAAACCAGCGAAGAAGAGGAACAAGAAGGCAACAAAAAAGCAGAAGAAGAATGAAGACGAGAACACCTGTAAAAATTCTGCGCTTCTGAATAAAGATTGTATGTGAGTTTTTAGGGCGTGTTGGGCAGTCGGAAACAACTTTATAGTGATGCGTTATCGCTGCTAAATGGTGTCTGAAACTGACGTCGGCTTGCGGAAGTGGACTCTGAACTTTGCACTGCCTTACCTGACTTACCAAAGAAACACAAATGACACATGGAAGTATGAAGATGGCAATGACAACGTTTGAAATGGACGTTGCTATTTACGCATGTAAGGGAGCATAAATGGGCCTTAAGACTGCAGTCTCCCACGTTAGCAGCTAATGCTAAGACAGTGGGCTCCCACATTAGCAACTAACTAGCCGCTCTGGTGCCCAGCGGTGGCCCCCTCTCTTGGAGGTGGAGGGGTCGGTCGATGCCGGTGGGTCTGGGCTCTCCTCCCTCCTCCTCCCCCTCCTCTACTCACCTGCATCTGGCCGTCCTGGATGCCCGGTGCCTGGTGGGGTTGGCAGCTGCTGTATGAGTGTGTGTTAATGGGTAGATGTGACTTGCAGTGTTAAAGCGATGTATAAGTACAGTCCATTTACCATTTAATCTGTGGAATTAAGGTTTAATTTTTGTTATTAATTCATTCTTAACCAACAAAGTTTTTGCTCAGGTCATGTTAAAAATGTAAATGCGGTATTATCTCAGTGAGAGAAGCTGAGGTGCTTTGTCATGATGGTGAACAGAATCCACCATAAAGGACTTTATCCTCCTTTGTTACGATAAATCTGTGGAAAACTGGGTCATTTGGATTTGTGTATTTTGTCATTTGTGCACATGGATATTTATGTTACATATTTCATTTCTAGATATGTGCATCTGAACACACATTTGTACGAATACAAAGTTACGCATTAAAATGGTTTAAACTGTTTACAAATCACGTATCACACGTACGACGATACTGAGTCGATTTTCTCTCCATCACCTTGTGGTTCCACCGGGTTCTGCTGTTCAGATCCTTCCTGTCGTTCCTGAACACAAAGATAAAAATAAAAGCTCCGTGACGTTATGTTGACTCTGTGTTGAGAACCGTTAATGATTGTTGAAGCAAATCTTTTATGAGTTGGGTTTAGTGTCTGACGGATGGGCGAACAGTCCTTGTGGTGTGTTCGAGTGCCGATATCTTGCTCAGGCTCTTGCTGCTGTTCTGAACAGAAAATGAATCTGCTTCACGATTGTCTGAAAGAAAAATCTGAAAAATGTCTGAAAGTGGAAATGAACGTCTGGAAGCAGCAGAGTCGGCGGCTGGAAACGAAATCTGAAGTTTGTGGAGTAAAAATGTTTTTTTCTTTGTTTCTGTTCTGGGTTTCACCTCAACCTGACCTTCACTAGCTACGAGATTTTACATTAAGATCTAATGATTTACATCCTCACCATGGCACTGTGTAAACTGAGTCATACAACACACACACACTAAAACACACACACACTATGTTGTAATCAAGCTGCTGCTGAATGAAGACTGATGGAGAATCCTGAGAAAATCCTGGGAAACAGGAAGTAGTTTGAGGTCAGAGTGAGACTTACAGCACACCTGCATGCAGGAGACCTGGAGGGGCCCTCGCTTTATTCCAGGCCCCTTGCTTTATTCCGGGCCCCTCGCTTTAATCTGGACCCCTCGCTTTAGTCTGGGCCCCTCACTTTAGTCCAGGCCCCTTGCTTTAGTCTGGGCCCCTCGCTTTATTCCAGGCCCCTTGCTTTATTCCGGGTCCCTCGCTTTAGTCTGGGCCCCTCGCTTTATTCCAGGCCCCTTGCTTTATTCCGGGTCCCTCGCTTTAGTCTGGGCCCCTCGCTTTATTCCAGGCCCCTTGCTTTATTCCGGGTCCCTCGCTTTAGTCTGGGCCCCTCGCTTTATTCCAGGCCCCTTGCTTTATTCCGGGTCCCTCGCTTTAGTCTGGGCCCCTCGCTTTATTCCAGGCCCCTTGCTTTATTCCGGGTCCCTCGCTTTAGTCTGGGCCCCTCGCTTTATTCCAGGCCCCTTGCTTTATTCCGGGTCCCTCGCTTTAGTCTGGGCCCCTCGCTTTATTCCAGGCCCCTTGCTTTATTCCGGGTCCCTCGCTTTAGTCTGGGCCCCTCGCTTTATTCCAGGCCCCTTGCTTTATTCCGGGTCCCTCGCTTTAGTCTGGGCCCCTCGCTTTATTCCAGGCCCCTTGCTTTATTCCGGGTCCCTCGCTTTAGTCTGGGCCCCTCGCTTTATTCCAGGCCCCTTGCTTTATTCCGGGTCCCTCGCTTTAGTCTGGGCCCCTCGCTTTATTCCAGGCCCCTTGCTTTATTCCGGGTCCCTCGCTTTAGTCTGGGCCCCTCGCTTTATTCCAGGCCCCTTGCTTTATTCCGGGTCCCTCGCTTTAGTCTGGGCCCCTCGCTTTATTCCAGGCCCCTTGCTTTATTCCGGGTCCCTCGCTTTAGTCTGGGCCCCTCGCTTTATTCCAGGCCCCTTGCTTTATTCCGGGTCCCTCGCTTTAGTCTGGGCCCCTCGCTTTATTCCAGGCCCCTTGCTTTATTCCGGGTCCCTCGCTTTAGTCTGGGCCCCTCGCTTTATTCCAGGCCCCTTGCTTTATTCCGGGTCCCTCGCTTTAGTCTGGGCCCCTCGCTTTATTCCAGGCCCCTTGCTTTATTCCGGGTCCCTCGCTTTAGTCTGGGCCCCTCGCTTTATTCCAGGCCCCTTGCTTTATTCCGGGTCCCTCGCTTTAGTCTGGGCCCCTCGCTTTATTCCAGGCCCCTTGCTTTATTCCGGGTCCCTCGCTTTAGTCTGGGCCCCTCGCTTTATTCCAGGCCCCTTGCTTTATTCCGGGTCCCTCGCTTTAGTCTGGGCCCCTCGCTTTATTCCAGGCCCCTTGCTTTATTCCGGGTCCCTCGCTTTAGTCTGGGCCCCTCGCTTTATTCCAGGCCCCTTGCTTTATTCCGGGTCCCTCGCTTTAGTCTGGGCCCCTCGCTTTATTCCAGGCCCCTTGCTTTATTCCGGGTCCCTCGCTTTAGTCTGGGCCCCTCGCTTTATTCCAGGCCCCTTGCTTTATTCCGGGTCCCTCGCTTTAGTCTGGGCCCCTCGCTTTATTCCAGGCCCCTTGCTTTATTCCGGGTCCCTCGCTTTAGTCTGGGCCCCTCGCTTTATTCCAGGCCCCTTGCTTTATTCCGGGTCCCTCGCTTTAGTCTGGGCCCCTCGCTTTATTCCAGGCCCCTTGCTTTATTCCGGGTCCCTCGCTTTAGTCTGGGCCCCTCGCTTTATTCCAGGCCCCTTGCTTTATTCCGGGTCCCTCGCTTTAGTCTGGGCCCCTCGCTTTATTCCAGGCCCCTTGCTTTATTCCGGGTCCCTCGCTTTAGTCTGGGCCCCTCGCTTTATTCCAGGCCCCTTGCTTTATTCCGGGTCCCTCGCTTTAGTCTGGGCCCCTCGCTTTATTCCAGGCCCCTTGCTTTATTCCGGGTCCCTCGCTTTAGTCTGGGCCCCTCGCTTTATTCCAGGCCCCTTGCTTTATTCCGGGTCCCTCGCTTTAGTCTGGGCCCCTCGCTTTATTCCAGGCCCCTTGCTTTATTCCGGGTCCCTCGCTTTAGTCTGGGCCCCTCGCTTTATTCCAGGCCCCTTGCTTTATTCCGGGTCCCTCGCTTTAGTCTGGGCCCCTCGCTTTATTCCAGGCCCCTTGCTTTATTCCGGGTCCCTCGCTTTAGTCTGGGCCCCTCGCTTTATTCCAGGCCCCTTGCTTTATTCCGGGTCCCTCGCTTTAGTCTGGGCCCCTCGCTTTATTCCAGGCCCCTTGCTTTATTCCGGGTCCCTCGCTTTAGTCTGGGCCCCTCGCTTTATTCCAGGCCCCTTGCTTTATTCCGGGTCCCTCGCTTTAGTCTGGGCCCCTCGCTTTATTCCAGGCCCCTTGCTTTATTCCGGGTCCCTCGCTTTAGTCTGGGCCCCTCGCTTTATTCCAGGCCCCTTGCTTTATTCCGGGTCCCTCGCTTTAGTCTGGGCCCCTCGCTTTATTCCAGGCCCCTTGCTTTATTCCGGGTCCCTCGCTTTAGTCTGGGCCCCTCGCTTTATTCCAGGCCCCTTGCTTTATTCCGGGTCCCTCGCTTTAGTCTGGGCCCCTCGCTTTATTCCAGGCCCCTTGCTTTATTCCGGGTCCCTCGCTTTAGTCTGGGCCCCTCGCTTTATTCCAGGCCCCTTGCTTTATTCCGGGTCCCTCGCTTTAGTCTGGGCCCCTCGCTTTATTCCAGGCCCCTTGCTTTATTCCGGGTCCCTCGCTTTAGTCTGGGCCCCTCGCTTTATTCCAGGCCCCTTGCTTTATTCCGGGTCCCTCGCTTTAGTCTGGGCCCCTCGCTTTATTCCAGGCCCCTTGCTTTATTCCGGGTCCCTCGCTTTAGTCTGGGCCCCTCGCTTTATTCCAGGCCCCTTGCTTTATTCCGGGTCCCTCGCTTTAGTCTGGGCCCCTCGCTTTATTCCAGGCCCCTTGCTTTATTCCGGGTCCCTCGCTTTAGTCTGGGCCCCTCGCTTTATTCCAGGCCCCTTGCTTTATTCCGGGTCCCTCGCTTTAGTCTGGGCCCCTCGCTTTATTCCAGGCCCCTTGCTTTATTCCGGGTCCCTCGCTTTAGTCTGGGCCCCTCGCTTTATTCCAGGCCCCTTGCTTTAGTCCAGGTCCCTGCTTTAGTCTGAGCCCTTGCTTTACAGATCACATTATTTATTTATTTATGCTTTATCGTTCATTTTTGTATTGAATGTAATTCATTTATTCAATATTTCATTGTATTTTATTTTATTCCAGTTTTCTTTTGTTTTTTCCCTTTTTACTTTTCAACTTTTTTCTTTAGTTGCAAATAGATGGAAGAATTAAGGCTTAAACACCGATCAAACTGATTGTTTGGCTAAAAAAAATTTTCTTTTAACAGAGTGAAAGTATTTGTGCAGTAGATTAAAAACATGAAGTAAACAGTTGTTCATGAAAAATATCATTACCTGTTTGCTTTTACTAAATTAGATTTTAACATCATATGTCCACTTTAGTTTATTTTTTTCCTTATTTTATACAATATGATCTCTATAAGTATAACACCGGTAACTAAGCGTCATTTAACGACTCGTGCGTCTCTTTTATCTGTGCGTCAACGCAGCGCGATGACACGCCTCCTACACACAGAAGTGCCATTCAGCGCGTTAATGTTTCAGTGTGTGTGTGTGTGAGCAGCCAGCTGGTGGTTCTCGTCGAGCTCCGAAATTTTTCCCCGAACCTCAGAACTGGTGTCACCGCTCAGGACGCGTCCAGCCCGGATTCTGGTCCAAGACTGAGCCGCTGATCCGCAGACATGTCTCCAAGCTGTGAGTACACAGACAGGCGCGTGCAGCTTTCAGCTGGAAGAAAACTTCAATTAGGAACGTTTTTCCAGAACTTCTGATTATTCTGTCAGCGGCGGTTAAAGCGACTGAAGGTGATTTATTTAATAGAAGAAGAAAAGAAATAAAACTTCAGTTTGTCTCATGTGAGCAGCTGAAAGTGTATTTTTAAACATTTGAATATAAAAACTGAACCATATGCATGTTTGGCTCCGGTGGTTCTGACATGTTCTAGCTCGGTTCTGAGGTTCTGTTCTGGTTCTGAATGAAGCTTCTAGATGGACTCTGATGACTTTGGTCGGTGCGTTTGAGGCAGCATGAAAAGTCAGTGATTAACCGACCTGGTGGAGGTCAGTTCTGACTTCTCATTATTCAGCAGGTTTATTATGACCCTGCAAACAGTGACTCCTTCACCATCTGAGGACATTTTCACTCCAGCCATTTTCCATGAATTTATTATATTCTTTTTAAAATAAAACCAGTCTGTACAGCTGGAGCTTTTAATCCCAGTATAAA
>CM047983.1:34848601-34860088 GCA_026261665.1 Melanotaenia duboulayi
TTATAACGTTTACCAGAAAGTTGTATTTAATATCGTTGGTCTGATCCAAACCATCGGACACCTGCAGCTTATCTCCTCGTCTTCATTCATTGGTTTTTATTTGGACTTTCTTTGCTCTACTACCACCTTTTTGCACATACATACATTATAAACATCACTGTCAAGGGTTAAAACATATATTTTGCAGAGTTGACATGGTAACACATCCAAGGTTAGCAGCTCATTGTCCCAGAACGTCCCAGAACGTCCCAGAACGTCCCAGAACGTCCCAGAACGTCCCAGAACGATGTGTCAGGATGGGATTCTAGTTCATGTGAGCTTAAATCTAATTTACTTGTTTTTTTACCACCCACAGATGTGATGATCCCATATTGTTCCCATGGTTACGGTTCTCTGGACGTGACCGTCCTGCATGTGGACGGTCACGTCCACCATGGAGCTGACTGCTGATGTGAATATGTTTGAAATATTTTCAGCCTCAGAGTTGTCCTGCATGTTGATGCGGAGGTGTTTCCATCAGCACATGCTACAAAGAAAGTCCAGCTTTCAGGAGACTCGTGGTTTTTGTGAGTACCTGGATCGAGGGGAGGGGGGTTGGAGAGGGTGCTGAAAGACTGGCGTAATGTTCCCATGTGGAATTTACCCTTGACCAGGTCGGTGTGTTTCATTAATCCACTCGTGTTACCGGCGTGTCCCTGCAGGACTAGAAGCTGGAATATGAGACGGGAATTTCAGACTCAGAACTGTAAACGCCGGCTGGTCCGTCAGCCACATCGGAGCTGAGTGATCATCATGCAGCTGTGGCTTATCAGCGTCGCCAGCAGGAACCACGCGGGCCGGTCCGGAGGATTCTTCAGCTCTGCTGCAGCGTTGGCTGTCAGCCTCAGACAGCTGATTAGATTCGGGCCGGTTACTGGTCTGCCAGCTGACCGGTCTGAGGAGCCACTGCTATCTCTGACCCCTATCAGCTGTGTGCTGACTTCCTGTCAGGAACCACAGCTGAGTCTGACATGAAGCTCCTGCAGCCAACAGGCCGCAATGCTCTGGAGTCCAAACAAAGACCAAGAAGTGACACAGCAAAGTTTCATAAGGTTCAGTTCAGCTTTATTCATACAGCAGCAGTTCACGACAAAGTCACCGCAAGGTGCTTTTACTGACGTGATCCCGTTCACCAAAGTCCACGTATGATCCACATCAGGCTAGTTCCATCCAGTTCAATCCATCCACCCATCCATCCATCCACCCATCCTCTGATGTTTGCTTGTGGTGAATGAGCTGTCCTCGGTCCTGACCAATCAGTGGCCAGTTATCAGATAACTCTGAGTTGTGATCTTTCATTGGCCAGAAACAGCTGATCTGTCATGTGATCAGTCAGAAAGTGTGTTTCCGTCCTCCAGCTGAACCTCCGGACGACTGAGGAGGAGAAAAAATGTAAAAACATAACTCGGATTACAGCCTGGACACACTCACACAATGCTTCTACTGTTCACACACACACACAAGCAGGTAGATGTTCTGACTCAGCAGCTTCTTCACTTTCACTCAGAGTTCACCGAGTTCTCAGGAAACTGGACGGTTTTCACACCCGTGAAGCTCAACCTGCAAATTATAGTCCAGATCATTCAGATTCTATTTGGAGCCAACAGCCGTGAGGCGTTCAGGAACCTGCATGAGTTTCTGGTGTTTACCTCAGAACAATGAGAGGTTGCATGCAGAGGAAAAGCAGCTCGGTCCTGGATTATATCGACCAATAGGAGTGCAGGACTCAGCTCACCTACAAACATGCAGAGGAAACAGAGCGTTCTGATTGGTTCACCTGAGGAAAACTTTACCACGATGTAGCAAGAGGTTGGGTTCACCCTGGCATGGAGTCAGAGGAGGGGGAGGAGGTGATGATGATGGTGGTATGAGGAAGAGGGTGTGGTGGGCGGGGCGGGGCTAAATCCTTCCAGCTGGAATAGATTTCCTTTCAGGGCTGCAAGCGAACAATGAGAGCTGTGTTTAAGAGGAAGGTACACACACACACACACACACACACACACACACACACACACACACACACACACACACACATGGGGTGATGTATGGAGAGAGTGTGTGTGTGTTTAACATGGTGTCTGCATGTCCTGGAGCATGTTGTTATAGCTGTTGTATAACGTTGTCTAGTTTTACAGCAGCTACACCCCGTCTGCGCCTCAGCTTCTATTTCTGTTTTAACGTAAAGGCGTCGGCATTCCCTCGTAGCTCAGACGCCGCGCTAATTCTGCGTTAGCCACGGAGGAAAGACATCAGCAATGATCCTAGAGAGCCACCGTCCGCCTTCTAGCACTGGGTCGTCCTTTTCATCAGGACCACCTTCTAGGACCGGGTCGGACCTTTTTATCCTGGTGTGATAGATGAAGCAGGTGGAGGAAACCTTCCTCAGAGGTTTTCTCCATGTTGACATGACAGCATCACACAGTTGCTGCAGGTTTGTCGGCTGCATCCATGATGAGAATCTCATAATAAACTTTTTGTCTTTTGTTTCCAGTAGAAAGTGAGACATTCTCATTTTTCTTTAACCTCAGAGTGCATCAGCAGCAGCATGTGTGTGTTTTTGTGCATGCACATGTTTGTGTGTGTTTGTGTGTGGGTGTGTGTGTGTGTGTGTGTGTGTGTGTGTGTGTGTGTGTGTGTGATCCTCTCTTCCTGAGGATGATGAAAACATCTGGATGGCTTCAATTTCTCAGCAACACACAGAAGAAACGTTTTGCTGTGACGGGGGTGTCGTCCCAGAGAAGATTCATTTCCTGTTTGTGTGTCAGCTGCAGTGTCCTTCCTCATGATGATGATGATGATATTTGAGCTCAGGCCACTGATGAAGACTTGTGTTTCTCTGTGGGACTGTTCTGGTGCAGCAGAACCAAACAGACCCAGATGTGCAATAAATGCATCACAACAGTTTCACATCTTTGCATCACACTCGACATGGACACGCACACTCATGACTTTGGTCACACATGAGCGAGTCCCGTGAGACCCGGTGTGGTTCTGTTCAGGTTCTGTGGTGGCGCCACCAGTCCACGCCCGTCGGGTGACTCCAACTCTGAAACAAGAAGTGAAAGGTTGACACCAAAAAAGTTCAGGAGTGACAGACTCACTTAAACACATCAGTCTGGATGATGACATCATCTGCTGACATCATGGCCCTGACAGGATGAGGCGAGTCTCCCTGAACGACCTCAGTCTGACAGACTTCTGCTCCTGTATCCACTTCAGGGTCAATAAGTGGGCGGAGCCTAACCCAGCTGGTGCTGGGCGAAAAATGGGTCAGGTCACCTGTCCATCACATGGTCATCATCATCATCATCCTCATCATCATCATAGACCTGCAGGAAGTGCAAAGCTTCCATCACCTTCATCTTTTGTCTCTGATATTTTATTTAAACATTTCTTGTCTTTGAACATCTGAACGCCTCTTCCTCCTCTTCCTCTTCCTCATCGTCCTTCTCTTCCTCACCCCCACCGCTGTGCTTCTGTGTCTCCTCCAGTCCTGGAGATCCTGCAGCTGGTGAAGAAGCGCGACCTGTTCCTGGCCGACACCCACATCCTGGAGCTGGAGCAGGAATGCAACGAGTCGGCCGAGCCGGAAGACGCCACCAGCCCCGGAGTCAAAGATGGCGGGCGGAGGAAGGCCAAGGACGTGGAGCTGCTGTATGAGGAGCTACAGAAGGAGCTGTGGACCGTGGTCCGGGAGTCGCTGCGGTCCCCGACGGCGGGGCCCAACCTGGGCCTGGTGGTTCAGGTGAGGCAGAACTTTCTGGAGTCAAGGTGTTGTTTCCTGGAGGAAAAACAAGATGATGACTTTCTGCGTTTTCATCTCAGGTGCTGCAGCAGGAGGAGCAGGCTGACAAAGACTGGGCCCTCAGAGACGGAGCAGTCCTCGGGGGCCCGAGGCCTCGCCGCCTTAAGCAGAGGTGGAGGGAGGCGGTGGAGGAGACGGCCAACAACTCCTTGCCTCAGAAAGAGGAGTTCACGGATGGAGAGCTGGGAAAATACCTGGACCGGTTCCGGGCCCGAGTAGTGGAGGACCTGGGGGCCGCCAACAGGAACGTGATCTCCATTTACCCAGAAGAGTACCAGCCCTTCCAGGTGAGAGCACACCTGGATAGAAAAAACAAAGATTAACACCTGGAATCAGATGACAAATAACACAAACACAGAATAGAACAAATCTACTGATTTCTACTACTGAACTGGGTTTTTCCAGGAACATGTGCAAAGAAAACATGCAGTAAAAACAAGTGTTGAATGGAGGACGACAGAAAGGTGGAGAATGACTAGATGGTGTAGGACTGTCTGAACAAATGTGTTTTGAGTTGTGATTTGAAGAGAGGAACAGAGTCTATGGTACGGATGTCAGTTCCAGAGATGGGGAGCAGAGCAGCTGAATGCTCGGCTCATAGTGACGAGACGGTGGGACAAGAAGCTGGAGAGAAGAGGAGGAGCGAAGTGAACGGATCGGATGTGCAGGAGATCAGATATATAAGGAGGGGCCAGATTGTGGAGTGCTTTGAATGTAATGAGGAGAATTTTAAAGTTCAGGATCAGATGGAGAAATGACACATTTTTATTGGTTCGGGTCATTGAGGTTTTTTATGTCGACGTTTCAGAAGAAACACAAAATAAAAACTTTATCTTAAACAAAACAGATTTGTTTACAAAGATTAGAAACTATTCTTTTATGTTCTTTGTTTATCTTTTAGTTTTGTTCTTATTTCATTTTAAAGTTTAGTAAGTTTTCAGGTTATTGATTTATTGTTGAAAATTATTGCTGGAAAGTTGATTGGTCATCATCAGATGAGGAAGGTGGAACTTTGTCTTTGTTTAACTATTTTAAAATAAAGTCATGAAAAGACATTTTTTAACTTTGTTTCCGTCTTCACCTCTGTCCTCACCTCCGTCCTCACCTCCGTCCTCACCTCCGTCCTCACCTCCGTCCTCACCTCCGTCCTCACCTCCGTCCTCACCTCCGTCCTCACCTCCGTCCTCACCTCCGTCCTCACCTCCGTCCTCACCTCCGTCCTCACCTCCGTCCTCACCTCCGTCCTCACCTCCGTCCTCACCTCCGTCCTCACCTCCGTCCTCACCTCCGTCCTCACCTCCGTCCTCACCTCCGTCCTCACCTCCGTCCTCACCTCCGTCCTCACCTCCGTCCTCACCTCCGTCCTCACCTCCGTCCTCACCTCCGTCCTCACCTCCGTCCTCACCTCCGTCCTCACCTCCGTCCTCACCTCCGTCCTCACCTCCGTCCTCACCTCCGTCCTCACCTCCGTCCTCACCTCCGTCCTCACCTCCGTCCTCACCTCCGTCCTCACCTCCGTCCTCACCTCCGTCCTCACCTCCGTCCTCACCTCCGTCCTCACCTCCGTCCTCACCTCCGTCCTCACCTCCGTCCTCACCTCCGTCCTCACCTCCGTCCTCACCTCCGTCCTCACCTCCGTCCTCACCTCCGTCCTCACCTCCGTCCTCACCTCCGTCCTCACCTCCGTCCTCACCTCCGTCCTCACCTCCGTCCTCACCTCCGTCCTCACCTCCGTCCTCACCTCCGTCCTCACCTCCGTCCTCACCTCCGTCCTCACCTCCGTCCTCACCTCCGTCCTCACCTCCGTCCTCACCTCCGTCCTCACCTCCGTCCTCACCTCCGTCCTCACCTCCGTCCTCACCTCCGTCCTCACCTCCGTCCTCACCTCCGTCCTCACCTCCGTCCTCACCTCCGTCCTCACCTCCGTCCTCACCTCCGTCCTCACCTCCGTCCTCACCTCCGTCCTCACCTCCGTCCTCACCTCCGTCCTCACCTCCGTCCTCACCTCCGTCCTCACCTCCGTCCTCACCTCCGTCCTCACCTCCGTCCTCACCTCCGTCCTCACCTCCGTCCTCACCTCCGTCCTCACCTCCGTCCTCACCTCCGTCCTCACCTCCGTCCTCACCTCCGTCCTCACCTCCGTCCTCACCTCCGTCCTCACCTCCGTCCTCACCTCCGTCCTCACCTCCGTCCTCACCTCCGTCCTCACCTCCGTCCTCACCTCCGTCCTCACCTCCGTCCTCACCTCCGTCCTCACCTCCGTCCTCACCTCCGTCCTCACCTCCGTCCTCACCTCCGTCCTCACCTCCGTCCTCACCTCCGTCCTCACCTCCGTCCTCACCTCCGTCCTCACCTCCGTCCTCACCTCCGTCCTCACCTCCGTCCTCACCTCCGTCCTCACCTCCGTCCTCACCTCCGTCCTCACCTCCGTCCTCACCTCCGTCCTCACCTCCGTCCTCACCTCCGTCCTCACCTCCGTCCTCACCTCCGTCCTCACCTCCGTCCTCACCTCCGTCCTCACCTCCGTCCTCACCTCCGTCTTCACCTCTGTCCTCACCTCCATCCTCACCTCCGTCTTCACCTCCATCCAGGTGTACGTGGAGAGTTACCACCTGGCCGTCTCCAGCCGCCTGAAGACCATCACGGAGCAGCAGCTGGAGACCTCGGACATCTACTCCCTGCTGGACTGGCTGCACAACATCTACAACAGGTACAAACACGGATCAGAACCGGAACCTCTTGGTTTATGAGCCACACACCTGAAGAACCGAGTTTGCATTAAATAGTTAAAAAAGTGAAACTAAAGAATGATGATGTAATATTATATTTACATAAAAATTTAATTAATGATCACAGTGATTATTATAAATAAGTCCAGTCAGTAGGTAGACAGACACACACACACACACACACACCACCAGGACGCTGCTTGCTCTGACCTCTTTGTGTTTTCAGAGACGTTCTGGGGACGGTGTGCATCACGAGTCCATTCAGCCGGTCTCAGCTGGGTCCTCTGCTGCCTCCAGAGACGGTGGACAGACTGGAGCTGGACTGTCTCAACTCTGTCCGGGTATGAAACCAACTCATAAATGCCAGAAACAGAAGATTGTCCCTCCTGTTCAGTAAAATGAAGAGTGAGGTGTGTTTGATTCGATGCCCGGCTCCTCCCTGTTCAGGCTACAGTCACCACGGAGCTGAGTCAGGTCCTGGAGGAGGAGGAGAAGAGGTGGATGGAGACTCTGCACGTTGAAGAGTACCACATCGCTTTGGCTGAAACCGTCATCCAGGTGAGCCAAACACACCACGTTACCATGGTTACTGCACATGCAGACGCAGCCCGGATGGATTCAAACCGGCGTTTCCCGTGTGTCTAAATAAAGACGCTGAATCAGAGTGAAGTGTTACATAAAAGGTCCATTCCCCTGTTTTTACTCTTCTGATTGTTTTCTGACTCCGGCCTTCAGCTGCAGCCAAAATCAACATCAGACTCTTCCTGATCGCTCACATTCACACACACACACACACGCGCGTTTCAGAAAGCTTCATTTCCACTGGGGACTGTTGGCGCCCTCTGGTGGCCAAATTAAGAACGTTGAGAAGACCAAAGTCATGCAGGAGCTGGAAAGTGTGTGTCGATCCGCCTGGTTCAGTCTTCTCTAACTGGACTGCCATGAACTCACATTTGACCTGCTGACTGGACAGTCCGAGATCTGGGTTTTCCTGCTCTGATCTTGGACTGGACCAGGACGTCCACTCCTGTGAAGATTACCAGCTGTCTTGTATTTGGTTACTGGTTCATTGGTTATTAGTTTCCAGGAGATCCGTGATTAATGTTTTACAAACCACTTTTATTTGTTTTAATCTAATATAATCTAGTTAATTAATTTATTTATATTATGTATGTTTTTATAGCTATTTTCTATCTATTTATTATCAATTTATTTAATATTTAACTAAATTTTATTGGTATTTTTCCTTTTTTTAACTTATTTTCTTTATGAATTTATTTTCTTTAAATAACCTCATAACTAAATTGAGGGTTTAAGGGTTAATAACAACTCATTACTGAACTGTCTGCTTTACTAACCCTTGCAGACTGAAGCAGCAACAGCTGCTTTTCTAAGATGGTTTCTGATGTCTTTCCTCCTCGGCATGGACATGCAGTTTGTTCTGTGCTGCTGTGTGAGGTGAAGCGAGGACTGAGCCGGTCGAGATGAAGCCAAACAAACACTTCAGATAAAACGTGTCGTAGATGCACCGTGAGCCATGTTTCTGATGCCAAGCCGGGAGAACGACGTCTTCAAAAGACAACAAAAGCCCCACAGGTTGCTCACAATGAGCGGCGTTCAGGTGTCCTAGGGTAGTCCAGTCATGTCTCAGCACCGATGTTTGTCCACAGATCGGACCGGATCCTGGTTAATGTGTTCGTTCTACGTATCTTTACGTTGTAATAACCAGATACAGCTGCTGAGTTAAAGACTGTTTGTTGTCATCTCAGAGGCTGCAGATTGATCTGGATCGTTCTGCCTCCATCAACCGGAGTCTGGGCTCCCGAGTGGCCCAGTGCAGTCTCAACGGCCTCACTGACTTCCTGTTCAGGTATAGTCGCATTTTCAAGGCTCACACACAGAAACATCAATGATACCTGAATCCTTCTGACTCAGGACTCGTGTCAGTTCTTTACAGCTCACTAGTGATAGCGGCTGTTAGACAGTCATTAGTTCATCATCCAGAAACTTTCCTTTTATTCTAGTAAAATAAAATCTGGTTAATTTATTATTTAAAACCTTTTTTGAGTCTAATGTAAACTCATTCCTGCTGAATGTTTTGTTTGGATGAATGAACTTATACAGAATTTATAAATCTGTTGAAAAACAGATATTTACAAAAGTTTTATTTAAAAATGGGAGATTTGAAACGGGCCTGAAGTCGTTCCAAATGCCTTCTTCTTTAGGTGTGACCGTTGCAGTTATCATCTAGAGTAAAGAAAGAACCATTGTGCTGTTATTTCAGATACAACAGGGGTCCAACGTGGAGCCTTGTGGAACTCCACATGTAATCTTTACTTTGGTAGATCTAAAGCAGAGGTAGGCCAGTTTGGTCCTAGAGGGCCACAGTCCTGCAGGTTTCAGATGTTTCCCTGTTTCAACACATGACTCAAATAAATAAAAAAACATCTCTGAGCAGAACCTGGTAAGCGGACGGAACCGTTTCATTAGAATCAGATGTGGTGGAGCAGGAAAACATTGAAAACCTGCGGCTCTGTAGGACCAAACCTGCTTACCCCTGATCGGTAGTTACCAAGTCACACAAAGTAGTCCCCATTTTACGAGGATTCAAGCCAATTCTGAACGGGACCGGAGTCCAACCCAGTTTAATGGCTGTATCATCAGCGTAAAACCAAATGCAGCAACCAACAAAGAGAGTTTCCCCTCGTTTATTTATAAATAACGTCCTGTCAAACGGTTGTCCTGGAAAAGATCCACGTGGGACACCTTTTTCAGTCTTAGCAAATTAGAACAAAGTTCATCTTAAATAACAAACCAGGTAGAAATCCTCTGTTTTTATGGGGATTTAAAAGCTGTCTTAGTTTAATTTGGGCTAAACGTTATATTTTGTTGCAGCTTCCAGCGTAAAGTTGAGATGTTTCATGAAGGAATGCAGTGCGGGATGTTCGGAGACAATGAGGATGGATACGTCTCCAAAACCATCGCTCTGGTCAACTGCTGCCCTCCGTTCAGGTACAAACAGGGACGTCTGTTTCTAAACGTTAGCAGCTTGGCTCAGGTTTAGAGAAAACCAGCGTTTGTCCAGAACCTGAGCTTCTGGATCCAGTAACGATGGCTCTGCTCCAGCGAATGACATAAATGATATGAGTTCCACTTAGAGTCAGACTCCTGTGGGGTCCCTGAGGGCCAAAAATGGAGATTTAATTTTTGCTTCAGGTACACAAGAAGCGACTTTTACTCCAGACCTGCAGGCTGAAACAAGTCATCTCAACCATCTTTTAGCTTATTAATTTGGGGGGTGTTTGAAGAATGTTTGCACATAAAAATGTTGATTCAACTTTACTTTTTTTTTGGGAATGTTCTCAGACTGTAAAAATGTGTGTTACTGAAGGCGCCGCCCGTCTCTGGGGAGCAAAAACAATAAATTTAACTGAGGTTGGAGTCTTTACGTCACTGAAACATAAAACTTGTAGTACATGTTGTTGTGCACGTTTTTGTGCATGTGCAGAGGGTTCGTGCAGCGCTGTGCTCAGTGCGACCCGTCAGTCAGCGAGGACTCTCTACGCCGAGCCAACCGGTCCCTGGATCACATCGTTCAGCAGGGTGTCAGGGTCCTGTCTGAACGGCTCTACCTGCACATCAGGGTATAACACACACACACACACACACACACACACACACACACATGTGCATATGCATGTTTGTTTTGTTTTGTGCAGGATTCCTTTCGTTCATGTCTGACGTGTATGTGTTAGATCTAAGGTGGAGGCCAGGGGCGTAATAAGAGCTAAATAATGAAAACTCCACCTTTTTCTCTTTGTCTGACGTAGATTTGTTGTAGTTGGATCACAATGAATTGATGAGGTCTGTAAAAAACTTCAGCAGCGTTTTTGTGAATGGAAGCATTAAAGTACATAATCATGTTTATATTAAATAAATCTTCCTTTTAGAAAACAGCCTTTAATTTCTGGAGTTCAGCTCAATTCAACTTTATTAATACAGAACCAGTTGACAACAAAGTCATGTTTGTTTGTTTGTTTGTTTGTTTGTTTTCCAGCCGTTCTTCGAGCGTTTGGTGAAGAGGAAGTGGCTGAGCAGCACGGAGCCATATGAGCAGATCGAGGCGCTCATCAAGGAGGACTTCAGGAAGTATGAGAGGATGGAAAAGCCTCCGTATCAGGTAACCTTGACAACGCTGACCGGACCTGCAGAGCGGTCACATGACTACCTCACACTGAAACCGCTGTGTTTCCGCCCTCAGCTGCTGGTGGCCGAGGTCCACCGGCGGGTGGTGATGGAGTACCTCCGCTCCGTCATGAGAGGCCGAATCATCTGCACCTCCATGAAGATGAGGAAGAGGATGGCTGGCCGGCTCAGAGATGAAGGCAAACGGATCAAAGTCCTCTTCAAAGACCTGGTCAGTGAAGGTGGCGCCCCCTGGTGGCCCGGTTCTGATGGTTTTGGTCGTCTGAGGTCCAGCTGTGTCACTGATCTCTGTCTCTGTCCATCAGGAGTCTCCGTCCAGCTGGTTGGACGGTGCTCTGTCCCACATCTCCGAGATCATCCAGCTGGAGGACGTCCCATCCATCCAGATGGAGGTGGCAGTTCTGGTCAGGGAGTTTCCAGATGTCAGGTACCTCCTCATCCTCTTCTTCTTCCTCATCCTCCTTTTATTTTCTCTTCATCACTGTTTTCTTCTCTTTAGTCTCTACTCTTCATCTCCTCCATCTTTTCATCTCTTTCCTGCTTTTCTTCTTCTTCAGTCCTGATCTGAAACTTTATTCAACGTCAGCATGTCGGCTTATTTTAGTTGGTTTTTAATCACTTTTCTGTTTATTTATTGTCCTTATTTTCAGTTTATTCATGTTTCAGTTTATTTAATTTGTTTTATTCACCCCCCCCCCCCCCCCCCCC
>CM047983.1:35025083-35036822 GCA_026261665.1 Melanotaenia duboulayi
AGACTTTGAAGATCCTCCATCTACAGCAGGGCTACTCAGTTCAGTGTTATGATGTGTGTGTTGGAGCAGGAAAACATAGAAAACCTGCAGGACTCCGGCTCTCGTAGGACTAAATTGAGTAACCTTAATCAATAGTGTATAAAGATTCAGAGAAACAGGAGGAATCCCTGTATGCATGGGACAAGGCTAAAGGTACAACAAATTGCCCTCACAGGATAATAAAGATTCCTTCAGCCTTGAACCTTGAAGGTCAAAATCAAATCATCTTTGGAAATGGGACAACATTCCTCTCCTAAAACTCCAACAACTGGTCTCCTCACTTCCCAGAAGTTTCTGGACAGTTGTTAGAAAAAGAGGGTGATGAACATCACCCTGGAACTACTTTTTCCAGACATGTTGCTGCACTAGATCAGCTCATATTTTCCATCACATGGGTTGTGTCCGAATGTCCCCCCTACTAACCCCTCCTTCACTACATAGTGACTCATTCTCTTGGCGATTCGGACACGAAACTGCCTATTTTTTCCTCGCCGCAAACCACGTGACTACCGCCGTCACCATGGCAACCACAACCTGCGTCAAGATGTCATTACAAATCCAACCTAAAGTTGTGTGTAAATATTTAAATTTTTAATCCTTATTTTATATTTTATTCTTTGGTTGTTTGCTTGTAGGTAATTTCGCGAAGCTTAATTTTTTCGCCTCCTTGCTCCATGTTGAGCTTCTGCCCGCAATTTATTGTGGTCTATATTAGCCCGTCTAGTGACCATCGATGCTCACTACTTTTCAAGATGCATTGTGGGTAATTTTAAGTGCCCTACTTTTTTCTCTCTGGACATTCGGACACCCCTACAAGATGGCGTGACCCCTAATAGGTCCCTATGTAGGGAGGAGGGGGCACTTTTGGACACAGCCTTGGTGAAATGTCTCCGTTTCATCATCTTAAATGTTGTTGATCTTCTACTGGGAATAAAAGATGATGGGGGGTGTAAACTATTATTAATGAGGTAAACTCTTTAAATATTTCAATAAATCAATTTATCTGTGTTGCACAAAGTAATATTTGTTTTTTGCTGTGTGTTCTATGTATCTTAAGCTTTAACAAATTTCTTCTCTGAGTAAAAAAGGATTGTTCTAATTCCAGACTATAAAGTTTGTTTTTAAAAATCAGAATCATAAACAATCCGTCAGTTTTCTGCATTAACAGACTTTTTTCCATTCAGGGCTTGTTTCTATCTTTGTAAAGAATGTTTTTAAGCTTGAGATCTGCTGAGTTTGATGCTGGAGAGTTTCAGTGGTTAAATCCTCAGCTTGATTCTTTATTTGTCTGATGTTGCTGTTAAAGCTTGAGTTAACAGAGCTGCAGTACCAGGCTCTGCCACAGGAGGGCAGGTCTGCAGACGGTGAAGCCATCAGATGGGACTCCAAGGAAACCTGTAAGCAATGAAAACAATCCAGAAAATCAAGGTTGTTTTATTTCTATGTGTTATTTCACATAAAATGCTCTGATTGGACGATCCTCCTTGCAGTGCACTGTGGGAAATGGAGTTCTGATGTATGCCCTGACTGACACGTATTAAATGCAGTTTGAGGGAGACTGTGCTCTCAGAGTCAGAGGGAAGAAGAAATAAATTTGTCTTCTGAGTTTTTAATATCTCAGAGTGTGGTAGATAAATTCCTTATCAATAGTGCTGCTGATGATGGAGGGTCTACAGACAGAGGTCTTCTTAATAATCTCTTTATTCAGCCGAACAGGGGGACAGCTCCCCAGGATCAAAGACCACGTTCATCCTTCTGTCACATCTTATATAGCCTGCCTGACACTATTTTCAGGCGCACAGCATACAGACACGCAGCCTTGTATGGCTGGGTGGTTGACATCATTTTGATATCATGTTATAATGTCAGGCTATTAATATTTTGCTTACCAAGGGCTAAGTACACCTGTTGTTTTCCATTACAACTCTGATGCATTAATACTTCCACAAGAGAAACTTTAATTAAAGATTAAACATGACCCTGAAACTGGTCTTCATCTGAGATGATGACGGGTTTACTGGAGAGGCCGATCTCAGACCAGTTAATGGACCTCAGGAGGGCTGATACGGATTTGCAACGGTACCTAAACGCAACACGGTCCATGCACTCGTCCATCCATCCATCCATCATCCATCCACCCATCCATCATCCATCATCCATCATCCATCCATCCATCCATCATCCATCATCCATCCATCCATCCATCATCCATCATCCATCCATCCATCCATCATCCATCATCCATCCATCCATCCATCATCCATCATCCATCCATCCATCCATCATCCATCATCCATCCATCCATCCATCATCCATCATCCATCCATCCATCCATCATCCATCATCCATCCATCCATCCATCATCCATCATCCATCCATCCATCCATCATCCATCATCCATCCATCCATCCATCATCCATCATCCATCCATCCATCCATCATCCATCATCCATCCATCCATCCATCATCCATCATCCATCCATCCATCCATCATCCATCATCCATCCATCCATCCATCATCCATCATCCATCCATCCATCCATCATCCATCATCCATCCATCCATCCATCATCCATCATCCATCCATCCATCCATCATCCATCATCCATCCATCCATCCATCATCCATCATCCATCCATCCATCCATCATCCATCATCCATCCATCCATCCATCATCCATCATCCATCCATCCATCCATCATCCATCATCCATCCATCCATCCATCATCCATCATCCATCCATCCATCCATCATCCATCATCCATCCATCCATCCATCATCCATCATCCATCCATCCATCCATCATCCATCATCCATCCATCCATCCATCATCCATCATCCATCCATCCATCCATCATCCATCATCCATCCATCCATCCATCATCCATCATCCATCCATCCATCCATCATCCATCATCCATCCATCCATCCATCATCCATCATCCATCCATCCATCCATCATCCATCATCCATCCATCCATCCATCATCCATCATCCATCCATCCATCCATCATCCATCATCCATCCATCCATCCATCATCCATCATCCATCCATCCATCCATCATCCATCATCCATCCATCCATCCATCATCCATCATCCATCCATCCATCCATCATCCATCATCCATCCATCCATCCATCATCCATCATCCATCCATCCATCCATCATCCATCATCCATCCATCCATCCATCATCCATCATCCATCCATCCATCCATCATCCATCATCCATCCATCCATCCATCATCCATCATCCATCCATCCATCCATCATCCATCATCCATCCATCCATCCATCATCCATCATCCATCCATCCATCCATCATCCATCATCCATCCATCCATCCATCATCCATCATCCATCCATCCATCCATCATCCATCATCCATCCATCCATCCATCATCCATCATCCATCCATCCATCCATCATCCATCATCCATCCATCCATCCATCATCCATCATCCATCCATCCATCCATCATCCATCATCCATCCATCCATCCATCATCCATCATCCATCCATCCATCCATCATCCATCATCCATCCATCCATCCATCATCCATCATCCATCCATCCATCCATCATCCATCATCCATCCATCCATCCATCATCCATCATCCATCCATCCATCCATCATCCATCATCCATCCATCCATCCATCATCCATCATCCATCCATCCATCCATCATCCATCATCCATCCATCCATCCATCATCCATCATCCATCCATCCATCCATCATCCATCATCCATCCATCCATCCATCATCCATCATCCATCCATCCATCCATCATCCATCATCCATCCATCCATCCATCATCCATCATCCATCCATCCATCCATCATCCATCATCCATCCATCCATCCATCATCCATCATCCATCCATCCATCCATCATCCATCATCCATCCATCCATCCATCATCCATCATCCATCCATCCATCCATCATCCATCATCCATCCATCCATCCATCATCCATCATCCATCCATCCATCCATCATCCATCATCCATCCATCCATCCATCATCCATCATCCATCCATCCATCCATCATCCATCATCCATCCATCCATCCATCATCCATCATCCATCCATCCATCCATCATCCATCATCCATCCATCCATCCATCATCCATCATCCATCCATCCATCCATCATCCATCATCCATCCATCCATCCATCATCCATCATCCATCCATCCATCCATCATCCATCATCCATCCATCCATCCATCATCCATCATCCATCCATCCATCCATCATCCATCATCCATCCATCCATCCATCATCCATCATCCATCCATCCATCCATCATCCATCATCCATCCATCCATCCATCATCCATCATCCATCCATCCATCCATCATCCATCATCCATCCATCCATCCATCATCCATCATCCATCCATCCATCCATCATCCATCATCCATCCATCCATCCATCATCCATCATCCATCCATCCATCCATCATCCATCATCCATCCATCCATCCATCATCCATCATCCATCCATCCATCCATCATCCATCATCCATCCATCCATCCATCATCCATCATCCATCCATCCATCCATCATCCATCATCCATCCATCCATCCATCATCCATCATCCATCCATCCATCCATCATCCATCATCCATCCATCCATCCATCATCCATCATCCATCCATCCATCCATCATCCATCATCCATCCATCCATCCATCATCCATCATCCATCCATCCATCCATCATCCATCATCCATCCATCCATCCATCATCCATCATCCATCCATCCATCCATCATCCATCATCCATCCATCCATCCATCATCCATCATCCATCCATCCATCCATCATCCATCATCCATCCATCCATCCATCCCTCCATCCATCCATCCATCCATCCATCCTGTTTAAGTACTGTCTCTTTATATAAATATTTAAATATGTGGATGTCTCGGTATTGCTTGTGTTTCACACCTCGTGGTTCAACCAGGCCACGTTGGTACTAAGGGGCCCTAAGTGGACCAAGAAAACCTCCCCCCACCATGACACCAGCAGCAGCCTGAAACGTTGATCCAAGGCAGGATGGATCCATGTTTTCATGATGTTTCCAGCAGATTCTGAGCCAAGCATCTGAATGTGGAGCTGAAATGGAGACTCATCAGACCAGCAACGTTTCTCCATCTTCTATTGTCCAGTGTTGGTGAGTCTGGTTCTAGCCAGGAGGACCTAATAAAGCAGATAATGAAATTTTAGCAAAAGTCCAGTCCTGGTCCTCAGGGCCCCTGTCCTGCATGTTTTAGATGTTTACAGACTTTACTGAATTGATTGGTCCATAAACAGACTGATGAAGATGTTGACGAGCAGTTTAATGAGTCTGAATCAGCTGTGCTGGAGCTGGAAACATGAACATCTGATTCAACACGTGTAGCATCCATGTTTCCCTCTGCAGAGACAGCCAAACCTGAAACTCGTCGTCTGCCCCTGGTGGACACTTTTTACACTAAAATAATTTCTGACATGGTGATAAATATAGAAAAATCATTTTTATTTGTATTTATTTATTTTACATTTTGTTAAAGGGCCAGATAAAGATTAGACTTTTCTCCCCATTTTTCTTAGGTTGGGCTCTAAGACCTGCAGTGTGAATGCAGCCTCTGCATTTTAATGATGGGGGCAGTGGGGGACCTGGATGTTATGTAGGGGGGCACTGGTTCACAAAGGCTGAGAGGCACTGATGCAGAGGATCGAACCATGTGCTGCTGTTCTGTCTCTTTGCAGCTGTGTTGCTGTCAGACAGAAACGTCCAGGTTGGCTGCAGATGAAGGAGCTCCGACGTCCTGACAGATTGCTGGTCTGCAGGAACTTCATGAGCTGAGTTACAAAACCCTCCCAGTGAAACGAAACAGCTGCTTCGACTTCTGCTCCATGAATTTTATTTATTTAATATTTATTTGACCTTTGTTTTAACAGGACCTTTGATGAAATATTCTCCTGTATGAGCACATCCTGGCTAACGTGGCAGCAATCATACAAACGTAGTAGCTCACACATTAACACACACTACCTAACACACAATACCTAACACACAATACCTAACACACACTAACACATATTACCTAACACACAATACCTAACACACACTAACACATATTACCTAACACACAATAGCACTTATTAAAACAGAGAAAATCCAGCAGGTCAGAGCATTTCATCCCATTTCTCCCATCGTGCCTGGACCAGAGTAACCTAAAGAAGGCCAGTGTGGGAGTAAACATGAACATCCTCTTCCTAAACTTAGTGTGAGTTCTGGGCACATTATGGACCAAGGTATGAAGAGAGTCCAGTAATAACGAAGTAAAACTTTATTTATACAGCACCTTTCAGCATATAAAATCACAAAGTGCCTCACAAGATCCAACAATAATAAATTATTGACCAGAGTCCACCGATCTCGGGTCCAAAGGAAGAGAGCTCCAGAGTCTGGGGGCCACTGAACAGGAGCTTAGTCTGGGCCCAGGAACAGGAACCAGGAACCTGCCAGGAACGAATGCAGCTGCATCAAGATTGGAGTCACATGAGAAAACTTGGAGGATTTTCTCAGAAAACAACCGTTTTAAGGAGGTTTAGCTGAGACAGGTTTATACTTCACTACAATAATCCAGCTGCAGTGAAACAGCTTTACTAATGGTTTCCAGCTCAGGACGGGACACGCGGAGCTCTGCGTGAATTCTCAGATAAAACCAGGAACGAGCCAGAGGCTCGACACGTGCATCCAGAATAAAACGCGAATCAAAGGTTATGCCCAAGAACCAAGGAGTCCAAGTGCCTCCTTCATCCCAGACATTTATCGTTATTTCAGTTTTGTCCTGATTTAACTGAAGAAAACCGTTTTAAACTCAGACATTTTATTTGGGTGACCTACTCTCAGCCAGCAGAGGCTGTAAAGTCCGTCTAGTCCAACAATAGAAGATGTTGCAGCAACAATCTTTTATTTAGGATTAAAGGAAACAGGTGATTTATGTGTGAAATAAAAGCCCCGTAGTTTCTGGACCAGATGTCCATGGAAAGGTCTAAAAGTCAAACTGGGGTCTTAAAAAACAGATATTTAAAGCAAGCTGAATTTGAGCTGCTTGACGCGCGCACACAGAACGAGGTTTTTTTTTTTTTTATTTAATGAGAATCGTCAATTTGTTTTCTCTGCACACGCCTCGGATGCTGAAGTTGGCTTCTGCAAACAGCCGTGCGTCCTCTCTGCAGCGGCCCGGCGACCCGCGGCGCGTCCGCCGCGTCCGAGGTCGTGACACGCGCGCTTCGCTCCAAATGAAGCTAAACGCTTTTCCAGTAATCTGCAGGCTGGAGCCTCCACTCCGTGACTTAGTGTGGAAACAACAACTGTACGCATCACAGCACGAAGCCTGATGTCATTGCTCTCCCATCATGCTCCTGTGTGTGTGTTGATTCATGCCAGCGGGTCCTTAGAGACGCTGCTGCTGCTGATGTGTCACCACGGCAACCACCGACTACTAATGTGCTGTTTATTAGCACCCGGAGAAGATGGGGAAGATGAAGATGTTTGCGGAGATGATGAAGAAACTCATCAGATGTGTGAAGCCCAGCAGAGCTTCCCACCGTGTGTGGATGTTCTTTATGTTTCTGAAAACAAATGATCCTAAAATCAGTAGAAATGTTGTTTATAATTAGAGATGAGGCATAAAAACATGGCTGGAAAGTAAGAAAACCATTATTTTAAAAACAAGCTTTCTTTATTTCAGAATGTTGGAAAAACTCTAATAAAACACCTTCAGTTTTTAAATGATCACATTATTTATGCAGCAGGTTGGGACGGCCGAAGGGTTTCTGAATATTTTACATCTCAGGATGGAACGTTCCAGAAAAGGTTGGTTCCACGAATCTTTCCTGATCTGTTCCCGATCCCTCTCCCAACACTTCCAACATGGTCTAACGAGTCCTGGTTTCAGGTCAGAACTGCAGTCCAGAACCAGTCAAAAACTAGTCCAGAACCAGCCTAGAACCAGTCCAGAACTAGTCCAGACCAGCACCTTCCTGGTCTGGACTCTAGCCCTAGATTAACCCCAGATTAACCCCAGATCAGCCCCAGATTAACCCCAGATTAACCCCAGATCAGCCCCAGATTAACCCCAGATCAGCCCCTGATTAACCCCAGATTAACCCCAGATCAGGTCCAGATTAACCTCAAATTAACCCCACATTAACCCCACATTAACCCCAGATTAACTGCAAATCAGCTCCAGATCCTGTCCTGAAGATATGTGGAATCTTATAGGTTCAACCTGGAAAACCAATTCAGATGAATACCAGTAAGAGGCTTAAAAACCAGTAAAAGGACATTAAAGTCTAAATGTGAGCTCAGCTCAGACTTCCAAGCTGCTTCTGTCCAAACCGGGACTCAGAGGCAACATGACAGGATCAGGACCTGATCCTTTCTTTGTGTGTCCCACTAAACCGAACTGGTCTGGTTCTGGTTGTGGGTCTACCGGGAGTGTGGCCTGATGAGATGTTTTTGTTTTCAGTCCCCTCAGACCCAGCCTTTCTGGTGGTGGGTTGTAGACTGTAGCTGGTCTGTGAAGCCCTTCAGTGTTCGTTCATAGTTTGGAGTAAAAACTCTTTAACTCGTCCTTGTAGATTATTAGAGCGAATCCACGCTGGGTAACAGTAGAGATCTGGTCTTGGTAAACTGGGAGCATCGGCTGTTATCCGGAGCGTTTCCAGGGATCGGGGATGGAGGGTTTGGTTGGTGGGGTGGCCTCCACCTGCAGCTGGATGGTTTAAAGCTGCATCCAGTCGTTCTCACGGCTGCTGAAGCGAAGTCGCTCGTGTTTGTTCTGACTGAATGTTGAGTGGGCGACTCTGCTGCTGCCTTTTTGTTTAATGGAGATATCAGTGAGTGCTAATGAAGTCTGCTAATCCTCTGAACGCGGGTCTAATTGGCCCCCTCTGCAGCCAACATTCTGCCGTTGTATTTGCTGGAGAGGAGCGTCAGCGGCTGCGAGCGCTGATAGCTTTATTGTTTTATTCCTCCCGCTAATGGACTTCTGTTTAACTTGGATGTCAGAGTTCCTTCATCGCTCACAGCCCACCAGCTGCCAATCAATCACACCACATCACGTGACCCTCAGGAGGAGGGGAACCAGGCCTCATAAGAGCAGCACCCACAAGACCGGGAGCACAGAACCAGAGCCAGCACCAGGGCCAGCAGGAGAAACCAGACCAAAACTCTGCAGTTTTACTCTTAATCTTCTTCTTCTCCTCCTCATATTTCTGCAGTGATGCATCACGCACGTTGTCCTGTCTTTTTGGTTCTTGCAGCGCTGGCTCTGTGCAGTCTGGGGGTTTCCTCTCAGCCTGACAGAGACCAAGACCAGTACCAGAACCAGGACCTGGACCTGGAGCTGCTTCACCACCGGCTGCTGCAGCGAGCCCGAAGCGCCGGACTCCTGTCTCAGGTAAAATGGCTGAAAGCAACTTAAAGATAAGGTGTGATTCTGTTCCCAGCCTGTAGGGGGCAGAAGTTCAAAACGGCCCAGGAAACAAACCAACTCCAGGTTCACATGATGATAAACACACGACGCCAAGAAGGAATTTAAAGCTTCTTAGTTTGATTAATATCAGCTTTTCCTCCAGTAGTCCACTCAGGTGTTTCTGGTATGAAGTGGCCCCGGGGCCCATTCAGATACCAACACTCTCCTAATTTAATTATTAAGAACCAAATCCACTCCCAGTAACAACTAAAACCTGTTAAACCGGAAGTGGAAACCAGTCCAGGCTAAACCTGGAACAAGATGACCAACACGGAAACAATTCATGGAGTAAAGTCAGGCTGCATGTTTAAAAGTAAAGATTATTGACACACTACTTATTACTAGATTTTAATCATTTAATTTTTCAACTTTATTTTTGTTCTGCTTTAAATTTTTTGTTTAATTTACCGAATTTTTATTGTTCTTAAAAATGACAGTAAATTTAATTCACGATCAATAAATTCCCATCTACAACTCATTTTCTTTTATTTATTTGTTTGTTGGTTTGTTTTTTTATTTGTTAAAAATTCCCACGAGTGTTGGATGTTTGGCTTCTTGAGGCCGATGTGTTGAAGGGAGCTAACGCTAACGCTCCGCTCTGTTCTCTCTGTTTATTAAATCGTGCATAATGACTCGGATCGTCGTTGTGCAGTTTCAGCCTTTTAGGAGTTTTGGGAAACGTTCGCCTTCATTTTTCATTTTAAGTCCTTTTTAATAGCTAGCAGCCAGCTGAACGTTTTCCGCTTCTTATTGGAGTTCGTTAAACAGCTGACTCACACATTACTGCCACCGAGTGGTAGGAAGTTGTATTGCAAATGAGCTTCCAGTGGATAACTTCTGCAGCTTTTCGTCTTTGTAAGAGCGTAAAAGGATCTCACAGATGAGCTCACAAACATTTCTGGATCTGTGTTGTCCTCTTTGTTCTTCAGGAGTGGAGTAAACGGGCCGTGGAAGACCTGCTGGTTCAGATGTCTCTGCCAGAGGCCGAAGCCCGGCGGCAGGATGAGGTGGTTTCCTTGGCAACCAGTGGGAGGATGAACCTAGAGCGGTCTGTCGACTCGAAGAACAGCGAGCCCCGCGAACGCAAAGCTGGCTGTAAGAACTTCTATTGGAAAGGATTCACTTCCTGTTAAAGCTGAACCGTCCAATCCCTGATCAGCTGGACGGGTGAATGGATGACCAATCAGCAGCTGGCTGGTTGTTCCTGAATAATTCATGTAATTATCAAATAAAGAGAAATAATCAAAGCGACTCCGCCTCCTTCATCCAGTTAGAAAAGATCAGATTATTGATGAAAAAAGGAAACAGGAAGTGATGCTCAGCTGTGTGTTGCTGTGGAAACAACAGCAGGTTGTCCTGTTTGAACGAAGTCTAACTGAGATTTAATGGAGCACAGAGAGAGAGAGCAAACATTGACTGAGCTAATTAGAGGCTCTGAAAACAGAACTGTTTATCCTGATGATCCAGGTCATGGTTTAACAACAGGTTCAACAGACCGGACTTTCTTGTTAAAGATTTAAATCTCACCACATTGTGTCAAACTAGTCGCAGCAATCCTGCAGGTTAGCAGCGTAAACGCTGGAACATCATGCTCCAGCTCCTACCATGTAGAACCTGCCTTCCCCATGAAGAAAATGAAAAGAATTTAACAAAACATACAGCAACCAAAATGAAATAAACATTTCCTTAGCTAGGCTACTCATTTTTACAAATTAGTTTGCATGAACACTGCGTGCACACTGGTCCAGTCTTTAAAGTGCCCTGAGACGACGTTGTTGTAAAGTGGCGTTGTAAATAAAACTAAATTGAACGGAAATGAATTAATAAAAGGGTGAGAAGTAGATTAAAAATAAAAGTAAAAGAACGTATAAGCATGTAATTAAAGTGCATTTATGTTCTCTTATGTAAGTAATATGTATGTCTATTTCTAACTTCATATGTCTCCTACTTCCATAGGTTGCCATGGTTATGAAGTCAATTCAGCCACTAGTGGGCAGTGCTGAGTTCAGAGTTCACTTCTGGTATCTGATGACCCTCCACCTTCATCCACCGTCATCCACCTACATCCATCTTTATCTACCCTCAACCACCTTCAACCACCTTTATCCACCTTTAACCACTTTCATCCAATTTATAAAAATAATCAATAAGCACGCA
>CM047983.1:35818255-35829964 GCA_026261665.1 Melanotaenia duboulayi
GACTAGTTTCAGACTAGATTTAGACCACTCGTCCTTTCTGAACCCAAAGATCAAGCTGCTGCTCTTCCTCCTTATTCTGGATGAAAAAGACCCCGTCGGTGTGACCCAACTGTTTGTGTGTCTGTCCTCAGATCTGGTGGCTGGACTCAGAACTGACCTGTGGACAGTCTCGTCCTCTGGTCTTCACTCAGGGACACTCGGTCTGTAACCGGTCCTTCTTCCCCTGCTTCGACACACCTGCTGTGAAGAGCACGTACACAGCCACGGTCCGGGTGAGTCATCACACAATCCAACCAGCCGACCCGCGATCAGCCGACCCGGGATATACCGACCCGCGATAAACCGATCCGGGATAAACCGACCCGGGATCAGCTGATCCGGGATAACATGCCCCTGGATCAGCTGACCCGGGATAACATGACCCGGGATCAGCCGACCCGCGAGAAACTGACCCGGGATAAAATGACCCAGGACTAGCCGACCCGGGATTAACCGACCCGCGATCAGCCGACCCGCAATCAGCTGACCTGAGATCACCTGTGAAAAATGGATGTTTTACATACAAGAAGGAAAACTGGAGGAAAAAAAGGAAACTTGATGAAAAGACAAAAAACTGGTTAAACATGGAAAATAAATTCAGTTAAAAACTTCAAACAGAAAAACATGAAACCTCCAAAAAGTTTGTTAAGTTTTTAAAATGAAGTAAAAATAAAAAAAAATTTTATAAGAACTTTTCTAGATTTAAATAAAAAACTAATTTATAAATTATCAAAATATTTTATGAAAACGACAAAAAGAAAAAGAACGCTTGGAGCGCTGCAGAATATTTTTCCTCTGGTGCTCCTCAGTTCAGGGATTGAGGTTTTATTATGAAGAGATAATGAGGCACTCGAGAAGATAGTTAATAAAAGTTTTTATTAAATCTCATTAAAAATAGGCGAGTATTTTTATTTAGATTAGCTATGATTTAATAAAGACTTTATTCCCTAACTTCTTGAGTGTTATCTCTTTAAAATAAAAAACTATTGTTTTGATGAAGAAACTTCATCCTCTTCCTCAGGTCCCAGATGGGTTGACGGTTCTGATGAGCGCCTCTCGGAGTTCCTACTCCAAACCGGACCGGGTCTTCCAGTTCTCCATGGAATTCCCGGTCCCGTCCTACCTGGTGGCGCTGGTGGCCGGAGAGCTGCAGCACGCTGACATCGGCCCGAGGTTGATCACCTGGACACACCTGATGTGGGGGGGCGGGGCTAAACGTTTTTTTTTTTATCTTTTGAGTTTTTTAAATGAAACTTTTTCCGCTGTTGACATCCAATCAGGAGCCGTGTTTGGGCGGAGCCATGTCTGCTGTCCTGCGCAGTGAAGAAGCTGGGGGGCAGCGTGGAGCGCTGGCTGGCCGTGGCTGAGGACCTGTTTGGACCTTACCTGTGGGGCAGGTGAGACTGGAACTCCAACCAAACTTTATTTAAATGGTGGGTGACAAGCAGCGGCAGTGACGCAGCCCCTCCTCAGGTGTGACATCGTCTTCCTCCCCCCCTCCTTTCCCATTGTCGCCATGGAGAACCCCTGCCTGACTTTCATCATCGCCTCCATCATGGAGAGCAGCGAGTTCCTGTTGATCGATGTGGTGCACGAGATCGCCCACGGCTGGTTCGGGAACGCCGTCACCAACGCCACCTGGGAGGAGATGTGGCTGAGCGAAGGCCTCGCCACCTACGCCCAGCGGAGGATAACCACCGAGGCTTACGGTAAGTGGTCTGGGGTCCCCTGTAGCGATGGCGTTCAACTCCTGCTGTGGTTCAGAAGCACGTTGATGGTCCCTCCCCCGGTCTGCAGGTGAGGCGTTCACCTGTCTGGAAACTGTCGTACGATTGGACGCCCTCCACAGACAGCTGCGTCTTTTTGGAGACAACAACCCTGTCAGCAAGCTGCAGGTCAAGTTTGAGCCAGGTAACACACACACAAGCACACACAAACAGGTGTGGTTTCCACAGGTACAGGTGTGTCTCCATCACTGTCGCCCCTCCCCCCTCCAGGTGTGAACCCCAGCACGCTAATGAACCTCTTCACCTATGAGAAAGGATTCTGCTTCGTCTCCTACCTGTCGGAGCTCTGCGGGGACGTGAGACGCTTTGATCGATTCCTCAGGGTCAGAACACACACCTACACACACCTGAAACATCTGGACACACATGTACACACACTGGGACCCTACAGGGTGGAGCTTGTCCACTGTCCTCCTTGAATTGTAGATGTCCACCGTCCTCCTTCTTTGGTTCTGGACGTCCACCGTTCCCCTCCGTTGGTTATGGACATCCACCGTCCTCCTTTGGTTCTGGACGTCCACCGTTCCCCTCCGTTGGTTATGGACATCCACCGTCCTCCTTTGGTTCTGGACGTCCACCGTTCCCCTCCTGTGGTTCTGGACGTCCACAGTCCTCCTCTTTTGGTTCTGGATGTCCACCGTTCCCCTCCTTTGGTTCTGGACATCCACAGTCCTCCTTTTTTGGTTCTGGACGTCCACCATCCTCCTACTTTAATTCTGGACGTCCATCGTTCTCCTCCTTTGGTTCTGGAAGTCCACAGTCGTCCTCCTTTCATTCTGGACGTCCACCATCCTCCTACTTTAATTCTGGACGTCCACTGTCCTCCTTGAATTCTAGATGTCCACCGTCATCCTTCTTTGGTTCTGGACGTCCACTGTCCTCCTTTGGTTCTGGACGTCCACCGTTCCCCTCCTGTGGTTCTGGACGTCCACARWCCTCCTCTTTTGGTTCTGGATGTCCACCGTTCCCCTCCTTTGGTTCTGGACATCCACAGTCCTCCTTCTTTGGTTCTGGACGTCCACCATCCTCCTACTTTAATTCTTGACATCCACTGTCCCCCTCCTTTGGTTCTGTTGGTCCACAGTCCTCCTCCTTTGGTTCTGGACGTCCACTGTCATCCTCCTTTGGTTCTGTAAGTCCACTGTCCTTCTCCTTTGGTTATGGACGTCCACTGTCCTCCTCCTTTGGTTCTGTAAGTCCACTGTCCTCCTCCTTTGGTTATGGACRTCCACCATCCTCCTCCTTTGGTTCTGGACGTCCAYCGTCCCCCTCCTTTGGTTCTGTAGGTCCACTGTCCTCCTCCTTTGGTTCTGGATGTCCACTGTCGTCCTCCTTTGGTTCTGGACATCCACCGTCCCCCTCCGATGGTTATGGACGTCCACCGTCCTCCTCCTTTAATTCTTGACGTCCACCGTCCCCCTCCATTGGTTCTGGACGTCCACTGTCGTCCTCCTTTAATTCTGGAGGATTTTAAGGATGCTTCATGTCAGACTTCTGGAACTCTTTCCCTCTAGAAACCACACGGGGGTCATGGCCAACCTGGCGGATCTATCAGGTTAGTCGCTCAGAAACAGCTGTTAAACGGTTACAGCTGCAGACACAATGAAAACATGTCGAGGTAAAAACAAACGTCTATGAAACCATGAAATTAAAAGGTAATTAATGCTGTTGTCATGGATCCTTGTGGATCCACCAGATAGTCTCTGAATGTTGTAGCTGGATCCTGGACGGGATATAAAGCTGTTCAGAAGAAGGGTGTCCAGGTTCTGGTCTTGCTTGATGTCACACTGAAACTTGGAGATGGATTCACGAACACATTTTAAAGCGTGTATGTGTGTGCGTGTGCAGGACTACATCTCGGCGTTCCGGTTCCGGAGCGTGGTTGCTCAGGATCTCATTGACTACTTCCTGCAGTCCTTCCCGGATCTGAAGGAAGCTGCCGTCGCTCATAGAGAAGGTCAGTTTGATTAGAGGCTTTGGTACCACATGCCCCACCTCATCAGTGACATCACTTCCTGTGTGGGTCCCCAGGTCTGGAGTTCGAGCGCTGGCTGAGCGGCTGCGGACCGCCTCCGTTTGAACCGGACCTGTCAGCAGGGGCCTCTCTGATCAGGCCGGTCCAGGATCTGTGTGAGTTGTGGAGGAGCAGCGACCCTCCAGACCCCCAGACCCTGGCCACCTTCAACCTGTCAGCCTGGAGCACCTTCCAGCTAGTTTTGTTCCTGGACCGTATGCTGGACCAGTCGCCACTCCCCCAGGGTACAGACCACCAGGACCAGAAGAACCTGGACGTTTAACCAGAAGAATGATTGATTAGATTGTTTTGATCTCATGTGGTGGGGTTTGTGTGTCCCAGTGATCCTACGAGCTATGTTTTCGGGGGCTTGATGGCCTTGGTAGTGTTAGCCAAGGTAAACGGGTCTTTAGGTGAAGGACTTGACAAAGTGCAGCACAAAGGACCCTTAGGATGAGAAATATCGTTGGAGCCAGTTATCCCTTGCCTGTACTCGGGTCATCGGGGACCTCTTCTGGAGCCAGGCCTGGAGGTTGTGCTCTGGTCGAGCTCCGGGTGGCCAGGTTTATGTCCATGGAGCCTAGGGATGTGAAATGTCATGTCTCTGGTGAAGAAGGAGCCTGAGCTGGTGCGTGAGTTTAAGAGGTGACCTCAGCTCTGTAGATTTCTTGGCCTCACCTTGACACATGGCTTTTTTTTAAATTCATTTATATTTTATTTATTTAACAGGGACAGCACATGTTCAGAAACAAAGATAAAACAGTATAAATATGCCAGGGTTAGCCAAAAGGCAAATTTTCACCTGTAGTCCCTGGCCAGATCTTACCACGCTGCCTGGGAACTAATAACAAATTATAAAAACACACTATGAGAACACACTAAAATGGTACTTACTTAGTAACAAACCCACAAGAAATACAGACCATAGTTTCATGCAACATCAGGATAATAAAAACACATATAAAAATAAAAACAACATTAATGTTGACAAATGTAGGTATCAACAAGCCACTTTTTTGTGGTGGAAATGAACATCTGGTAAGTGTCAAGTTGTCTGATGTGACTTGGAATAGAGTTCCTCTGCTGGGAGGCTCTGATTGAGAAGACGGACGGACTGAAAGCACTAGTCCCAGATGGAATAATAATCCCTTCTTGTCACCCGTCTTGTAATCTGGAGTGAATCCAATCTTGTACCTACAAAGTCACTGGGTATGGGGGGAGCCAGACCATGGAGGATTTTGTAAACAAGACACATATTTGTATACTTTATCAAATTTTCCCAATTTAAAATGTTTCGTCAGTATTGAACAGTGATGGTAACTGAGGTTTGTTGTCAAGACTTTTCAGGGTCTGTTTGTATAACAGTTTCAAAGGTTTGAGAGTGGCCTGTGACCAGCTCGTCAAACAGTATGTCATGTGTGAAATAATCAATGTATGAACATTTTAGCTGCCTCAGTAGACATACAGTGTCTTGCAGATCTAAAATTGGCTAGGTTAAATTTAATTTAATGAAGTTAAGGTTGGAGTCACAATACCTAAGTACTTAAATTCATTTACCACCTGTAACCTTTCTCCTACGACAAAAACATCAGGTTCTGAAATATTGTTTTTCTTGGTAAAGAACATACCAACAGTTTTGGGCACATTTAGTTGTAGACAACACTGACTGAGACATTTAGTCACAATAGTATTTGTAAGTTTGGCAGCAACATATTATTTAGTGCTGCCATGTACATACAATACTGTGTCATCAGCATACATTTGGATCTCAGTCTCAGGGAATACAGATGGCAAGTCATTGATGTATAAGCTAAATTATAATGGGCCTGATATGAACCCTTGTGGTACCCCAGTGGACAGACAAAGCTCATTTGATCTATGATTCTGTATTTGAACAACTTGGGAGCAGTTGGAGAGATAGGGTTCATTTCATGATAGGGTCTCACTAGAAAAATTAAACGTTTGGACAAGAGAACTCTGTGATTCACAGATTCAGATGCTTTCTTGAAATCAAGGAACACCGCACTGACACCACCTCCATCCATCCATCCATCCAATCCACCCATCCATCCATCCATCCATCCATCCATCCATCCATCCATCCATCCATCCATCCATCCATCCATCCATCCATCCATCCATCCATCCATCCATCCATCCATCCATCCATCCATCCATCCATCCATCCATCCATCCATCCATCCATCCATCCATCCATCCATCCATCCATCCATCCATCCATCCATCCATCCATCCATCCATCCATCCATCCATCCATCCATCCATTTATTTTGCTTTGCTCTGAGGCCAAATTGATTGGATGCAGAGAGAAAACACTGTTATTAAGATGGTGGATTATTTGCTCAACTATCCATTTCTCTGCAACCTTAGACATTGCAGGTATAATACTGATAGGCCTGTAGTTACTAGTTACTAGGATCACTAGATTTAAAAATTGGAGTAACAATCACAAATTTCCAGACATCTGGGAACTTGGCCTGAGCTATCGAAAAGTTTATTATTTTAGTTATGGGACTAGCTAATGATGAACCAAGATCTTTAAGCATTACTGCGTCCATCCCCAATGCATCTATTGCTCTTGATGGGTTGAGTGATCTTATAAATCTCCTAACCTATAGTTCAGATTGGGCTCTGGAACCAGTGACCTTAAAAAGTGCTGGACTCTACTCTGGAGTTGCGTCCGGTTAGAGACATTGAGATGGAGGACGCCCACATCTGCCCGTGTTTTTCACTGGGGGAACTCCAAAGTAGGAGAGAGTTCAGCCTGTATATTGAGGTTTACCCTGGTAGATGAGAGGGTACCCTCCGTCCACCTTTGGGTGCAGGTCCTGGCAGTTGTTTGTGCTTATGCACCAAGGTGGTTGGTTGGCCAGTGCCTGTCGCATCAGAAATCCCCGAAGTTGTTGATGGACACCAGCAGTGAGGGATGCCGTCAAACTGAAGGAGGAGTCCTTTTGGACCTTTTTGGCCTGTGGGACTCCAGAGGCAGCTGATGGTATCAGCAGGCTAAGCGGAACGCAGCTTCTGCAGTTGCTGAGGCACAAACTTGGGCACGGAAGAAGTTCAGAGAGTAGTTTGAAGAGGCCATGGAGAAAGATTTCTGGATGGCTTTGAGGAGATTCTCCTTCACCATCTGGCGGCTCAGGAGGGGAAACAGTCCTCCATCAACACTGTGTACAGTGGGGGTGGGGGGGCTGCTGACCTTGACTCGAGACGTGGAGGGAATACTTCAGAGACCTCCTCAGTCCACCTACATGCATTCTAACGAAGAAGCAGAGTCTGGGCAATCAGGCGTGGGCTCTACTTTCTCTGGGGCTGAGGTGGTTAAAAAGCAGGACCCTGGAGGTGGATGAGGTCCACCCAGAGTTCCTTAAGGCTCTGGATGCTGTGGGGCTGACTTGGTTGACACGCCTCTGCAGCATCGCATGGACAGTGAGGACAGTTCTCCTGGACTGGCAGACTGAGGTGGTGGTCCCCCTCTTCAAGAAGGTGGACTGGAAGTTGTGCTCCAACCACAGGGGTCACACTTCTCCGCCCCCCCTAGTAAGGTCTTTTCAGAGGGTCCTGGAGAGGAGGGTCCGTCAAATAGTCAAACCTCAGATTGAGGAGGATCATCCAATCAGTCTACATATGCTTTGTGGACCTAGAGAAGGTTCAGGTCAGTGTTATTGATCAGATGTTATTGATTGGATGGTATTGATCAGTGATTATCTGTGTCTCAGATGTGATGGCGAGTCTGTCCGGCTGCTATTCGTCCCTGTTTGACAGTCTGAATGCTGAAGTCCAGATCCGCTGGCTGCAGATGGTGGTGAGGAACACGTTCCACCCGGACCTGCCGCGAGTCCGAGCCTTCCTGCACAAACATGTAAGAACACGGAACCACGTGACCGGGCAGAACCCACAGTAGCCATGTTTCCATGTTTCCGGCTCTGATCAGACGGCTCAGATTTTACTAACGTTGTTCCCATTGTGACGTTTCCACATATCACATGTTGAAGAGAGTAGATCACCTGACATCATCAGTAGAAGAACGCTGCATATTTATCTCCATCTCACCCTTTTCTCCTCCTCCTCTTTAACCATTCCAAGTCTGTATGTATCGCATACGGACTGGTTCTGTTTCCGTCCACCAGGTCTTCCACTAACGCATCATAAAGGACAGGATGACGTCATGGTGATGTCATAGTCAAGTCAACTTTATTTAAAGGCACATTAAAAACATACGTTGATCAAAGTGCTGTAAACTAGAAATAAAAATCAGGGGGACTAAACAATAAAACAGATACTACAAATAGAAGAGCAGGGCGAGGATCCTCTACCCGGACACGTTTTCATTCACACTGACCAGAAAAACTGTCACCATGGCAACAGTAACGTCTGAATGGGTTAGAGTCTGATCAGATTCTTCCGATTGGAACATTTGCAGGAAGCATTTTTATTCTCAGGTTTTTCATCCATGATAACATGGCTGCTGTTCTGGTCCACCTTCCTGTTCTTCACTGAACTGGCACCAGTTCTGGTCCTGGACCAGTTCCTGATCTCAAACCTCTAGAATCTCTACAGGTTAACTGGAGCACCCTGTCCCCTCCTCTGTCCTCACTGCTGTCCTCTGGCCTCTCCACAGACATCCAGGATGTACACCGTGCCTCTCTACGAGGACCTGGTTGCCGGGGTGATGAAGTGCGTTGCCGTGGAGATCTTTTACCAGACGCAGTGCCGCCTCCACCCCAACCTGAGGCGGACGTTGCAGCAGATCCTGTTTCAGACCGGATCTTCTCCGACCAATCAGAACAGCCCATCCCTGTCTGCTGTGCTTTCACACCCCCCCTCCAGCTCCCCGCAGCCAACACCTGCTGCCATGGCAACCACTCCTGCCACCAACGGGGCAGCCGCTACCATCGCTCTGCGGGACGTCAACGTCTCAGCGTGACGACGGTTCTGATTGGTTTATAGATGGGTGCTGCAAGTGGCAGGTTGCCATGGAAACAGAGTTTAAACACTGGAAGTAGTAGTTTCGTTCCGAACCTGCTCAAACAGTGGCCCCTGGTCCTCAGAGGGGCCACTGTCACGCCACCACATAGAACCAATCCAGTTTCCCGGAGCTAATTTTTTTTTTTATTGGAGTGAGTTGATTGGGTGAGAGTTGACCTGTTAACCTCCTAACTTGAGCAGCAGGTGGAGACAGTCTGAGACCAGGACCAGGACCGGTCCACAGGAAGTCCATGTGGGAGAGAAAAAAGTGCTTTTTATTGTTTTTCTAAACAATAAAAATAAACTATGGACACGTTTTAAGTTGTGAAACAAAAGGTTTTGCTCATCAGCCGAACCCAGACCTGAATCACCTGGTTCACCTGATTCCAGCCGAACCCAGACCTGGATCACCTGGTTCACCTGGTTCCAGCCGAACCCAGACCTGGATCACCTGGTTCACCTGGTTCCAGCTGAGGAATGGTGCTTTCACTTTCTCTGCAAAAAATGTGATTTTAATGAAATCTAACCGCTGGAATCAAAACTAAACCAGGTTTAACTAGACCCAGAACTCTACCTCCACCTGATATGGGCACACCTGCAGACCTGGACCCAGAACTGTTTTTTAGGTCCAGTTCAAACCCACAACTTCAAACCCAAAACCTTCTACTTCGTGGCCTTTCCTATGTGGACTATTTTTTCTCTTAGACATCACCAGCAGCAAAGATCCAGGTTTTCACCAGAACTCTGATCAGAACCAGAACCAGGAAGACCAGTCACCTTGAAAACCAGATCGTTCAGGAAGTTCCAGTTCCCAGCCAACACTGAACGCCTCATCTGAATAAACTGTGAAAAAAGAAAACCCTCGTGAACCCTCAGTTCTACTTCCTGTTGCCGGATGGTTCTGATCCGATTAATCAGATTATTTCAACTGGATCATTGAAGCAGAATTACTAAATAATTGAATTTAATATTTATTATGTTGAATCAGAAATAAGTAAATGTTTACTCTGGTGATGTTTGTAAACAGTTTTCTGTTTTATTTTGAAGGAATCTGAATCAACTTTTTTTTTTTATATTTTCTAATCACACCGGAAATGTTAACTCACACTTCAACCGCTTTGATTTTTTTTTTTATTTATGCACCGGAAGTTTATGATTTCACCTTCAAAATAAAAGACCGAGATAAGAGAAGAAGACGATCATGTGACTTTTATTTATTCAATTGATAATTTTCTGATTTTTTTTTTTTTAACGTGATAAAATCTGAATCTTTCAGATAAAATGTGGATTCTGCTGCCTGACCTGTTCTCATTTATCCAGAACCAGAACCTGGTTTTCTGAACTTGGAATTTAAAAACCGAAAACATCCAAAGTGGAATATTATGTGGAGATGAAGTTCAGGAAAGCAGGAGACCACAGAATAAAAACATGAGATCCTGACATGCTGGATCAGCTGATGAGAGAATATAAATGTTTTTATTTTTAAGTTCAGATCAGCAGGAAGATGTTTCATGATTCTGGTTCTGTTCTAACATCACGCCCACCCAGACGTTCTACCTGTGATGTCTGCACGTGCACGGAAACATCATTTGTATGTGGGTAAATCCATGATTCAATGACTTCCCCTCAGCCTCCACCCGGGAGCCCCGCAAGCCTAAAACCACCAAGTAAAGAAAGATAAACTTTTACATATTTCAATGTGAAATAATTAAATAATTAATAGATTTTAACTTTCATTTGATGTATGTTTCAGTGTTTTCTTAGAATTCTATCAGACAATTATTTTAAAAACAATTTATTAAGATTCTCAAAACCAGAAGTGTGCAATAAAATTACAAACATAAATAAATGGAATAAAACCAGATAAAAAGACATTAAAGTAGAATAAACTGAGTAAAGCTCAAGAGGCGCTCTGGTCAGACTCCGGATCACCAGAGCCTCCAGGTTCAGAGACCGGACCATCAGTACCTTGTTTAAGGTAAAACGAACGACTTTTTCATTGTCACGTCCTGTGTGCATAAAGTTATTCTGTTTGATTTTCTCCACCTTTGTGGATTATTGATGTATAAACTTTTTATTGACAACATAAATTGTACTGAAAATACTGAAAGAAGAGCACATGCAGTGTTCTCCGAAGGAACCAGAACTCCTTTGGTAAGAACCGGGTCAGTTTTCAGTCCTACTAGTTCCTTCCTCTCTCTTATTTTGAAAAGCACAGCCGGAAGTTGTGTGTGTTGTTGCGCGTGTCTTGACGTGGTTCGAAGCAGACGGAGCATCGCGGACCTGCAGCTGCTGGACCAACTCATCTGGACCAGAACCGAACGAGGAACCCCTGGACCGGCGCGGACACGCGGACTGGACAGACAGGTGCGCGGTCACGTGGGCAGACAGACGGATACGGACACGCGCAGTCTCTGTCTCAGCATCCCTCAGAGCATCCGGGGCCGAGGGGGCCACCATGGCGGAGGAGACCCGGGTCATCTATCACCTGGAGGATCAGGAGACCCCCTACCTGATCCGGATCAGCGTACCCGCGCAGCGCGTCACCCTCGCGGACTTCAAGCAGGTCCTGAACAAACCGAACGTCAAATTCTTCTTCAAGTCCGTGGACGACGACTTCGGGTGGGTCACGTGATCGATGGCGATGCTCAGATGGGGGGTGGGGGGGGGTGTTCATGTGATCGACCATCAATGGATCAGCTTTGTCATTAAAAACAGTGACCGCGCACATGCACGGGCTTGTTTGTTTGTTTGTCCATCAGCTGTTTTCCTCTAATCCTCCGCGCTCTGCTCATATGTAACAAACAAAGCTTTTAATGTTCAGACCGAGGCCCGACAGGCGGGTCAGGACCAGGTCTTTAGAGACCGGATCATCAT
>CM047983.1:36204215-36216186 GCA_026261665.1 Melanotaenia duboulayi
CACAAACTCTTCAAGATGCTCCCCTCTGGTAAGAGGCTGCGGTCTATCAGGACCAAAACCTCACGCCATAAAAACAATGTTTTCCCGTCTGCAGCCGGCCTCATCAGCATGGCTCTGACACTGTTCTGCAGTTCGGGTTGGTCGCCGCGTAGTGGTAGGGCATGGCCACTGGTGGGGCCTGGGTTGGTGGGTACTGGCCCTGGGCCAGGTGTCCAGGTCTATTCTGGGGCAGGTTAGGTAGGGGTTCTGGGCCTCTGGACTCTTGGGGCCCTTTGCTCTGGCTGCCCTGGATGGCCGGTGCCTGGCAGGGTTGGCGGCTGCCAATCGTGGCCTGCCGGAGCCTGTGCAACATCGCTGCTCTGGCTGGGGCCTTCCTCTGCTGGCCCCAGAGGAAGGGAGGGGTGGTGTTCGCGGTGGGGGGCTTGGGGTGGTGCTGTAGAATTGCTGGTGATGACCCGGGTCTCTGGGCCGCCCTAGTCTGCCTCTAGCCTCCGGGGGGGCATGGCCTCATCTCTGATCCCTCCTCCTTCCTCATCCTCTGCATGCTGACTCAGCACTGAGGTGTCCAGTGTGTTTATACACTAAGAGATGCTTTGGTTCAGGTGTGTGTTTCTGGTTCTTTGGTTGTTGTTGTGATACACGTTGTTGCTGTCTTGGTTATTTTTTTTAGGAACTCCTGATGATTGTCTGCTTAGTTTACCTGTAAAAGCTGTAGGAAATTCTCTGTTGTGTTTCTGTATAGGTGTAGCAGCTGGTTTTCTGCTGTTAGAAGCAACAAGCTTCAATCCAACCCATCTGTTTTTGTCTTCTCTTTCTTCTTTCCTTTTGGCTTCTTTTCACGGTCTACCATCTTTTTCTGTCCCCTCCTGTCAGGTCCAGCAAGATTACAGAAATTCCATAATTCAAAGTAAATAAATAAAGAATCATATTATCAAGAGCAGCCATATACCCATAAAGCTCTTCTTGGCAAACCAAATTTGTTCAGTACAACACAGAAGCCAGACCATCATTCTGCCGCCACCGTGCTGGACAGGACAAGTTAGGAAAGAAAAAAGAAAAAAAACACCGGAAACTTTCCAGACACGCCTCCCGCTTCCTGTGTAGAGAGAGGAATGGCCACCACTGGCGGCTCAGCAGTATCACTTCCAGGAAGGTAGGAAAAGTATTTCCCTGGATCCCAACTTAGGATCTAATGTTTAACAAGTAAAAGCACTCACAAACCAGCAGAGTTGGCATTTAGCAGAAAAACTGACAAACAGGTCATCAGAAAACAAGACAGGTAGGAGCTGACGGCAAGCCCGGCCCACTGGCGCCATCTTGGTCCTGTAGTGTAGGAACAGTCTAATGATCTTGGCAGAGGCTCAGGTGGAGGAGCGGGTCCCTGTTTATCCCAGATCACCTATCTTTGTGTCCTTGGGTACGGTTTCCCTTACACACAGCTCCCCACCAACAGAACTAGGGCTGAAACGATTCCTCGAATAATTTGAGTAATTCGATTACTAAAAACCCTCTAGGCAAATTATCTGCATCGAGTAATCGTTAAATTCATTATCAATATTCCGCACGTCCACCCAGGCGATTTTCCTTTTTGTTACACAAAGTTCCAACAATCCCCGTCTAACAGCGACGTTCCGGCCGGATAGGGATCGCTGTTACCCAACACAGCATAGCGTAGCTAGCTGCTAACGTTGCGAAAATGAGGACAGGATGGCCGACAGAAAGGAAAGTACTGAGGAGTATAAAGATGAAACGCCAACCAAAAAGGCAAAGTGTGAAAAGTATGGGGCCACTACACTGAACCGCGAGACAAACAGCGCAGCGTGTTTATTGTGAATTAGCGTCCCACAACCTGTTAGCAGGAGACGTCACTGCAAGCCCAGCCCATCATCTCGAGCTGACGGGTAAATATTTCAGTGATTGTTGTCGCAGAAAATGCGTGCAGATGTTTTTGAATACGATGAAACAGGTAAATCTTCTAATGATTTGGTAATTCTATCCTTTTCAGTAAACTACAGACTCAAACTCTGGACAGCTTCGTACAGTCAGCTCCACCATGTTCCCCAGCAGTGTTTACAGAACACTCGTCACACACATGAATCCACTCTCTGTGGTAGAAGATGAAGGAATCCAAAGAACCATTTCTACCTTCATTTCTAAAAATCAGCTTCCTTCCAGAACCCACTTCACCAAAATGATGGAAAAAAGCATGAGGACGCCAAAGAAAAGGTAAAAACTGCCCGTACAGCAGACATCTGGACAAGTGTTGGCACAGAGACATATTTTATCGGGGAGGACTGGAGGATGGAGTCTCAGCCGGGTAACCTCGCCTCTCCAAGAGACACACAGCTGCAAATAGTGGCTGGAAATGTGACATTCCAGCACAGAAAGTGAGGCTGTTCATGACAACGGTGCAAACGTGGTTGCAGCTATGAAAACTGTGGCCGACAAACCCGGATGGGCATCAGTGCGGTGCGCAGGGCACGCTGAACTTAGCTGGTTTAAAATAAAACCAGGACATTTCTAAGTGTGGGGCTTCTGCAGGAGGCCTTACTGAACACTTTAAGCAAAGAGAGCGTTTAACTACATTTTATTTGTTGTATAAATCATCATTTTGTCTGTTTTAATGTAGCTCTTAAAGTAAGCACAAGTCAAATTTAGTCTTTACGTTCTTTATACGGTTACTCGATTACTAAAGTAATCTAAAGCTGCAGCTCTGAACAGAAGAAGACCTGCTCCAGGACCTGGTCTGCCTCACCCTCAGTCTGTAGTCGTCCACCGTCCAGATTCGACTGGCAAAGTCATTGGAGGCAGCCAGCAGGTAGGTTCCCTGAAAGCAACACGGGGCGTTAAACTGTAAACATCATCATCATCATCATCATCATCGTCATCATCATCATCATCATCAGCAGGTAGGTTCCCTGAAAGCAACCCGGGGCGTTAGACTGTAAACATCATCATCATCATCATCGTCGTCATCAGGACTCACAGCGCTGTCGAACTCGATGCTGGTGATTCCAGCGTTGCTACCGGTCAGAGCACCTTTGGACTCACAGCGACCTAAACACACACACACACACACACACACACACACACACACACACACACAGGATTGTGAGAATAACTTGGGCTGGTGAACCACCTGACAAGTGACTGATGATGACATCATGGTAATGACATCATGGAACACTAGTACTACTAACAGTACCACCAACAGTATTGCTAACAGTACTCCAACCCAGTACTCTGATTACTCTGTTCAGTGTGATGAAGGTCTCAGGTTGAAAACTTGAGATCAGCTCCCCCCTCCTCCTGATCCTCCGTTCTGATTGGTTGTTAGATCATCATCACAGGAAGTCTGCAGGGTCTCAGTGCAGACTTCCTGTGATGTCACATTCTGTGTGATGTCAGCAGCTGCTGGGACCATCATTGCATTACTAGTGCATGATGGGAGAAGAGAGCAGGCTGCTGGGAGCCAGAGGCAACAGGAGAGGATTGTGGGTGATCAGACCTTTTACTCCTCATCACTGACCTTCATCACCTGAGCACAGGTAGATGTGTAGGAGTAGTACTAAACTCACCAGCGACGACCTCCCAGAGCTTCACCCTGCGGTCCATCCCTCCTGTTGCTAGGAGACGGGAGCCAGGGCTGAACTTCACGGCATTTACCTCACCATCATGGGCTTCCTAAACGATCGGACACACACAAAGACAGGTTAAACCGTTTCTGAGCCGGCTTTGATCTGATCCAAATGAACCACTTTCTAAGGTCCAGAAGTCGGATTCTGACCACTAGTCCTGATATCCGACTCTTTCCTGAACACGAATGTTGGGAAGCCACAAACATTTCCAAGGAGATGGGATGTTGCTGATCAACGTGACCACTTTAATCTCCTTCAGACGGTTCAAACTCACATGAATCACTTTCAGATGGTTCAAACTCACGTGAATCACTTTCAGACGGTTCAAACTCACGTGAATCGCTTTCAGACAGTTGAGACTCACGTGAATCGCTTTCAGACAGTTGAGACTCACGTGAATTGCTTTCAGACAGTTGAGACTCACGTGAATCGCTTTCAGACAGTTGAGACTCACGTGAATCGCTTTCAGACAGTTCAGACTCACGTGAATTGCTTTCAGACAGTTGAGACTCACGTGAATCGCTTTCAGACAGTTGAAACTCACATGAATCACTTTCAGACAGTTCAGACTCAGAATCGCTGGATGATCTTCTGATGAAACATGGCGGTGTGATACTCACGAAGGCATGCAGAGCTGTAGATGGGACTCGAACCTCTGCACACAGTCCTGACGGCGGTTCAGAGCTCTCTGGTGACGCACTGAAAGAGTTGGCAGTTCGACGCCTGCTGAAGAAGAGGAGCAGTTTGGAAACAGAAAGATTACAGTAAAGATCAGAACGGGAGCGGAGGGTCTGCATAAATAATGATAATATCAGAACTAAAAGTTCTGAGTGAGTTCACATCAGAACCTGGATCCAGGATTGATGTTGGTTGGTTCTGGGCTTCAGAAAGTCAAGAGGCAATACCCCAAGAGTGAAAAAGACTTGGACCAATGTGGTGTTACATGTAAAAAAGTGTGATGGTGATAGACCACGAGACCGGGTCACAGTGGAAAATTTAGGATGCAGCAGCCGACCAAAGTTTTAGCTCTGGTTTGTTTTGTTTATTTCAGTGTCATGCACAAGATGTGCCCTGCCCGCATGAGCTTACAAGACACTGTACTGTAGAAATCAAGACAATTCAAAGATGGCAAAACACAGGAAAAAGAAAACAGAAAACCAAATTCAGGCCACATAAAACCATCCACTTATACAGCAACAGCTACATGGGTGAGGATATACAAATGAGAGGATTATGGGCTGATGTAGGACACTGTTTTCAGTCTTAAATTCCAGGTCTTCTCAAAAAATCCAGCTAACACATAAATCTTCGAAGTATGGGCCGATAGTTTTTACAGGAGGGTCTAGGAAATGTTGCAGGGGTGTGTACTTTTAGTATTGCATGTCACTTCCGCCCCTGTTATGTGTTACTTTATTTACCACAGAAACCACAGATGACTTGAGTTAAGACAGTAAAACTGTGGGAGATGATGAGGTTGAACAAGATGACAAACACTAAGACACACTGAGATAATTAAAGTCTGGACACAGACCAAAATCATGTCCAGATAAAGTTGTCAACATCAGATGAGTCACCTCCGCCTGAAACCTGCCCCGAACAGTCAATAATGTCCAAAACTAAGATCAGCACCTTTCACATCCTCAGGTAGGACTGAAAAAGATGGACACTGGACTCAAATGTCACCTGCTGACCCTTTTGTCCAGGGTCTGACTAACTGGAATGATAACATGGTTCTGATTGGCCAGGTTCAGGTTCTGATCCGATCTGCTGCAGTAATTCTTCTGTCAGTAAATATCAGGTTAACATCCAGTTATGGAAATAAACTCCATGAAACTGGTCAAACCATCCAGAACCAGGTTGTCAACAAAACATGGAACCACAGATCCCTAGAACCAGCAAGTCCCCCTCCCCCCACCCCCAAAACTCTGCATGTAGGGCTACATACCCAAATATGTTGGAGATGGAGTCAAGCAGACCCCCCGGGGGCTGTTGGGAAGTCTTCTTACTGTAACACACACACACACACACGGTCTCAGCTGGATCTCAGAACATACAGTTCTGGCTCTGGTCCATCCTAGGGTCTCACCTGGAGGTTCTGCTGAGTGGCCGATTGGGGGAGGTCTCACCTCCTCCCCCCTTTCCTCCATCCTCTGTCAGAACCTCAATATCGTCATCTCTGAGGAGGAAGTCCGGTCAGAAGAACCAGGAAGTCATACATAACAGAAAGCAGATTTAAATCAACCAGGAAGTACTATCAGGGCAAACAGGAAGTAGAACTCCAAGCAGGATGTAGAATCAGACAAAACAGCATACAGTCCAAACAAAGTGGAAGTACTAACGGTTCGATGGGGAGAGGTTCCTTGGCGGCGTCCGCCAGTTCCTTCTGTAGTTTTGCCTGCCGACGCCTAAAACAGAAACACAACGGGCTACTCGTAACAGCAAAGAAAAAGCCCCACCCCCTCCTCCAGGTGCTTCTCCTACTTGCTGTCCTTCTCGTTCTCCGCATTAAGCCGGTTGGCCTCCTGAGCCTTTTCTGCCATCCAGCGGGACACCAGTTCCTGGTTGTCTTCTGTGGTCTTCCTCAGCTTCTCCTCCAGAGCAGAAAAGGTGATCTGCAGGGCGTCATACTCGTCCTTCAGTGTCTGATTGGCCCGCTCCAGGTCCTGCAGGGACCAGTACGCCACATGATCAGGACCACAGCTAACAGAACCAAGATTAAATCTCCCGACCACTGACCCAGTACTCTGATTACTCTGTTCAGTGTGATGAAGGTCTCAGGTTGAAAACTTGAGATCAGCTCCCCCCTCCTCCTGATCCTCCGTTCTGATTGGTTGTTAGATCATCATCACAGGAAGTCTGCAGGGTCTCAGTGCAGACTTCCTGTGATGTCACATTCTGTGTGATGTCAGCAGCTGCTGGGACCATCATTGCATTACTAGTGCATGATGGGAGAAGAGAGCAGGCTGCTGGGAGCCAGAGGCAACAGGAGAGGATTGTGGGTGATCAGACCTTTTACTCCTCATCACTGACCTTCATCACCTGAGCACAGGTTAATACGCCCTTTAGGAATTCAAATAACTACATGTCCCAGAATGCCATTCAGTAACACCCGTTAACTCCTCCTTATTTACTTTTCTGTTAATTCTTCCCTGTTTACTTTCTCCATTTAGTTTCCCTGATAACCTTTCTGTTTATTCCACTATGTATACGTTCTGTTTACGCCTGTCAATTAATTACTAAGTGTATAAGTATGGTGGTGGGAGCATCATGCTATGGGGATGCTCAGCATGGAAGAGAAGAGCAGTTTAAACCCAGGAAACTTGGGGAGGAGAAACAAGTTGGAAGCAAGGGGAACGGGAAACAGGAAACAGAATGGAAGCAAGGGGACCGGGAAACAGGAAACGGAATGGAAGCAAGGGGACCAAGAAACAGGAAACAGGAAACGGAATGGAAGCAAGGGGACCAAGAAACAGGAAACAGGAAACGGAATGGAAGCAAGGGGACCAAGAAACAGGAAACAGGAAACGGAATGGAAGCAAGGGGACCAAGAAACAGGAAACAGGAAACGGAATGGAAGCAAGGGGACCAAGAAACAGGAAACAGGAAACGGAATGGAAGCAAGGGGACCAAGAAACAGGAAACAGGAAACGGAATGGAAGCAAGGGGACCAAGAAACAGGAAACAGGAAACGGAATGGAAGCAAGGGGACCAAGAAACAGGAAACAGGAAACGGAATGGAAGCAAGGGGACCAAGAAACAGGAAACAGGAAACGGAATGGAAGCAAGGGGACCAAGAAACAGGAAACAGGAAACGGAATGGAAGCAAGGGGACCAAGAAACAGGAAACAGGAAACGGAATGGAAGCAAGGGGACCAAGAAACAGGAAACAGGAAACGGAATGGAAGCAAGGGGACCAAGAAACAGGAAACAGGAAACGGAATGGAAGCAAGGGGACCAAGAAACAGGAAACAGGAAACGGAATGGAAGCAAGGGGACCAAGAAACAGGAAACAGGAAACGGAATGGAAGCAAGGGGACCAAGAAACAGGAAACAGGAAACGGAATGGAAGCAAGGGGACCAAGAAACAGGAAACAGGAAACGGAATGGAAGCAAGGGGACCAAGAAACAGGAAACAGGAAACGGAATGGAAGCAAGGGGACCAAGAAACAGGAAACAGGAAACGGAATGGAAGCAAGGGGACCAAGAAACAGGAAACAGGAAACGGAATGGAAGCAAGGGGACCAAGAAACAGGAAACAGGAAACGGAATGGAAGCAAGGGGACCAAGAAACAGGAAACAGGAAACGGAATGGAAGCAAGGGGACCAAGAAACAGGAAACAGGAAACGGAATGGAAGCAAGGGGACCAAGAAACAGGAAACAGGAAACGGAATGGAAGCAAGGGGACCAAGAAACAGGAAACAGGAAACGGAATGGAAGCAAGGGGACCAAGAAACAGGAAACAGGAAACGGAATGGAAGCAAGGGGACCAAGAAACAGGAAACAGGAAACGGAATGGAAGCAAGGGGACCAAGAAACAGGAAACAGGAAACGGAATGGAAGCAAGGGGACCAAGAAACAGGAAACAGGAAACGGAATGGAAGCAAGGGGACCAAGAAACAGGAAACAGGAAACGGAATGGAAGCAAGGGGACCAAGAAACAGGAAACAGGAAACGGAATGGAAGCAAGGGGACCAAGAAACAGGAAACAGGAAACGGAATGGAAGCAAGGGGACCAAGAAACAGGAAACAGGAAACGGAATGGAAGCAAGGGGACCAAGAAACAGGAAACAGGAAACGGAATGGAAGCAAGGGGACCAAGAAACAGGAAACAGGAAACGGAATGGAAGCAAGGGGACCAAGAAACAGGAAACAGGAAACGGAATGGAAGCAAGGGGACCAAGAAACAGGAAACAGGAAACGGAATGGAAGCAAGGGGACCAAGAAACAGGAAACAGGAAACGGAATGGAAGCAAGGGGACCAAGAAACAGGAAACAGGAAACGGAATGGAAGCAAGGGGACCAAGAAACAGGAAACAGGAAACGGAATGGAAGCAAGGGGACCAAGAAACAGGAAACAGGAAACGGAATGGAAGCAAGGGGACCAAGAAACAGGAAACAGGAAACGGAATGGAAGCAAGGGGACCAAGAAACAGGAAACAGGAAACGGAATGGAAGCAAGGGGACCAAGAAACAGGAAACAGGAAACGGAATGGAAGCAAGGGGACCAAGAAACAGGAAACAGGAAACGGAATGGAAGCAAGGGGACCAAGAAACAGGAAACAGGAAACGGAATGGAAGCAAGGGGACCAAGAAACAGGAAACAGGAAACGGAATGGAAGCAAGGGGACCAAGAAACAGGAAACAGGAAACGGAATGGAAGCAAGGGGACCAAGAAACAGGAAACAGGAAACGGAATGGAAGCAAGGGGACCAAGAAACAGGAAACAGGAAACGGAATGGAAGCAAGGGGACCAAGAAACAGGAAACAGGAAACGGAATGGAAGCAAGGGGACCAAGAAACAGGAAACAGGAAACGGAATGGAAGCAAGGGGACCAAGAAACAGGAAACAGGAAACGGAATGGAAGCAAGGGGACCAAGAAACAGGAAACAGGAAACGGAATGGAAGCAAGGGGACCAAGAAACAGGAAACAGGAAACGGAATGGAAGCAAGGGGACCAAGAAACAGGAAACAGGAAACGGAATGGAAGCAAGGGGACCAAGAAACAGGAAACAGGAAACGGAATGGAAGCAAGGGGACCAAGAAACAGGAAACAGGAAACGGAATGGAAGCAAGGGGACCAAGAAACAGGAAACAGGAAACGGAATGGAAGCAAGGGGACCAAGAAACAGGAAACAGGAAACGGAATGGAAGCAAGGGGACCAAGAAACAGGAAACAGGAAACGGAATGGAAGCAAGGGGACCAAGAAACAGGAAACAGGAAACGGAATGGAAGCAAGGGGACCAAGAAACAGGAAACAGGAAACGGAATGGAAGCAAGGGGACCAAGAAACAGGAAACAGGAAACGGAATGGAAGCAAGGGGACCAAGAAACAGGAAACAGGAAACGGAATGGAAGCAAGGGGACCAAGAAACAGGAAACAGGAAACGGAATGGAAGCAAGGGGACCAAGAAACAGGAAACAGGAAACGGAATGGAAGCAAGGGGACCAAGAAACAGGAAACAGGAAACGGAATGGAAGCAAGGGGACCAAGAAACAGGAAACAGGAAACGGAATGGAAGCAAGGGGACCAAGAAACAGGAAACAGGAAACGGAATGGAAGCAAGGGGACCAAGAAACAGGAAACAGGAAACGGAATGGAAGCAAGGGGACCAAGAAACAGGAAACAGGAAACGGAATGGAAGCAAGGGGACCAAGAAACAGGAAACAGGAAACGGAATGGAAGCAAGGGGACCAAGAAACAGGAAACAGGAAACGGAATGGAAGCAAGGGGACCAAGAAACAGGAAACAGGAAACGGAATGGAAGCAAGGGGACCAAGAAACAGGAAACAGGAAACGGAATGGAAGCAAGGGGACCAAGAAACAGGAAACAGGAAACGGAATGGAAGCAAGGGGACCAAGAAACAGGAAACAGGAAACGGAATGGAAGCAAGGGGACCAAGAAACAGGAAACAGGAAACGGAATGGAAGCAAGGGGACCAGGGAGATGGAAATGAGTCGGAAGCAGCATTACCTGCAGACTGCTCCTCAGATCTCGACAGTCTCCTTCCAGATTGAAAATCTGCTGCTGGAACTCCAACATTCTGAAACACAGTTATTGATCACTGATCGGGAGTCGGTCCCACATCCTGAAGTACAGTTATTGATCACTAATCTGGAGTCCGTCCTACATCCTAAAACACTTCTCACCTGGCCTCATTCATCTGGATCTCCTTGTCCTTTAGCTGGATCTGGTTGTTAAGTTCGATCACGCTCTGAGCCAGCTGTAGGAGAAAACACACAGGTCACAGTGCTTCCAGAACTTTCCCATCAGAGTCAGAAGTCTGGAAATGAGCTGAATCAGTCTAAGGTGTTTGTTGTTTCTATGTGAACACAGCTGATGGAAGCTGAACCGCGACCCAGAGCTGAAACTGGACCACTCGGGGGGCCTTGCGAGCGTGACGTGGTGTGCAAAGTGAAATTTGGCTGCAATGACGTGCGGCATCCCAGAAGAAAAGCCTGTGAAGTGGTCTTGGAGCCTTGAGACGCAGCCGGGCAGCAGTAGATGCTACTGTGCCATCAAACATGTCCAGAACGCTGTTTTAAGGTGGGAAGTTACATAGTGAGATAACTTGATGAGGAGGGACATTAATCCCAATCCGGTGTGTTGGAGTTGGAAACACATAAAACATGCAGGGAAGTGGAACTAGAAGCTGGTCTGATGGAGGGCGAGACTTGATGACCTGGACCTACTGGGGGCGCGTACAGCCCTGACATCAGGGAGTTTTACACCTGGACTGGTTTTGAGGACACGTGTGATGATGACATCACTTCCTGTGACTGACCTCTCCTCGTTTCTTGTGCAGCTCCGTCAGCTCTTCCTGATGGTGAATCCTCATCTGGGCCATTTCCTGCTGTAGGATGTCGCTGCGTCCAGGGTCCCCCAGACTGTGGACAGAAACTCGTTAGAAGACACACCTCAGAGGACAGGTCAGTGTCTCCATGCTCCTGATCTCTCACCTGGACTCGTGTCCCCTCTGAACCTCATATTTGTCCGTCTGGTACCTCTCTGACAGGACGGCCTGCAGGTCCGACTTCTCCAGCAGACGGTGATCTGGAGCCAGAACCAGAATGATAAAAACACAACAGTTGGTCACAGAGTCCATGTCTGGATCCAGACCCAAAGAACTGTTTCAGGAACTGGTCCAAAACACAAATCTCCTTTCATCAGGGTCTGGGGGTTATAGAAATCTACCACACCAAGTTAAACCAGAACCAGACTAGAACTGGGCCAGAACCAATCAGAACTGTACCAGAACAGAACCGGAAATTGATATGAACCAGAACAAAACTGGACCAGGACCAGAGCAAGATCTGAACCAGAAGTGAATCAAAACTGAACTGGAACAGAACTGTACCAGAATGATAACCAGAACAGAACTAGAACCGGACCAGGCTGGTGGATGTAGGGTAACTCACACTGCTGGACGATCTCCTCAAAGGTGTGTCTCTGGACCCGGTCCCTAAGCTTCAGCTGCTCTGAGATGTGAGTCTTCCACTCCACCCGCCGCTCCGCCATCACCACCTGATGAACAAAACAAACACACTATACAACAGATTCTAAGCTTTTCAGCTCAAAAACTATAATTTCTGTCTTGTCGGAAAAAACCCA
>CM047983.1:36504535-36516342 GCA_026261665.1 Melanotaenia duboulayi
ATGAGTCCTCCTTGCTGGTACGTGACAGGTTAGTCTGACATTTTCTGATGTATCTGTGCTTGTATTATATAGCCTATATGCTATGTTTGTTTATGCTATCAGCTATCAAACATATCTTCTTTTTGTACAGTTTAATACAATAATCGATGGAATCATGAAACTAATCCTCCTTCGAAACTAATACCAAAGCTCAACGTGTCTTTTTTAAACTAATTTGTTTAGCACATAGCTGCTAGTTAGCTGCAAAAACCAGACCTTTTTATTCTATTCTATTCTATTCTATTCTATTCTATTCTATTCTATTCTATTCTACAGTCATACAGCAGACGCTTTTCTCCAAAGTGACTTACTTTATCTGGTATCATTAGGTGGTAGTCAGACTGCTGGGAGTCCAGTTGGACCCAGGTACTGTCATGTAGTAACTAAGTCTTTGTTTAATTACGAGATTGTGAATTCATCCCACAACATCATCTTAGGCGTGAGTGCTCGCAACTTACTCAGTACTTGGTTGAGCCAAAGATCTGGACAAATCTTTCTACCTCATTCTGAGTAGAAGAGTTAAGCTAAGTGTGGAAATGCTCCTTAAACAACTGAGTCTTTAGCTTGCTTTTAAAAGTGGATAAGGACTCTGTGGATCGGACGGAGTTTGGTAGATGGTTCCACCACCGGGGAACAACAGAGGAGAAGAGTCTAGCTACTGATGTGGCGCCACCTTGTGGTGGGAGCACCAGGCGTCTTTCACTGGCAGAGCATAACTGTGGAGAGGGAGTGTAGCTCTGGATTAAGGAGTGGAGGTAGACCGGAGCCGTTTGGGTTATTGTTTTGTAAGCCAGAAGCAGAGCTTTGAATCTGATGCACTGCAACTGGAAGCATGTAGAGAACAATTAGCAGCGAAGTGACGTGAGCAACACTAATGGACCTGAGACGTGACACCAGCTGTGAGAGTTTATAATGAGGAACAGTGTGGAAGGGAAATGCTATGCTAACGTGATGTAAACATATCTTGTACTGGCTTATGGCAAGAATCCCCAACTCCGGTCCTCAAGGACCAACATCCTGCAGACCTTCCATGTTTCCCTGCTTTAACACACCCAAATCAATTTAATGGCTCAATAGCAGACAGTTTCAGAGCTTGTCAGACATCTATTTAACTTGAACCAGGTGTTGCAGCAGGGAAACGTGTCATACCTGCAGGATAGTGGCCTTGATGACCAGGGTTGGGAATAACTGGGTTACAGGGTGACCTCTTTTATCCGGACATGTTCTTTTTCTTTTTTTAGACCTCAAAAATGTCTACATGAGCATGTGTGATCTGGTCCAATCTGGTCTGGATCCAGTGATAGGAGAAGGACTGGGTCTGAACCTGGAGCTCATCTGGCCTGGATTCAGCAGTAGGTGGACCGGGTCAGAATGTGTCTCCTATCTACAGAGCAGATTCAGGGCTTTACACATCAGAGCATCACTCTCTTAACGTGCATGTTCTATTGTTTATCACATTAGAGAAATAGCTAAGAAAATATATTATATATCCTGTTTCAGTTCAGTTCTTCATCCTGTTAAAGCTTCTTTTAAAAGTGAGAGAACAGACAGACGAATGTTCAAAGTTTTGTTTTAAACAACACGAGCAGAAATCGAACATTCTCATTACCAGCAGATCTGTTTGAATTAAATAAATTCAACTTGAAGCAGTTCTTTGTTTTCATTTACTCACAGCAGATGGAGGTAAAAAGAAGATGGAGGATAGAAGAAGATGGAGGATGGAAGCAGATGGAGGATGGAAGACGATGGAGGATGGAAGACGATGGAGGATGGAAGACGATGGAGGATGGAAGACGATGGAGGATGGAAGACGATGGAGGATGGAAGACGATGGAGGATGGAAGACGATGGAGGATGGAAGACGATGGAGGATGGAAGACGATGGAGGATGGAAGACGATGGAGGATGGAAGACGATGGAGGATGGAAGACGATGGAGGATGGAAGACGATGGAGGATGGAAGACGATGGAGGATGGAAGACGATGGAGGATGGAAGACGATGGAGGATGGAAGACGATGGAGGATGGAAGACGATGGAGGATGGAAGACGATGGAGGATGGAAGACGATGGAGGATGGAAGACGATGGAGGATGGAAGACGATGGAGGATGGAAGACGATGGAGGATGGAAGACGATGGAGGATGGAAGACGATGGAGGATGGAAGACGATGGAGGATGGAAGACGATGGAGGATGGAAGACGATGGAGGATGGAAGACGATGGAGGATGGAAGACGATGGAGGATGGAAGACGATGGAGGATGGAAGACGATGGAGGATGGAAGACGATGGAGGATGGAAGACGATGGAGGATGGAAGACGATGGAGGATGGAAGACGATGGAGGATGGAAGACGATGGAGGATGGAAGACGATGGAGGATGGAAGACGATGGAGGATGGAAGACGATGGAGGATGGAAGACGATGGAGGATGGAAGACGATGGAGGATGGAAGACGATGGAGGATGGAAGACGATGGAGGATGGAAGACGATGGAGGATGGAAGACGATGGAGGATGGAAGACGATGGAGGATGGAAGACGATGGAGGATGGAAGACGATGGAGGATGGAAGACGATGGAGGATGGAAGACGATGGAGGATGGAAGACGATGGAGGATGGAAGACGATGGAGGATGGAAGACGATGGAGGATGGAAGACGATGGAGGATGGAAGACGATGGAGGATGGAAGACGATGGAGGATGGAAGACGATGGAGGATGGAAGACGATGGAGGATGGAAGACGATGGAGGATGGAAGACGATGGAGGATGGAAGACGATGGAGGATGGAAGACGATGGAGGATGGAAGACGATGGAGGATGGAAGACGATGGAGGATGGAAGACGATGGAGGATGGAAGACGATGGAGGATGGAAGACGATGGAGGATGGAAGACGATGGAGGATGGAAGACGATGGAGGATGGAAGACGATGGAGGATGGAAGACGATGGAGGATGGAAGACGATGGAGGATGGAAGACGATGGAGGATGGAAGACGATGGAGGATGGAAGACGATGGAGGATGGAAGACGATGGAGGATGGAAGACGATGGAGGATGGAAGACGATGGAGGATGGAAGACGATGGAGGATGGAAGACGATGGAGGATGGAAGACGATGGAGGATGGAAGACGATGGAGGATGGAAGACGATGGAGGATGGAAGACGATGGAGGATGGAAGACGATGGAGGATGGAAGACGATGGAGGATGGAAGACGATGGAGGATGGAAGACGATGGAGGATGGAAGACGATGGAGGATGGAAGACGATGGAGGATGGAAGACGATGGAGGATGGAAGACGATGGAGGATGGAAGACGATGGAGGATGGAAGACGATGGAGGATGGAAGACGATGGAGGATGGAAGACGATGGAGGATGGAAGACGATGGAGGATGGAAGACGATGGAGGATGGAAGACGATGGAGGATGGAAGACGATGGAGGATGGAAGACGATGGAGGATGGAAGACGATGGAGGATGGAAGACGATGGAGGATGGAAGACGATGGAGGATGGAAGACGATGGAGGATGGAAGACGATGGAGGATGGAAGACGATGGAGGATGGAAGACGATGGAGGATGGAAGACGATGGAGGATGGAAGACGATGGAGGATGGAAGACGATGGAGGATGGAAGACGATGGAGGATGGAAGACGATGGAGGATGGAAGACGATGGAGGATGGAAGACGATGGAGGATGGAAGACGATGGAGGATGGAAGACGATGGAGGATGGAAGACGATGGAGGATGGAAGACGATGGAGGATGGAAGACGATGGAGGATGGAAGACGATGGAGGATGGAAGACGATGGAGGATGGAAGACGATGGAGGATGGAAGACGATGGAGGATGGAAGACGATGGAGGATGGAAGACGATGGAGGATGGAAGACGATGGAGGATGGAAGACGATGGAGGATGGAAGACGATGGAGGATGGAAGACGATGGAGGATGGAAGACGATGGAGGATGGAAGACGATGGAGGATGGAAGACGATGGAGGATGGAAGACGATGGAGGATGGAAGACGATGGAGGATGGAAGACGATGGAGGATGGAAGACGATGGAGGATGGAAGACGATGGAGGATGGAAGACGATGGAGGATGGAAGACGATGGAGGATGGAAGACGATGGAGGATGGAAGACGATGGAGGATGGAAGACGATGGAGGATGGAAGACGATGGAGGATGGAAGACGATGGAGGATGGAAGACGATGGAGGATGGAAGACGATGGAGGATGGAAGACGATGGAGGATGGAAGACGATGGAGGATGGAAGACGATGGAGGATGGAAGACGATGGAGGATGGAAGACGATGGAGGATGGAAGACGATGGAGGATGGAAGACGATGGAGGATGGAAGACGATGGAGGATGGAAGACGATGGAGGATGGAAGACGATGGAGGATGGAAGACGATGGAGGATGGAAGACGATGGAGGATGGAAGACGATGGAGGATGGAAGACGATGGAGGATGGAAGACGATGGAGGATGGAAGACGATGGAGGATGGAAGACGATGGAGGATGGAAGACGATGGAGGATGGAAGACGATGGAGGATGGAAGACGATGGAGGATGGAAGACGATGGAGGATGGAAGACGATGGAGGATGGAAGACGATGGAGGATGGAAGACGATGGAGGATGGAAGACGATGGAGGATGGAAGACGATGGAGGATGGAAGACGATGGAGGATGGAAGACGATGGAGGATGGAAGACGATGGAGGATGGAAGACGATGGAGGATGGAAGACGATGGAGGATGGAAGACGATGGAGGATGGAAGACGATGGAGGATGGAAGACGATGGAGGATGGAAGACGATGGAGGATGGAAGACGATGGAGGATGGAAGACGATGGAGGATGGAAGACGATGGAGGATGGAAGACGATGGAGGATGGAAGACGATGGAGGATGGAAGACGATGGAGGATGGAAGACGATGGAGGATGGAAGACGATGGAGGATGGAAGACGATGGAGGATGGAAGACGATGGAGGATGGAAGACGATGGAGGATGGAAGACGATGGAGGATGGAAGACGATGGAGGATGGAAGACGATGGAGGATGGAAGACGATGGAGGATGGAAGACGATGGAGGATGGAAGACGATGGAGGATGGAAGACGATGGAGGATGGAAGACGATGGAGGATGGAAGACGATGGAGGATGGAAGACGATGGAGGATGGAAGACGATGGAGGATGGAAGACGATGGAGGATGGAAGACGATGGAGGATGGAAGACGATGGAGGATGGAAGACGATGGAGGATGGAAGACGATGGAGGATGGAAGACGATGGAGGATGGAAGAAGATGGAGGACAGAAGCAGATGGAGGATGGAAGCAGATGGAGGATGGAAGAAGATGGAGGATAGACAACAAAAATGTAGAAGAACAAAAGCAACTACTGGCAAAAATAAACAAAGAAGAAACATAGTAACAACTGGAAAACACAACACCCAGCATGGAAGGGGATATAAAGGATATCGATCATGTAGGACAGAGGTAGCCAACATTGTGCTCCAGCACACCTGACTCAAATTAAGTCAGGTGCGTTGGAGCACGGAAATCTGGAAAACCTGCTGGATTGGTGCCCTCAAGGACCAACGTTAGCGACAGATAACTAGTTATACATCTCTAATTCTTATTACTAGCTGGATTACTAGTTATCTGTTGCTACTTATTATTACTAGTTGGATTACTAGTTATACATATCTACTTATTAACCTGCAACTGGATGGAGTTAGAGGACAAGACTGAGTATAGCTATATAGTATAGAGTATAGCTAGTAGTAGAGATGTATAACTAGTAATCCAGCTAGTAATAAGAAGTAGAGACAGATAACTAATAATCCAGCTAGTACTAGGAAGTAAACACAGATAACTATGCAGCTTGGTCCTCTCCCCTAACTCTCTCCAGCTGCAGGTTAATAAGTACAAAGAGATAACTAGTAATCCAATAATAAAAGTTCTTCATTCCATTCACTACGTCCGACCTGTCATAATTACCACTTTAGTTATCAGTAAATTTCTCTGGATTTGTCATTTCTTCTGTCCCACTTCCTCTTAGTTTTTTTTTCTGTAATATCATGTTTTACTGGTTCATAAAATTAACCTCTTTTTATATCTTTTATATCTCCTTTCAGTGTCCTCAGTTCTTAATCTGATAAAGTTTCAATAAAGATCATTTTTATTTTTACAAGCATTTTGTGGTTCCAGGTTAGCCATGGCAAATATTCATATCTATAAATTTTATTAATGATAAGTGGGGAATTCTGCCATATACTCAAATATAGAAATAACGTCCTTCTATGCCACGTCTACTTCCGGTTCCCTATAAACATCATCCCAGGCTTGTAGCATCGCGTCATCTTTTGTTGCAGCGTTAGCATCCTCAGTACGTGGTGGCTTATAGATGGCACTTCCACCTGCCTGTCAGGTTAATGGCCACATGTCTTTGTTTTGTTCTTCACTTTTTATACGAACCATTCAAATATTCCTCTTTAGTCTGAAACTCAAGCACCCAGCTGGGGTGCAGAGACTTCAGCTGGTATGTTGATGGTAAATAATTAACCTGCCCTCACAGCATAAATTAATTGTAATGTTTTTAATTGAAAATGGATTTATCTTGACCAGAAACCTGGATGATTCCCATCAGTTTAGAAATGGCGACACATCGCCTCGATAGGGTGAAGAAATTGGTATTAACACAAACTAATAAAAAACATTTTTTCTTTTCTTTGTTCTATTCAGAAACGGCAGCTCAAAACTTCATGCTTCATGTCAGAAAGCATGAAATCCTGCTATTAGACCATTAATGTAGGCTACCTCTGCTCTCCCTGCCTATCCACATGAAGATGCTTCCAGTTTTTTGAAGACTGATAAAAATTTATCCACATTTCCAAAATGTAGATTGCCAGAATTCAAAATTAGAAATTGCGAGGTGGCCTGCTTTTTCCAAGTTGGTGTCCAAATGACAGAAACTGCAATCCCTTTATAGTAAAAATGTGTAGACTTCAACCATGTATATCACTCTAACCTTGGTCGGAAACATTTATTTTTCATTAATCACTCTTAAGCTGGATTTATAGTTGTGTGGCGTCTGCATACGGTGTGGCCGGTGAAGCTGATGTTGGTGAAATTTGCTGTGTGTCATGTGTACATGATTGTGTTGCAATTTCTCTTCCTCAGCGAGAAGCTCCAAAAATCCAGAAATATGCAGTTACGAACCCTCTAATCACAATGGAATACTTCCATGTTACCTCGCTGCAAACAGGGCAAGATCTGAAAGAGCTGCATGACAAGCCATCAAAGTCTTTTTCTCCCAAGCTAGTCAGAGCTCTTTTAGGTTCCTACAGCAGGATTTGAATACATAAGTATACTCTTCAATTAGATAGACTATGTTTTCAGAAATGAAGTTGTAATTGCACTGAAACGGTCTATTAGACGGTTCCACGCAGATGAAGCGAATGTCTAATCCAATAGTCCAGCAATAAAACAGAATTTTTGTGTTGTGGAAACAGGGAAACAACAAAAACCTGCAGGATCGCAATCCTCAAGGACTGGAGGTTGACACCTGTGGTGTAGAGGATGGGTAGTTGAGACCCAACATGTTAAGTCTTAAAAAGGATCTTTTGGCAGAGGATTAATTTCTGTGGGAAAGTTGCTCCTCAGTGACTTGTCAATTATCCAGCATAATATAGAGCATTGAAGAGTTAAAATGGATTACAGATCTTCATGGTTACCTAATAAATTGGTAACTTGCATTTTACATTGTTTATCTTGATCTGTTTATTCACTTAGTATTATTTAAAAATCTGTACAATTTGTGATTTTCCACATTATACAAATAATAGGCCTTTTTGTACAAAACTTTTAATTTGCTTTAAAATAAAATATTTGAAAATTAATAATTGGATGCTAAACATACTGAAATTGTTGAAGTAATCTGTACTTAATTCAAATTCTTACTCCCTACTCAAAATCTTCCCTAGAAATTACTTAATCAAGCATGTATCTTTAACTAAGGAAAAAGAAGTCTGTTTTACTTAAAATGACTGAGTCAGTTACTTAAGAATGTTTTAATAACTTTTAACTTTGAGTTAATTTTACATTTAAAAATGATGTAATAAAAACATAGTTAACCAGAGGGTTAACCAGAGGTGGACCAGAGGGTCCTAGATGTGGTCTGGATTTTGGATCAAGGACTTTGGCTCATTGAATGGATGTAGACCATCTCTCATGCAGGAGACCTGAGTTTGAATCTGAATATTAACCCCTTCCAGTTGGGTGCTTGGGTAAGATCCTTAACACTGCTGCGTGCCCTCTGTTGCTTTGGATAAAATTGTCAGCTAAATAAGTTTAAGGTAAATGCTGCAGGTTTACAATGTTTCCCTGTTTTAGCACACCTGACTCGAATGAAATGGATCCAACAGCCTGTGGATTTCGGCATTAATTGAGTCAGGTTGAAGCAAGGAAACACTGAAAATCTGCAGGATTGTGGCCCTTGAGGATCGTAGCAGGCAGCCCTTATGTAGACAGAAATCTAGATGTGGAGCAAAGTTTGACACCCTAAATAATCTGATTAGTGTTTAATTCATAAAGAGATTAAACTGCTTCATTATTACTTCAGAGTTGGTAAAAAGTTAGTATTAAATTATGGAGCTTCTGTAACATGTTTTTATGTCGCTTCAGTCCTGTCAGAACATTCATACACAACATGTAATCAGAGAGCTAAGCAGGTGCTTTACTGATGTGTTACCTGGCTGAGAGCAGGATGATGTGACTCATGCAGGTAACGTTGTGGCGTCCCACCTGGTGAAGTAACTCCTGATGTTGATGCTGATCGGCCAAGTTTACACAAAGATCTCGAATCTGGACATAAAAGGATTTTCACATCAGACAACTCAGATTCTCATTTCTCACCTGTTCCTTGTCTGCTGCTCACCTGCTGCTGGTCTCACCGTCACTTTGGATGAATCTTTTAGAAATCTGAGCAGGTAAACGGTCTCTCAGCAAGCAGTTTTTGAAATAAGTGACTTCTGTGCCTCCTCCAGTCCGATCTGGTATTAAAATTTCATTCAAACTGACTCACCTCCTCCTCCTGACAGCATCATGGTGGGGCTGACGGATGACCTTCCCATCCTGCTGGAAACTGGACTCGATTTTCCGTCTCTTTCTTTGCTGTCATGTCTGGGCAGAGACCTTGAGTCTCCTGCAGAGACATGAGATCCAGAAGGACAAAGAGATGTCAATTTTTTTGTTTCATTTTTCCAAAAACAGAGATATGATTTAATCTCTAACATGAAAAAACTTTGTTTGTAAGAAATTTTTGGCAAGTTGTCCAAAAATGTAAAGATCCCTTTCAATTATGGTCTGATGAGACCGGAACTTAACTGGTGAACCCTTGGGGCCTTCCAGTTTGGCTACATGAAGAATGTGCTCCCAACTCCAAAGTAAAAAGCAGCCCATACTCACTCCATTTCATTAAGTGTTTTATGAAAGTAAGAAATAAACATGAGGGCTTCAAAAGGACAGGACAGTCCATGCGGTATGAACTTCACAAGGGAGACAGAGACAACCGGACATCACCTGCTAGCAGCACCATAGAGGATAACAACATGCTAATGGATGCAGGAGAACAAGTTAGCATCGCAAGCCTGGACCTCATACTCAGAGAGCTGAGGGAATTCAGGAAAGACCGCCGTGTTGAAGGAAATCTGATAATGGAGATGAAGACAGGATCTTGGAGGCTGAAACTCAAATGCAAGTGAATGATAATGGAGATGCTCAAACTGCATAACAAAATGGATGCAAAGCTGACAGATCTGGGAGGCCGGTACAGAAGAAGAAATTTCAGAATGCAAGGTGTCAAACATGCCATGCTACAACGCTGCCATATTAGCCAGCTACAGAATGAAAGAAGAAATCCTGAAACTGGCCTGGTAGAAACACGATTGAATATGTTGGGAACAGGATTAACCTGGATCATGATTATCCGACCAACCAGTTGAACCATAGATAGTATGCAAAGGTCAGATCTTTACAGAAACACCTCAAAATTCTGTTTCCACACTAAAAAAAAGGAAAGGGTGATTGAAGTTGAAACAGAAAGGCCACCAGCTGCAAAGCGTCTATGAGTTAACTCAACCAGGTTGTGTAAAACCAAATGGGTAAATCAATCTTAAAACAAACTGTGGCTAGATATTCAGGTCCACTTATGTCTCTGAGCTATAAATAACAATCTGTGGCTAAAACAATAATCATTAATACCCTTAACTGTCCCGGTGCAGCGTAGGAAGCAAATCTAGAACCAGGGAGGAAGAATAATGGATTTGATGATAAATTAGAAAATGCATAAAACAAACTAAAAAAAAATAAACTAACTAACTGAAGTAAGTTAAAATTAGGGCTGTCACATGATTAAAAATTTTAATCTGATTAGTCACAGCTTACAAATTAATCATGATTAATCACCATTCATGTCTATGCCTAAAATCTGCCCGTTTTTACTGCATCGTATGACCAGAATGAGCTGATGCTACAAATATTTGCTGTTAACTGAGCTTCTCTTGGGTAAACATCAGATGACCCAGGGTCATTAAACGCAGCATGTAATGTACTTCTATATGTTGTTCTTAACCATCTCTACCATGTTCTAGATCATCATCCAGCATCATCTTACCAACCGTCTCCATGGTGATAATTTCTGTCCTACAACCAGCAGATGTGACGACTGACATTAAACAGCCGACGTTGATGAAGAACCTCTGATAAAACTGATGAGCTGGATAAAAACAGCTTTTTCTTTTTATCAGTGAAGTGTGAGTGTTTCTGTAGCCGTGGTAAAAGTCCTACAGCAGCATCACCCAAAGTAAACACCTGCTGATAAAATACATCATTGGCTGCTTGTTTTACTAGTTTTTATTCACTTTTTTTTTTACATGCTTTTCCTGGTCAGTGCTCCTGGCCCCCCCATCAGAACTTTTCTAGACCCGTCCCTGCATAGCTGAAGCATAAACCCTGTTTACCACCAGCAGCTACTGTGTTAGAGAAGGTCCTGCCAACAACCAGACTTTGGGGTAAATATGTAACGGTGTGAACCATGAATGCTAGTTTCCACCTTCTCAGCTGATCCATAAACACACGCAGCAAGAGAGAAAAGTCGATCAGCTGATCACCGACAGCCGCCATGATTCATGGAGCAACATGAGAGGAGAGGGAGGAAGCAGCTACTGCAAGCCACCCAGCTGATCTTCTCCATGATGGGTGTATGGGACTTGATATGCAATTAATTAATTATTCTATTCTACTATTCTATTCTACAGTCATTTAGCAGATGCTTTTATCCAAACAAATTACAATACATTACATTAATGCATTAACTACCGTTAATGCATTAGTTTTGACAGCCCTAGTTAAAACGTAAACTAAATGATATTTTGTTACAAGGCCAACATTCAACTTTTGTAATGACTGAGCAAACTGTGCAGATTAAACTCTTCATAAAAACTTCACACAATCCCACTTAAAAAACCTGAAATATGTCTTTGACATGATATGATGCTTAGATGTGTGTCACACAGAAATGCCAGGGCAAACAGTATATAAATAAAAGTTGATAAACCAGGACAGAAAAACATCAGGATAAAAAAAAAGATGGGTGAAACGGCATAAATAAATCCATTTTAATTTATTTTAATTAGCATAAATTTAGAGAAGCAATGGGACAGAAAAAACAAATCCAGAA
>CM047984.1:597455-607738 GCA_026261665.1 Melanotaenia duboulayi
GGAAACAGGGAAACAAATGCATACCTGTTTGTGTCATTCTGGGCAAACGTGAAAAGTTCCTTCTGATATATATCAAGACTTATTATATTGAGCTGATGTGAGACGTCTATGTATGCGACTTGTATTGATGACACAGATGTTGACGTGTAAACAAATACAATATCCCGTATGTCTGTTGTATGATAACTCTGATATGGAAGATCTTCACTTAGCAGCTCAAACAACTGACACAGTCTTTCTGAGTAACTTCTCAGGAGCTCAGCGCGTCCTTCATCATGTTGAGAAAAATCATCAAATGCAGACATGAAGTTAGAAGCTTTAAAAAAAAGATTTCTGGGAAAATTTAACTTATTATTGAATAAGCTAAAACTTCAGTGCTGCTGAAAACCCTGATGGTAAGGCTGTAAACTTGTCTTCTCAGGAAGTCGCCATTTTCATCATGCCATTCATCAGAGTTACTCAGGTGTTCCTGCTGCTGGCCCTCTTCTACCTCACGGCATCACTTCCTGTCAGGTACCGTTGCAAAGAGCTAACAAGTCCCAAACCGTTGTGGCTGAAGTAACTTTGAATGAAAAGTAAGACATCTCTCTTCATGTTACTCACCCGTCTTCCTGTCATATGACCTGCAGGGACGAGGATGAGATGGAGAATTTTCTAACTCAGATGCGACAGATAAACACACCATGGTCTCTGGCAGGAACCTCTGCAGACCCCCTGCTGGAGGTCCAGCTCAGGTGAGTTCAGACCATGGACCTGTAACTACTTGTTTTATACAGGAATGAAGAATGAGGAGAAAGGGAGATATTTCTGATTGTTTTGTAAAGAGCAATGACACAGGAAATCAGAACTGCTGAGAGAAGTTACCGATCCTCGTACTACCACAACAAGTGCCTACTATGCCCCAAAACAACCACCCTAACCTTCTATGGACCTTTTATGAAGTTCTTCCAGTTTTTTCCACTTGATCCAGATTATCAATGCAAAATGTTTTATTTATATATCACAGCAGTGTATGAGAGTGTTTTAGAGAGAGGAACACAAGACTTTCTTTTCTTAGTATTTGGCCTCCATGATAAAGTCTTGCCCACCTTCTGCCCCCACAATGTATAAAAGCCCCACCACTGCATGAATGCAAGGACTCCAAATTACCCAGAAAGAACCTGCAATGTAATGATTTAATCAATGTCATTATCTGCTAGTGCTTAAACAGATTTAAGTAACTATGTAAAAGACATATTTCATTAGACTTATGACATGAAGCTATTCAAAACATCTAAACAACGTTTAATATCATGCATCGAAATCATGAGGCTGAGTGATGTCTTCTCCTGGTTGTATTCCAGGCAGCTCATGTCTGCAGGTCTGGACCGCCGGAGGCAGCTGGGAGACATTGAGTTCTCTAACAGATACGCAGAGTTCCTGCGATCTAAAGCCAAACACAGCTCCATCTGCGCCTTCCTGCGCCGCATGCAGGGCGTCAAGAAGAGGTGGGAAATACTGCAGGGACATTATAACAGAGCAATACCAAGACACACCGCAAGTTAGGCTATAAACATGTAGAGCTGTCAACATTAGACACAACAGAGTTAACATGTCCACAGCGATGACATCATCATCCTAACTCAAACCAGTTAATCCATCAAAAACAATCAGGACGTCTTTCTTTATGACAGTTTGTTGATACAATGGCATTTTCGTCACAGTGGCATGGGAGGAGAGATGGAGAGAGTGAACCTGCTGCTGAAGCAATACATGTGTCCGTCCATCTACAGCAACAGCCTGACGGACCTGTAGGGGGCGCTCCGCAGAGACACAGATATTCAACCTGACTGCATGGACACATGTCTTGCTGGAGCTCTGGATTTCTTTCTTGTATTTCTTGTATTTCATGGGGAAAAAGACACCTTTGTTATTAAAAATAATAATAATTTCAGATGAGTTGTGTGTTCAGTTATTCCATGGAGCATTTATTGTGTATATTAAACTATTTCTGGTGAATGGATATCAAAAGGCTGACACTAAAGTCTTTAAGTTTAACTAATGACTAAATCTGTTTTGTAGTTGCATTATATGAAATTTAACAAAACCTTTAAGTTTCTTCTCCTCTATATGTGGGGGTCAAGGTGTGTGTATAACACCTGAACAAACTGATGGAAAATGCTCAAACTTCAAAGATTTTCAAGACTGAGCTTATTCCTTGTTATACCTGCCACCTAAGAAGAGTTGTGTGTATGGCTGTTAGAGCATGAGAGAACACAAAGCACAAGAGGCTTTATTTGTTTTCATTGGTGATATTTGGGTTCAGTCTGTGTTTACACCCCTGTTGTGGTACTACAGTACAATGACAGAGCAGCTTTATTCGGATGAGAAGGGAAATATAATAAATGCTTTTCTGGAAATAAAAATTAATAAAAAATATATCTCAAATGAAAATCAGTATTAAATATCAAGACATTTTTTCAATATTGATGTTTTAGCTTTTCTTTTTTTAATAATTTAAAATAACAAAGACTAAAGTATTCCAATATTTAATTTAATAGATTGTAAATATTTTTATTTTATCGCCTGTCTGCCTCTTCGTCATCCATCATCCATACAGTATACTCTGAGGCAGGGTACACCATGGCACCAGCCTATCGCAGGGCCAACACAGAAAGACAAACAACTACTCACACTCACTCCTAGAGAAAGTTTTTCCTCCTTAACCCCTCCTTTATACCGGTTTAGTCAATCGTCTGGTTTCCACCGGGTGCCCTGCGGCACGTATCAGAAGCATCCCAGAAGCGCATTGTTGCAGCTCTCCACTAAATTTACACGCCCAGTCTATTTTTTAAGCTTCACACACCCAGAATGTGTCAATTTACGCAGACAGGCACAGACAGGAAATCGGACATGGAAGCAGTGTAAAAGCTTCGGTATTTTTCAAAATAAAAGCCCAGATGTGCGCTGCCGGTCAGGGGAGTGTTTTTGTTTGTTTTTTTTCGTCATCATAGACAGTGAGACGTTTATCCTGGAAGTGGAGAATCACTAGATTCCCCTCTCCTCCTGTAATTTAATGATCTCCTGCTAGGTGTACTGCACTCGCGGGTGATCCACACCTGACACACTCCCCGGTATAGATTGTCGCGCTACTAAAGTTGGAACAAAACCGTGGTGCAGCCCTAACGTGGCGCACACGCACCCGGTGGAAATGAGGGGTTACTCTCCTAAAGGCCAATTTCCACCGAGTGCACCGCATTCCAGCTGCACTGCAGCCTTTGCAGCCATTTCAGTCAGTTAGTTTTAGTTCACACTGAGCATGCCACAGTACATGTCAGAAGTGTCCCAGAAGGCCTTGTCACAGCTGTAGGCTTAACAAACACGTCAAGTTTATCCCCCAGTTTCCACAGGGTGAGTGTGCGCCATGTTCAGGCTGCGACGGTTTCCCTCTGACCTCCACGGTGGGTCAATTCACACAGAGAGCGTGTCAGGAGTGTAATCCGCCTAGCATGATATGTGAGATCACAAAATGACAGGACAAGTGGAGAATCTTGTGATATACTTCCAAGATAATCGTATTGTTGTGCATGATATGAAAAAAAAAAACTGAGCTACCCTGACCGATTAATGACATAATGTTTACATGTTTCAGTGGCGCAAATCTGCACAGAGACTTTTATTATGAAAATTACCGGAAGCATTTACCTGTCTCCCGTGTCTGATTTCCTGTCTGCCCCCCTCTGCTCTACTGAGTCTTTGTTCATATCTGCTGTGTGCATTATGTAATTTTCCAATGGAAATTTTGGAAAATAATATAACGCATACAGCAGATATGAACAAAGACTCAGTGGTCCAGGTAACAGGAAAATGTAGTAGAGGAACATGGAAGACGTTTTAATGTAATGTGAAGGGATAATCAATTAATGTTGTCTTCACTGTCTTCACTTATGTGCAAACATGTTGAAATAAAATGTTTCAAATCAGATCTATAGATAAAAAAAAGAGTCCAGAGAAAGATAATACACAGCTTCCCAGCAAACACACAGGGACATTACAGTTTTATGATGGGTAAAAGTCCACTGAAGCCATAACAGCAGCAGATAAGCAGAGAACAGGCAGAAGAGGATCATTTATGCAGAGCAGACGGAGACATGGATGGGATTGATCCCCTTTTCACTTCAAGCAAATCCTTCAGCTTTCTGCTGCTGCTGATTCTGCTGCAGACATCCACCGGACAGCAAAGTGAGTTCTTATTTCTGCCGCTTACTTCTTTTATCTGATTGTATCTCTTCACAATAAATCATTTGTTGATTACATTGTCCCAACAGATACATGAGGTACATAAATATCAGCGGTAACAGCTTACACTGTAGATATGTTGATGAAGAAATAAAAAAAATACACATGCAGATGAAACGGAAAACGACTTATACGAGCAGCATCGTGCCATCGCGTTAGACAGTTGAAGAGTTCAAGGGTGGAAAGATTTGCTTCCAGTGCTGGCTATTTTAGATGTGAAAATTAATTTAATTAATTATTAAGAAATCAGAAACTTCGAAATGCCCCAAACCCAAACAGCAAGACAATCTATTTAAAACTAAGGCGATGTGTAGCTTTGGACGTGTAAGTGCAGTATTATTTTTACCCTATTTTATGAACGAGTTTGTCACTCACTTTACAAGACAACTAAAAAAATGACGTATTACTGGGACACAGTGGGAATATAAGCAAAAACTAAAAAATCATTTGAGAGGGAGTTTTAAAAATGTTCTTTTATTTCATTAGAAATATTTTAAATGCATCCTAAGCACTATAAGAAAGTAGTAGTAAAATGAAAAAAAACTTTAAAGTGAGGAGCATGTTACAAATATGATGTTCTGTGTATTTAATGCCAGAACAAAAAGGTAACTTTTTGCTCTCTTAGGCGACATATTAGAAATTATACATATTACATGAAACTTCTAAAAATAACGTTTTAGAAGCATCTTACTAAGAAGTGCCTCATCATGTATCGTATGGCTCACTGCAGCTTCTGTTGCTTTGCCAAGTAAAACATTGTACTGACTAGCTTCTCAGTACTTTCTCTTTACTTTAGAGTACCACAAAAACAGTAAGATGGCAAGTAAAAATGTCATGTTACCAGTTTGTTTGAATATTTGCTTGAACCATGGGAAACAAAATTAAACAAAACTACTGACAGGATAACAGTCCAAGATGGCCGCATGCAGCAGGGCAGCTGCCATTTTTGTTCTCTCTCTGTGAGCCTTTGGTTGGGTGGTGTAGCTGGGCCAAATTTCCTGAACTAAATAACAACTCACCAGCTGACTTCTGCAGAAAGTCAGGGAAGTTCTCTGCATCACAAGTGGCTAACTCATAGGGAAGGGTAGGAGGGGAACAAGGAAGGAGTAGGTTGAAACGGGTGCTAGAAGAACTAAACTCTGAGCTGCCTGTAGCTAAGAGCTAACCTAGCTAACCTGGAGCTAACCTGGAGCTAACGGTAGCCAACCAGCTAATGGAGGCAGGTGGGCTAAAGCTAAGGTGCGCTGTTGGCCAGCTAAACAACGCAGTTGTGCTACACTCTCTCTTCTTCTTCTGTTAAATAACATCTAAACGGATGAGTTAGAAAAAAATTCACCTCCTCAAAAGATTAATGGGTCAACTATTAATCCTAAAATGAATTTTTGTACCAGGCTTTAAACATGAAACATGAAAAACTGAAGCCATTTTTAAATGTTTTTGCATTTTTCCAACTTTGTAGTGAATCCCTTTCCTTGTGCCCCATTTCTTGCAGCTTTGTAAACTGCAAACAGCCTTCATGGTTTCTTTAGTAAACAGAGAGTAAACACAGAAAGCTCCCATCATTAAAATAGCAAATATAATTATTTTATATTATTTTATGATTGTACCAGCGTGGGCAAGAAAAAAAATAAAATAATAACATTTTCATGTTAGTAATAGAGTCCCCACCTGGATTTAAATAAACAAACAGGTACTATTGGATATTTACTGCATTATTATCTTTCAGCTGGGAACAAGTAATTTAACCCCAACTGATGCTGTAACTGCTAAAGTCCATGCTAGTCCATGACAACTCCCAGATTTCTGGCTTTGTTGTTAGTTTTAAACTTAGCTGTTTGAAGCAGAGTGCGGATTCTTAATTTTTCTTCCTTGCCTCCAAGAAATATTATTTCAGGTTTGTCTTCATTTGCCTGAAGGAAGTTCTGGCATATACAAGACCCACTTTTTAAAAAGGACTCAAAACAATTAATTACAGTGCCAAAAATAAGTGCTACTCAGTTTTTCAGGTGGTTTAGTAAGACTTCTGATCCACCTGTTAAATGTTGCACTGAGACCCAAAAGTACCAGGACGGAAATGTTTCCACTATATAGTGAAAAATGAATGTAACACTGAATTGAAATAAATCCTGTGACATTGCAGAAGCTTATCAAAACAAGGCCACAGCAAATGTGTGCCATAATCAAAGCTAAAGGTGATCTTGGGGACTTTTTCTTGGGGGCAACTTTTTGTTGGCCAGGCAGTGTTCAAGACACAACAATAAAACTGACTTTGTATTTTAATGTAGGCCAGTTGTAACACCTACATTTCTCTTTCAACAGTCTGTACAGCAACAAGTCCTGTAAGCATTCCAGAAAACAACAAGATTAATGATGTTGTGACCACAATCAATGTCCAGGCAGGAGTTACTCTTGCACTTAAATCTCCATCGAACAACCCTGACAACCCATTCAGGATTGAAAGTAACCAGCTGATAGCCACAATAGTGTTCGACTATGAGGTATTTTCATGACTAATGGCACCGTAAGGTTCAATGCCTCATAAAGCATAAAGTGTAGCCTAACCTTGCTTTTTTTCTTTTTTCTTTTGCAGACAGTAAAAAGTTATGTGGTCCAGATTATATGCACAGAAACAGCAACAGGATCACAGGTAAACTGTCTTGGTAAATGGGCTGTACTTATATAGCACTTTTCTAGTCAGGTTGACCCCTCAAAGCTCTTTAACACTGCATGTCACATTCACCCACACAGCACTTCTATTGTTATATACTAAGTGCTTTTTCCTATTTCACACACATTTATACCCCGATAGACACATTGGGAGGCATCATGGGGTTCACTGTTCACAATGATTGATGTCTATCAAACTCCAAGCTCCCTGTAGCTAACAGCTAACTGAGCCAACTCGGATCGAATGTGAGCTAACCGGCTAATGAAAGTAGGCGGGCTAAAGCTAAGGCACGCTGTTAGCTGGCTAAAAACTGCATTTGTGCTACACTCTCCCTTCTTGCCACAGAAACTGGATACCTGTCACTCAGAAGGACACACCCCTAATTATGCCGAATTTCAAGATTAAATAACATCTGAACGGAGGAGGGCTGCACGGTGGTGCAGTGGTTAGCACCGTAGCCTCACAGCAAGAAGGTCACTGGTTTGAATCTCGGCTGGGGAGAGGCTCGAACCTTGAGGGCGTGGCCTTTCTGTGTGGAGTTTGCATGTTCTCCCCGTGTATGCGTGGGTTATCTCCGGGTACTCCGGCTTCCTCCCACCATCCAAAGACATGATGTTAGTTTAACTGGTCGCTCTAAATACTCCCTAGGAGTGAGTGTGAATGGCCCTGCGATGGACTGGTGACCTGTCCAGGGTGTACCTGCCCCTCACCTGTTAATGCTGGGATAGGCTCCAGCTTCCCCGTGACCCTTAATGGACTAAGTGGTACAAAGAATGATTGAATGGATGGGTTAGAAAAAATGTTTTGCAAAGCATCTGCAGGATCCTGAACATGCTGAGGTATTGGGAATGTTTTGTTTTTTTTGTTGCCTGTGTGTCCTTTGAAACGGTTGCAGGTGTTTCAGGACTCATTTCCTGGTGTAAGTTCTCAATTGCACTTGGCTGAAGTCCTTTTATAGATTAAATTATAACCATGACTAAGAAAGATTATCTAAAGACTTGAGTTTATTATACACACTTAAAAACAAAACTTTGAGAGAAGGTAAAAGACAGAAGGGGTAAACTGTGTTCAATAGCTTACCTTTTATGTGCTCTACAGAGGTTTTCCAACCACTTATGTCCCATCCAAGAGGTTCCAAGTCCAAATTCAAATGAAAAATCTGGTGTTCATTCTGAGACTGTATTTGATAAATCCACAATGATTATTTCTCACATTTCTGCAATGAAAAAAGATAGATATTACCACTATGTTGTTAAGAGACCTCTATTTTCACCCAGAAATTATGATGAAGCCACTTCATGTTAACCTTTCGACCAATCAGAAGTTGTGAAGGGCAACAATGGCTCTATGAATGTCCACCTGGGATCACCAGCTCCAGTCCTCAAGGGCCAGTGTCCTGCAGTTGTTAGAAATTTCCCTACTTCAACATCAGATTCAAATAAAAATAGATCTCCAACAGCTTGTTGTCAAGTTCTGCACAAGTCTGTTAATGACCCAATAATTTAAATCAGGTGTGTTTCAGGACACCGGCCTTCAAAGACCTGAGTTGATGATCCCTGATGTACATAATGAATGTCAGCGTGCCATCAAAAAGAGTCAGAAGCACAGAAGCATTTATGTTTGGAAACTTATGTCGTGTTGTTTAATGATCTTCCTGCTATGGATGTGCAGGTTAGAAAATTCCCCAGGCACCCAAAAGTCTTAACAAAGAGCTGTTCCACTCAAACCCCCTTCATCACACTATAAAAGTGCAATAAAAAACGAATAAAATGAATAGAAAACAGGTAATCAGAAACTAACGATTCTTTGCTTTCAGTTGGGCCTCAACATTGTTGTACTGGTGGACAATGAGAATGATAACCCTCCAGTCTTCGACCAGAACCCGTACACTGTCAGCATCAACGAGGTATGGCTTGAATAAACGCCTACATCAGTTCATCGTTGCATTTGAGTTGTTGTGTCTGGTTAACTTGTGCAGACCTGGTTATAACTGCGTGTATACCTCAAACAGGCTTTGTTCCGTTTTCCTTTCAGATGTCTCCTGTCGATACAACCGTGGGCCGCTTTGCTGCCACAGACCTGGACACACCTCCTCAGCTCTTCTACACACTGACATCTGTATCTGTAATATATACATACACACACACACACTTTTTTTTTTTTTTTGTTTCCCAGCAGTCTATAGGCTTGCTCTTACTCAGATTCCAGACACTCCTATCTTTAAGGACAATTATCTGGGTTATTTTTTCTCATCTTCATTTTTAATTTTTGCAGAATGACTTTAGACTTAAGGGCCCTACTATTCCAGAAATCCTTGTTAACACACGCCTTGACTATGACAAAGTCAAAGAGTTCCAACTCCAACTACAAGCCCAAGTGAGTATTGCTCATTGATCATTTACACTTGATTTTTTTTTCCTTCCAGCTTGGAATTTAAAAAGAAAATCTACTGTGACCATAAGTTCAATATGTTCTCTCAAATGTTGTATTTTAGGACACACCATTGGATTCAATACCGAGTGGGCCCTCATTCACCGCGACCACAACCATAATGATTACTATCTTAGATGGGGATAACAGACCACCATGGTTCAAGCCCTGCAACACTTATGACATCGGTGGAGTTATAATTTGCGAGAACACTGGCTACAACGGCAGCGTGAACTTAAATGAACAAGAGGTGGGTCACTTCCACTGTGGTAAGACGACCTACCAGAGCTTGGTGCCTGAAAGTCTGGAGGTTTTTGGTTGATCTTTCCAGCCATGCATGGTTAGAATAATTCTGTTGTAAATGCCCATTTAAATGACAAAAATGATCAGATACAGTACATCCCCCTTTAGTTCCAGCAATATAAAAAGGTATGACATGCTGTTTAATGACTTGATATTAACAGTTTTAAAAACAGACTTGGGCCTTAAAACAACCTTACAAAATCCCTTTTGTAAAGATATATTTGTTTTCCCTCGTCAGACTGGAGTGTTACCTTTAAAACCAGGGCCTCTATATGCCGTTGATGGAGACTCTGGAATAAATGAGGAGATAACATATTCATTCTTAAGAGGTAAGCAGTTTAAATTATGGTTGTAGCTGGTTTTCCAATTTGACACCAACATGTGGGCAGGTAGAAGCAACTCAGTCCACCTCTGTTTTAGGAAATGAAGACGGCCTGTTTGAGATCAACCCAAACACTGGGAACATCACCATGCTGAGACCAACAGATGTACTGGGGCCAATCAGACTGACAATCCTGGTAAAGTATATGATAATGTTCTTTGGTGCGTCACCAAAACTATTTTTATGTTGAGCTGTTAATGTATATATATATATATATATATA
>CM047984.1:641067-652810 GCA_026261665.1 Melanotaenia duboulayi
GGTGTGTTTTCCATGAAATAGTAAAATGTCTCAGTTTAACATCTGATGTGCTGTTTATATTCTGTTGGGAATAAAATATGTGTTGATGACATTTATAAATCACTGCATTTTGTTTTTATTTACACTTTACACCGTCTCCTAACTTTTGGGGAAATGAAGTTGTTTAACATTTTAATAGTTAAAAGGCTTCTGCTGAAAAAACAAACCAAAAAAACTAATAAATAAATAAACACTTTCAATGGTGCTGGAGTAAAGAGGGTTTTCTCACCACTGGCTCAGAGACTTCAGGTACGATGCTCCACTGGATCCTCCAGCCTCTGAGAGCAGAGTTTCATGAAGTCATTTCACATTCATGGGAAATTTAAATGAATTAACAGTCTGTGGTTCATCGCAATGTTTTTCAGTCAGAATCCACAGTTTTGATGCACCAGCTGCTTGTATGGTTTATTTTTTATAGCTCCCGTGTTTGGCTGACTGGAGAAAAGTCATGCAAAGTAGTGTGTTCCCCAAACAGAGATGGCTCTAGCTCCTAAATTTGAATTTGACCCCAAAACAGCTGGCTTTTAAAACTAAATTTGTTATGAGACAGCACACGTATGAAAAGGCTTGTTTTCTCTCAAGCACTGAGCAGCTATACTAACAGCTAACCAGTCATTGCTCCAGGAAAACATGCCATGTATGTGACACTCTTCAAAAACTTACAGCAAAGAGGGTTTTACTCTTTTACAGCTGCACACTGTCAGACTTCTCACACAGCCGAAGGAAAGATGTTCCCAGGCTACAGGGCAGTCCATCTGATCGTTTCCTGTTACAAAAACCTGGGGTCTTGTTTCTAAAGCCAGCGTAGGAACAAAAACCGGCGTACGCCAAATATAGTCAACTTTTAGGATTTATGAAAACCAAACTTGACTTAAAATGTTCCTACCTCCACGGCAACTCTGACCCAGCTGTACGCACAAAATCTGGGAAAGCGGGTAACGGCGACACCACCGGTCCAGAGTAAGATCAAGGAAATAGACATTTCTGCACCATCTACAATTACCTTTTACACCACTTGTTAGATGTTAAAGCCGTTTGCAGAAAGCACCGAGCAACTAGAAAGAAATATTATTTAACACTAAATAAACTGCTACCAGTCTCAGATGTATCTGTACACATTATTTTATACATTAAAACAAACTACCGGCATCATTGCTGTCATTTAGCAGACGCTTTTCTCCAAAGCGATTCACCACTCTGGGAATCGAACTTCGGCCTCCCGCATGGGAGATGGATACTCTACCGACTGAGATATCTGTCTCCACCTGCTGCCACCATGTGGGCGGGGCGAGGCCCTCCCTCATGTGCGCCCGCTTTAGAGTTGATTCTGATTTATGAACAGAAACAGGTGTAGGACATGCATGGGCACACTTTTATAAATCTGAAAGTAGAAGCATTTGCTTTTTGTGTATGCAGTTTGATAAATGAGGCCCCAGATCATTTTCTTATTTCTGTTTGTTCTTGCCAACATGAGCTGCTGCAGTCTAAGATGCAGAGTTGAAGGAGGCTTTAAAGAAATGTTGAGAGGTTGAACTGTGGTTGGAGCCAATTAGAGAAGAAGACATACTCCATATTTTAGTTATATTAAGGCACAGTACATTAGATGCTTTTATTGGACAGTTGCTTGAGTAGAGAAACCTGCAGCACAGGACCACGGGCTGGGATTTTAACACGACTCAGCTGCATTAAAGTGGTGAAGGTAGCAGCTCACACCCACTTTTGAGCAAATTTCACCATATTCAATGTGTTACAATAATATCCAGTTTCATTATTAAATTCCCTTTTTCCATCTGTTTTCTGCATCGTAGAAATCATAGGACCCAACGTTCGGAAAAGCTGACGAGGAACTTCAGATCATAATGAATGCTAGTTCTCCTACAAACTGCAGCCTGTTGTTAAATTGACTCATTTTGATCCACCGTAACAAATCAGGAGCTTATGTGGCAAATATTATTTGCTAATTAGCTCAGCTGATAATATAAAGCATATTCTTTAAAATTAATCTGTGCAATCAAAAATCAAAGTTAAGCAGAGCAGGAATAAAATAATCACTTTTTACAAGAAAACAGAGACTAGAGCCCCGTTTCCACCAACGGGTCCGGCTCGGTGCAGGACAACTCGGTATGGGTTTTTTTTTTTTTTTCGGGTGATAGGACACCCAGCAGGTTAGGTTTTTTCCACTAAAAGTTTAAGAAAAGTCCATTCAGCCATCCATCCAACTAATTGTGGTACTTCTTTAAAATGACTGTCTGGGGACCTTTATTCATTCACAATATACCTGTAGGTTCACCCTTCTTCTAGTGAACTTGGGTGCTAGCCCACGTTTCCCCTGACTGATTGGATAATAGATTTGTCAATCATCAAGATTGAACAATGGGTTGCTAACGCCTCCCAAGAACACCTGAACACCTGTTTTTAAAAATGTTGCTTCAAGTGCCCCCCAACAGTCTCTGAAGGGCCGCTGGGCAGCGGTACTGCCCTCACTGAGAAACGCTAAATCGACATTAAACAGCAGCGATTCTGTCTTTAGTTGGGTTCAGTTTCTGGCCGTGTGATTGGTTGAACATGGGTGGACACTGACCTGGAAATTAGGTAATTCAATGAAAGGCGGACGATGGCAAGAAACAGGAACATGGGGACGGCCCAGCCATGCCACGCTGCATACATGTAGAGCTGTGGAGGACACACACCAAGTTTTGTGTGTGTTTGGAGACATCAGTGTGTGATGAGTGTGTGGGGGAACTCACGATGAAGGCGATGGCTGATGTGTAGACAGAGTACCAGCTGGATAAGGCTGACAGATTCCTCATGAAGTTGGTTACAGGTCTGAAGCCTCGTTCTAGAAACACAGCAGCAAACGAGCAGACAGGATTTTTCAGGGCAAAGAAAGCATCATCTGTCCAGCTGGTACTTTTCTTTTAAATGTTAAACTAACAAAAAGAAAATCTAGTGCATTCTCGTTGGGAATATGCAACAGAAAAGAACAAAGAAGCCTGTGAATCAGGTTTGTGTGTGCAAGCTTTGTTTTCTGGTTTGGTAAGCTTTATGGAGTCCCACACGGGTTCATTTACACATCTAAATCTTGCATCAGTAAACACACGATGGGTCTTTGGCAACAAAAACTAAACATCTGATGACATCTCACATTAAATGTGATAGAAAAACACTCACTAAGTCGTCTCATGTTTTCTGTCAGCCTGTGGATGAAAAACAAGATAATTATTTTGATTTTAAACAAGCACAACTATATGAAAACAGCCAAAATAAGCCCGTCTTATTAACTATATATTTCAATAACTTCATTTCGTTTGATTATCCAAGTTTCTTTAAGGCAGCAGGATAGTAAAAACGTCAGCCCCTCTAACCTCTTGGCACTCAGCGGTTCCTCCGTCTCCACTGTCATCTCTTCGGGTTGGAAGCGGAAGTCTTCGAAATAAACACCGTAACGGTCGTAGAGCCATTTCAGGAAACTGTTGGACATCATCTCTTTCCGTTTGTCTGAAGGGAGAAGAACGCAATGAAAACACAGGGTAGAGGAATAAAACCTAAAAGTACGGACGTGTAGTTCACCTATGCTGCTGCTTGCAGGTAGAGGGGGGGGCGTGGATTTAGGTGTCTGAGACGGTGAGTCTTCAAGTCTGTGAGCAGAAAGAAGTGAAGTCAGTCCAGGCATCAAACCAGAGAAAACAGCTGCTCTGGTCATGACTTCATATTTTAATAACACACCTGGATCTCAGGGCCTCGTTGATCTTCTGCTCCAGCTCCAAGCGTCTGCAGCGCTCCTTCTCCAGCTCTTGTTTCAGCGAATCCATGTTGGATTCCTCTCTAAGTTTCCTAAGCTCCTCCTCTGAAGTGGAAAGATTTGACACACAATCAGTCCATTAAAAATCTCCATCACTTCACATTCAGTTTACTACTTTTAGATTCAATGGGGAACCATTTTTTCACTTTTTGTTGCAAGAGGTCTGAAGAAGGAACTGAAATAAAAGCCAGCTGTAGCCTCATGAAAGTTTGGTGGATTTGAAAAGGTTTTGAAGTTACAAACTAAGCTAATGTCGTCATTAGCAAGAAGAGGTTTTTCTCTTCCTTTTCACAAACAAACAATAAGTTTAACATGTTCATACTGTAAACAGAAGTAGGAGAAAATGACTTTTCCTTCCCAACAATGAAAAAAAAGTCTAATTTTGTTGTAAATTTGGCATTTTTCAATCATTAAATGCTTAATAATTCCAAACAGTTGATTAGAAATAGCATGAATGCTCATTTGCACTCTGGTACAGACCAAAGAAACAAACTCTGGTTTGCTGGAACCTGGTGTGAAAGCAAATGAACCATCCAGTGAAGCAAACAGAAGGAAAGGTCGAAGCGTAGCATGTTGGATAACTTGCCGCCTCTCCTGCTGCTCACACTGGACAGATTCTGTTTCTGTAAAAACATAAAATCCAAGACTGCATAAACCTCCCTTCCATTGTTTCTCTGTGGAGAATTACCTGGCAGAAGCAAAAGGAAAACTGTCTTTGGTCCTGGCCAGAGGATGAGTCTCATTTTCTACTTCATCCTGTCTTCTGTCTCCTTGGTCAGTGGTCATTTTGGACAAAACTGTCCAAGAACAGTAGATGTTGTAACTGCATGAACTTGTCCAGGCAGCTGGTCCACTAGTAAAGTGTAGCTTGAGAGCAAACCAAACTGAAGGAAAATGCAGCGTTTTTAAATTCTCTGCTTATCTGACCAACTTATTTAGACTATCCTTGTGTGAATGCATCCTAAGAACTCTGGTTTTCAAGAGAACCAATGTTCACTTCTTGGTCTCGCACCAGAATGCAAATGAGGGTTCACACTACTTAAAACAAACCATATTATCCATGGAAATGGGCCAGGATTAATTCAAAACTGATCAAACAGCCAGTTTGAATGTGATCAAGACCCCTCTGTGATTCATATAGTGAGTTGTTGGACCAGGTTGCCATTAATAAAACGGTCTCTTATTATGAACATCTTTCAGTGTTTTCACCATCTCACCGCTGATTTTTGGCTTGATTTTAACTCTAAAAAGATCTTCATGAAGTTTCTTCGACGCTAGAATTCTTGCTAAAACGTGTCCAAATAAGCTGAGTCGCTTGTCTATTTAACAAACAGCTGAAGCAAACAGAGCAAACTTGACCAAGAGCTGAAGCCACAGCAAGCGAAGTGTCGACACGTTTTCAACGTGACTTATTTAATGGAGGTTAACGGAGGCTTTAAGCTAAATGGCAAAACAAGAAAGGAGGACAGAAAGGAAGTCTGATGAGATGTTTTACTGAGAATTTAATTTTACTACCATACTCATATGAAGCAAGCAAGCATCATTCACCATTATGTGTGTGTGTTGGTGTGTAAGGCTGTATGTGTCAGATGAGGACTGCAGTGTTATTAATAGCTACTTGGTGTTACATAAAATGGCAAATATTGACCAGCTAGTGTGCTTTTGTGTTGTTGGGTGATTGATTCTGAGGACGATCTGATGACTGAGTCAACACGATGTCTGATAAGCATCGAGCTGGCCTGTGCTTAACGTGATGCTCCAAATATTTTTCTTCTGTTTCTGGGTGGAAAATTAAAACTATTTTCCTGGTCAATTTATGCATCCATACATGAGGAAACATTTACAGAATACTTACGTAAGAAGTGTTTCTCTAACAAGGCTATTTCTAGGTGGCCTTTGACCTCATTTAAATCCGTCCTGGGGTCATCTTGGAGAGATGCAGCAAATGACCCCGGACCAGCCTTAAACATGAATCAATGAGGTTAGTTGTGAGAAACTGGACTAAATGAAATGAGAGTAAATAAGTGATTTTTTCTGTGTCAGATCTGAACCTGGACATCATTTTGCTGCTCTCCCTCAGCTTCCCTCATCTCCTCTGGCTCCTTGATGGAGATGCGAGGTTTGATCACGACTTCCTCGCTGCATTCTGTGTCGGATGTGTTGGGAGACTCAGCCAGATCCAGGAACTCGTCTCGTCTCTGGCCTCGAAATCGGATCCTGTCCAGACGTTTCAGCATGGTGGATGTGGCAGAGTCTGGTTTCTATCTGAACATGATGAATGCCTGAGATGCAGAAGACAAAGAAAACAAGATATGAAGGTAAAGTGTATGATGCAATACATCCCACAGATAACTGTGCTCTTCTGCAGTGCATGCAACTCATGTTTGCAGGATGCAGAAATATTTATTCAAATAGCTGACCATCCGAATATATCAGGTATTTGAAAAAAATAAATGCCATCACTTCATCTACATGCAGCTACAGTTCAGTTTCCATCCCATAATTAACTTTTAAAACGTCAACTTACTGCCAGCGTCCCAGGGTTGGTTCCCAGGTCTAAATAAGCTTATGCTTCAACCTACTCCTTTTCGGACATGTTGGGTTTATACATTATTGATTGCTGTATTATCTTCTTTGTGTCATGTATTTATTCATGTTTTGATTGTCTTGTTTCTTTACTCTTTTATGTTATTTGCACGTGTTCGAAATAAGAAAAGCAGAAAGAAAGAAAGATAAGTGACCATGACAGCACCATTATTTATCAGGTTTTTATATTAAAAAAATCACCATCACTACTATGTTGCTAAGACACCTCTATTTTGACCTGGAAAATATGGTTTTTATTAGGACTAGGTGATAAAATCCCTTTTTTGATTCACACACTTGACGGGTTTCAATGACTGGCCCACAACACCTCCAGGGGCTCATGTACAACACCAGCCCCCCTCAGCTTCTAACCCTTCTCAGGCAGGGGTGTTATCTAGGGGCCCAGGAACTATCTCCTCTTCAACCAGAGCCACCAACTTGCCTGTTCAGCTGCACTTGACAGGGCTTTGATGGCTTAGCGTTGGGCTTGACCTCGGACTCCCATGTCCCTAAGCAGCCTAGTGGTTGACTTTCCCACAAAGCCTCTGCAGCCAACTTCTACTAGGCAGACCTTGGCTTTCCAGCCATGTTGTTCAGCGTCAGCCACCAGTTCAGCGTACTTAAGGCTCTTGCATTCATGAGCCTTCTCCACAGCATCCTCCCAGTGCACAGTAAGCTCTATGACGTGGCCATGTGAAGTGAGGAGGACCTAAGCACAAAGTCTGGTCCGAGGTTAGTAGTGGCGATCTCAGATGGGAAACCGAGCCTCTAATCAGATCCGCCACTAACCTCCGGTCTCATGCTCCACAGGTGGCTGTTGTCTGCTGTTTAACTGACCCTGGGTTTGGTTTGGTTTCCACCGTCATGAACAAACTCTCTAGGTGTGTCCCAATTCAGGGTCTGCACACTTCGAAGTTTCGATTCATCGGCTACATACGACATTGTGGTGATTCATCCTTCGTGGCCTCTTTTCTCCCAGAATTCGTTGAGCACACGATGGTGGGAAATCAGCAACGGAGCTCAGAACAGTATGTTTTAAGTTTCAAGTTTTATTTAAAAAATAAAAAGCTCTATTCAACTACACTTTAGTAGAAACATTACAAAACCAAGTACATTAAAAACATGTTTGTTGAATGGTGACATTAAAATTCTGTGATATTTCATATTCGTGGATTTTTAAGGGGTTAATGACGTGTACCAGCTGGAAAACAACAGAGCCTCAGACTGTGTTTCTTTTTCTTTTTTACTGTCATGTTGCCGCTCTGTGTTCAGCATCCACTGAAGAGTACAGGTTTAATGATCAACGTCCTGTGTCCATGCTATGGGAATTGTTGTTGGCTAGGTAGGCTGTCCCATTTAACAAACGTTAAGCAGACTTTGAAGTGTGTAGACTATGGAGGACATGTAGTCTGCATACTCTGAAGTGTGCAGACCCTGAATTGGGACACACTGCATGGCTGGTGCAGTGTGGGATGATGGAGGAGGTAGGGCGTTGATGGGCATCTGTTAGCGTAGATGGCAGACTCTTCACACCTGGTTGTGTAGCGGCCTTACGTCAGGCTTGTTTTGCAGCCAACCAGGATGTACTTCAGATTTGCTGGAGTAGGAAAGAGGGGGCACGTAGTGTTTTCTACATACCATTAGTTGCAGTTACTGAGAAATGGCTGGAAATCATAAGTGGTGTGTGTAAAAAGAAGCTAGTTTGAGGTGTTTCCATGCCCCACAGCTCCCTTCCAGAGTTTCATCTTTTCAACTCCCTCCCACTGGCCTTGGCTTGTTTGGGAGACAGCTTTTGCTCACCTCGTAGCTTGCTCCTAGCAGTGCACTTCCTTGACAAGGCCTCAGCGCTATTTTGGAGTCCCCTTGCATCAGCTCTCACCAAGACCAAGGCCTCCTCTCCCTTGTTGTATGTGGCCAGCAATGTTGCAGTGCTTGAGGGATGACTGTTCCTGCTGGGTAGCTGCAGATTGGGTTCATTTCCTTCCAGCTGCAAGAGGAGCTCTCTGGGCTACACATGGGTCGTGGGATTCAGTGTCATTTCCAGCCTTATTTTGGAGCTCCTGAACTGTTCTGCAACACGTGACACAGGAAGCTCCAGGTTGCCTTTTCTGTACAGCCTTATGTTGCTAAAGCACCCGGCGAAGCAGCCACTTTTTTCACAAATGAGCTGATCATCCTCTCCAGTTGCCACATCAGCCGGGGTAGGACACCAAACTGAAGGCACCATAGCTTCAACCTGACAAGGAGGAGGGACCTGTCGATAATCTCAAGACCACTGATGGTGTCGTGCCTGAGCTGGTTCACTTGAACTCTTTCCTTGAGGGTGGCATTGTGCCAGCGCCCAAGAAATCACTTCCTGTCAAACTTTCCACCAATCAGATCATTTAAATTGATGGTAATGTCCAATCAGGAGCAGCCAAAGATCAAAAAGTTAGCAGAAAGTTCTGTCTGTCGGAAAAGAACTAAATTACTGGTCTTCTATACCTGAAATAAAGCCCAGAAGATGTTTTTGACTCACAGTGTTGCCAGAAATGAGCTGAGCTAAAGTTGGTTTTGTGAGGATAGCAGGTAAATAAAATATCACTTTTCACTGTACAATTGTACTTGTATAACTGTGCATGTGACAATAAATCTTCTTCAATTCAATTCAATAAATATTAACATAAATAACTGAAAATAAAAAATAAAATAATAAAATAAAAAAAAACCTTGTGGAGGAAAAATATTTCGTCTTAATCCCAATATTGTTTCTCCTGAGAGCCAAGACTTCAGAGAATTATAAGCAGTTGAGAAAAAGACTTAAGTTACTGTTGATTTATTTATACAAAGTATTGTTAGTAATAAATTCTGTTTTGTTTTATTAATTTGCTTTATGGGGCTATATCTATCATTACATTAATTTTACATCAACTTATGCTCATAATCTGACAGCCGAGGCTGTCCTGAAATAATATCTGTATGTTGACTGTGTTTAAAAGGGCTCAGCTCTACATGTATTTCTAAATGTAAAGAAAACTAGGTGGACCACAAAATGGCATAAAATGGCTTTTTTAAAGGGTTCAAAACAACTTGACAGAGATACTGCATGAAAAGCAGAAAACACAAAAACATGTTTTTGTCTACGAATTAATATCGTGGCGTAATTAGAACAATTAAGCTCTCATAACTTCTGGTTATCTAGTCTGCTCTCTGGAGCAGAAAAGCAGACGTTCAGCTGTGAAACCATAGCAGTGTTTGCTCAGGGAGGAGGAAATGCTTTATCATGTGCTCCATGGACTCAAACAGGGACCATAAAACCTAATGACAGATTCTGATTATTGGTCCCTACGAAACTTGTAAAACCTAAATGCTCGGCTGCTTGTTCACTACTTTGGTAAAAGGTCATTAGCTACAATCTAATGGTTAGATCTCTGTTTCCAACTTACAATATCCCTGAGCCCCCACTGGAGCCACAGAATAGCCAAATAATGGATATAGGAGATTCAGACGGCAACGTCCTGTTCTCTGTGTTATACATATGTCAATAAACAGAAAAAGGCTTTAAGAAAAAAATAAAGGAGAAAGAAATACATAAAAGTCATTACAAATGGGCCAGAGATTGAGACGGTCATGGTCTCACACCCTTGTAAACTTACATGAAGTACTAAAAAAAATGACTTAAACATGAGAATTTTTACCTGATTCTTCACTATTATTCATTCTTCTAACTTGGTATCTTGTACATATATAGCTTTTGTTCCATTTACTTAGTATATTTCTAAACTCCAAGATGACTGACTACAAAAAATAAGTGAAAATAACCTAAAGAGCTGGGATATTTGTTTGTTTGCCACGTAGGCCACTCGCGTAGACGCGAGGTAACGTGTCGCATGTGAGAGATGCAGTATGGACTTGAACACTAGGGGCGCTCATGCGACTAGAGCAGAAACACGACAGGTATGATGTAAACACAACGGCTGATAGTTTTGAAGACAGCAACTACCAGCATCTGTTTCTGGGGAACCGTTAGAGTTAGAATATACTGGCTCCACAAAACTCGCTCCATGTGTTTGAGGCTCCGTAGAAAATAACTATTAATCATGGCTGACAAAACTACTAAAATGCAAAGAACAGAATAAAAAAACCTGGACGTTTCTGGCTGTCTTAGCAGCCAAAACATGGTAAATAACAATCAAAGAGGAGCTGCCTTTCACAACATTCAAGTCCAAGTAGATAAATGTCATGAAAAACATTAAATTCTATATTCTATATTCTGGATTAAATTAAATCCAGAGGAGGGAAATTTGCCATCGGCAGAAGAGGTGTGTTAGAGTGGTGAAGTATGACAGAGGAAGAGTTACTCTCTCTAAACAAACTCATCAAGTCATATGTAAGGAATTTATTTTGGTTATAGAAAAGAAAATGACCACGGTGTCACGGTGGACGACGGCTCACCAGCCTGTAAAGTAGCCACAAAAAGTTGCAGTGAAGAAAAATACAGTGAAAATATTTCACCACCTACAGGATAAAACTGCTTTTTACACTAAAGTAGAGAAATGTTTAGTAACTGGGTTCAACGACATTAATGTTTGCCTGCTGTGACACTGACATTACACACTTTTTGTAGTTGTGTCTGACTTCGGTTGGGTGTACAGCATAATGTGATAAGTTCAGCAGAATTCACTTACATTATACAGATTAAAAGAAAAAAACTGTCAAAGTTTGTTTTGCTGTTCCTGCACAAACATGCCGTTAATTATCAGTGTATACTGGGCTGTAGAAGAAAACATTTAATTCCAGATATATGGTCTTTATTTTCACTGTTCTGGTATTATTTATATCTCAAACAGCAGCTTTTCTGCTGAAAAAGTGAAAAGCTAACTAGATGTTTTTCCCTTGGTAGAAAATTATGGTGCTGTGACATTTGAGGCTAATGGAACAGAAATACAGCAAACATGCAGCCAAAGACCCCTGGAACCCTGTCCAGAAAATATGCGAAGGTGAAGCTCCAGCTCAACCTCTAAAAGAAAGGCTAACATTTAAAGGTACAGAGTGTCAGTATTACTGACATCTGGTGGCAAATGGATGTAAAAATTCACTTAAATACCAAGAACTGTCAAAGCTGTCAAAGAACGGTGGCTGTCAGTGGCCAAAATTCTTACAGATATAAACTTGTTCAAGTGGATCCAACGGCTGCAGGTGCAGGGATGACTGCACTACAGGCAACTTCAAAATCATGCATATGTATACTTAACCCAACAGTGCTCCAGCCCCTAACAACCAAGTTCAGTAATGTAATTTTAGATAATTATTTTAGTAAAATAATTAGATACCAAT
>CM047984.1:656106-670204 GCA_026261665.1 Melanotaenia duboulayi
GTGTGTGAATGGGTGAATGCGTGTGAATGCGTGTGAAGAGGTGAATGTGTGTGAATGTGTGTGAATGGGTGAATGGATGTGAATGGGTGAATGTGTGTGAATGCGTGTAAATGGATGTGAGTGGGTGAATGTGTGTGAATGGGTGAATGGGTGTATGTGTGTGAATGCGTGTGAATGGGTGTGAGTGGGTGAATGTGTGTGAATGGGTGAATGTGTGTGAATGGGTGAATGTGATGTATGACGTAAAGCGCTCTAGGTATTGTTCCAGGTAAAGAAAAGTGCTGTATAAATACAGCCCATTTACCATGAAGAAAAACCATCAGAACAAGACTGAGGAAACTGTCTGACAGGTGAGCTGAACACCTGGTTAGCAAGTGTTGAAAAGCGGTTATTTACTCAACACAGGGCATGTGCACATGCAACATCTACATTTGAGAAGAGGGCACTGAGCTTTTAATCAAGGCACAACATTTGTGCTTTTAGGATCTTGAACCCGGAGGGATGACACAAACTGTTAGATGGCTGTGGAGGAAGGTGGGAGTGGTGAACACCACTGAGCTGTCTGACAGGTCTGACATGATGACGATTATCTGATCAAGTCTGAACAACAACCAAGCCTGTAAGTCAGTCGTCTACAGACCGGCTGGTCTGACCCTGTTCAGTCAGACACTCATTGACTCACTGACAGATTAGTGGTTCATAGAAAGTCAGACACGCTGTCTGTTTACGGAACATGTGACCGTCTATGTATGTGATTTTAGACTATCTACAAGCTGAATGACTGGATTTTACCTTGAAGAGACCTATTAAAAGCTACAAAACTACTCATTCTTGAATGTCAGTCTGGTTTCTGGCTGGTTTAAAAGTATTCTTCTCCTGTAAGGAAATTCAAAACTTTCTCTGCCCCTCTAGTGCAACCTAGAAATAAAACCGCTCACCTTGTCCAGTTGTGTTTAGTCAGTGTAATTATGACAGGACAGTAGGAACCGTAGGGTCCAAAGTTAATCATTTTATATGACATTTTTTCAGTGCTTCAAATTAATGTGGCCTGACCTGGATAAGCAGCAGAAAAATCGATGGATTAACCCATTTAGAGGATCATTCTAGTTTATTTCAACCTGGCCTGGCATGTTTCCTGCTGCTGTGGCTATTGTGTCTGGATTTGTGATGGTACACTGCAGAGAGGTGGCGGCGAAACGGGGAGTTAAATTAAACAGTGCCCATCAGGACGACCAGTGTAAGCAAACTCTACTTCTACGCCAGTTCACCTTCTCACGCTTCATATTCATCCATGTATGCCACTTCCAACATATTCCACAAACTGAAATGGACTTTATCTATAAGATGTAAAAGATTTTCTAATTTACTGTGTGTGTAAGAGGGTTCATTAATTTCAATTAATGTTTACGTAAAATGTACACACGACCTATAATCCACTTATAAGAACAACCTTTGGGTTGCAATAATATGGCACATCCAACCTGATAATCTACTTTTGTTTTTTTACTACCTTTGGATTGCCTATCAAAATGTTTCACACTTTTATAGTAGGCTACTGTTTTATCCTAATCCAAGTCCTACAAAGCACTCAGTCTTCATTCTTCTATTACCAGTACAGTGATTCTTACCGTACAGTATATAAAGAGATCAGTATATATATGCTCTCTATATACAGTCTGCAGCTCTTTCTCTGAGGTGTTGGGTTCACACTTTGGCACATAGGTGAACCGGCAATCAAACCGTCGACCATTCGGTTGGAAGACGACCCCTTTAGAAGCTGAGCTGCAGCCACACCAATCAGATCCTTCTACAAGTTATGACTTATAATTATAACTGCTAAAGTGGGAACTAATAAGCTGAAAAGCTAGACTACACATGAATGTTTTACTTTGTTTATACTCTGCCGTCCTGCTGCTGTACACCATCGTGTTTTACTTTTGTATTCCACTCATGTTGTCACTTCTGTCTTTCTGTTAAAAAGACAGAAGTGACACAGTTTCTTGCATACGCACAGATGTGCACAAAAATGGAGTATTGGGGAGAAATCCAGGTGTGTTAATAATCAAATAGCTGCTGTCATCTGATAGAGCTTAATCAAATTATGCTGTTTACATGATCGCTTGACTGCGATGAGAAAAAATGGTCTTGCAGCGGAACATATAAACAGATGAGAAAAAAAATGAAAACATCTTTTGTGACGGCAGTTTTGCTGTTCAAACAAAACTGACCTGATTTGGGGTCCCGTGGCTTGGCAATAGTCACAGTCCATAGAAAAACAGCTTTTAATTACAGATATACAGTTTTATTTCTTGTCACTATTGTTACTATCATTTATGTCCCACAAAAATTACGGCAATTCTGCTAAAGGACAGCTAGAAGTCAGAGGTGTGTAGGTATATTTTCTACTTAGGTTGAAATGTTTAAAACAGTTTTTATAATGTGGTTTTCAGAAGAAGTGCCCCCACATCCAGGTACAGGTCCTGTAGCCTCTTATATCTTTTTTCTCTGAGAAAAAACCAGAGTTAATATGTAGGCTTTATTTATTCGTTGCACAGCAGAGGAGATTTAGCTGAAATCAGACTTCTTAGTTGCTTTGCTTTGTTACGCTGATTACAAAGACTGTAATGAATGTGTGTTATTTATTATGCACATTCCTGGAGCTGTCATTGTCCAGCTGTTTCCCCCTTTTCAGAACCAGAATTCTGAAAAAAAAAATATATGTGGGGATTTTACCAGAGCAAATAAATAAATGGCTAAATCAGCAGTTCATTATAGTGTACCAGCACACTTTCCATGACCTCGGGACCCCTCCCACTTAACCTGTCAGACAACCAATCAGCTACAGCCTACCTACGGACCTCAAAGAAGAACTGAGGGAACACAGCCGGTCCGCGGGGTCCAGATTGGACACACCTGCACACCTACACGAACCGACATTAAGTGAATATTGACAGCAAGTAAGGAAGAAAAGCGCGGACGAACAAGTGTCTCACCGTGTAACAGAGGATGAGGCAAACTTTCTCCTCCTTCTGCCTTTCCCTGCGATTCAAGCCGGATCAAACCCTCTCTGGATCCGCTTCAAAACCGAGCCAGGCTCTTCTGAATCACTGTGTGTGTCCTTTGTCCCAAGAGCTAATCCAAATATTAAGGTTTAGTGAAAAACCTGAACCGTGTTTCTCCACCTAACACAATAATCACTACAGTGGGCGGGGTGGCCAATGACTGTTTAAAACGGAAATGACGTAATCACGCAAGCTCGAAGTCAACGTCAATGTTCAGGTCAGGCGGAACCAAAACACACTGTAGAGGTAGAGGTATACTTGTTTTGTGATAGTTAGGGCATTATTGACGGCATATGTCTGTAGAATAACCTGTTCAAACCTGCCGACTGTCAGCATGGTTTCCACGGTCGAGAACACCGATGTGAGACAGGTAAGACCGGTCTGACACCGGTTTTTTCACAAACTCTTTCCCAGTGTCAACCTGTCAAACGCCCGCGAAAACACTCCCACCTACCGTTACAGTTTCCCCCCAAACTGCATTCTAATAACCTTGTATTTTACTAACAACGTAAATATTTTACTTACTGTTTCTTTCATCGCCTGTTAAAACTGAAGGTATCGCGCTACTCACATTTTAGATCCCTGTCAGCGAACTGAAGCTGGCACACTTTCATAAAATGGTTTGGATAAATGGAGAGTTGATGCTAATATTGCCATCTTGAGCAGTCGCGCTAAAAAGTTTAATTTAAAACCGTGTAACAAAAAGTGATGAAAGTTAACGGATCCCACAGTAAGTACATACACAACAGCAAAAGCTGCAGCTCCGATAAAATATTTTAATACAGATAAAAGCCAGGTTTCACTTATACACTCCTACTACTGCATCTCACACTGGATCTGTGTCTGTCTTACCTCTTAGTCGGGAAGATTATCAGAGTTTAAGGGGAAATTTTGCATTCTTACACCCCTTAAAGTTGTTCGAATTACTTAAATCACTGGTTGCTTTATAAATTCACATAATTTGCCATTTATTCTACCCTGGGAATGTATCTCTGGATCTGGATCGCCAGGTCTCTCATGGACTATATGACTTTAACTTGGGATAAAAAATAAATAAAAAGTAAAGACTGTTTGCTCTGTGTGCCCTATCCAGAAAGATGCTGACCACGCGGTGGTGTTGGCAGTAACATTTCATGCGGTCTTTGAATCAGGACCTAAGGGTGGTGATGATGGTTTCTATGGAAGAAGTGTGGCTTTTCCCCTCCTGCAGGTCTGGCTTTCTGACCAATCCTAATTGATTGATTAGTTTAGTTTACTTGGAATTAATGTTCCTGCTTCAAACGCTATTTAAACACATTAATGAGTCACAACTTTTTTTCTGAATTGAGAACATGCATTTTATTTTTATTTTATCCTTAATACACATCCTGCTGTCATAAATAATCACTTGTGCATCATATGGGTTTTATTCCAGTTTCAATAACTTGAGCTAACGGCTCATTTTAAATTGAATTATATTGTTTGAAATACTGTGTTTTATGGATTTTGTCAGTGATAATATTTGAGCCACAAATGGAATAGAAGTAAAAAAAAGTAGCAGAGTAGAATAAAAACAGATAAATATTAAGATGTTTTGTATGACATTCTGCAGGCACTGCAGGAGGTGAACAAACGTCTGCTGGAGGAAAATCCTGCAGAGTCTCTGCTGTTTGACGTCGTTCTCATCACCACCGAGTCCCAGCAGCAGCAGCAGAGTTCCTGCATCATCAGCAGCACTCGGCATCACGGTAATCTGGCGTCACACTTCGGGTGATAGATCCCAGTCTTTCATTTAGCAAACTTCCTGTGGTGATGCTGTGTTACAGGTCTTGAAGTGAGCAGGTTTTGTTTTTCCAGCGAGGAGGATTTTGTGGAGAATCTCCAGAAAAATAACGTGCAGCTCTTTCTGTCGACGAATCGAAGCGAAGTGTTGCAGGCGATGCAGAAAGGTCAGGACGTTTCTTCTTCTCTGTCCTGTATGCAGCTGTGTTAATGTGGATGATTTCCCAACCTCAGATCTCAGATTTGCTAATTTAGTTGAAGAAGCAATCCACACCAAAGCTAAATATTTTACAACTTGACTGTTGATCCAATCCGTCTCAGGATCACAGATTCACACAGTAGGAAAAATAAGACACTCCTCATAAGTTTTTAGGCTTTATTTACAGTGCCTTGAAAAAGTATTCAAACCCCTTGAACATTTTCACATGGTGTGACCTCACAATCACAAACTTAAATATATTTTGTTGAGAGTTTATGTGATAGACCAACACAAAGTAGCAGATTATTGTGAAGTGGAACGAAAGGCCTTGGTAGTTTGTTAGAGAACAACAGCATCAGGAAGACCAAGGAACTCATCAGGGATAAAGTTTAGAGTTTAGAAAGTTTAGAGCAGGGTTAGGTTATAAAAAGCATCCCAAGCTTTGAACATCTCAAKGAGCACCGTTCAATACATCATCCAAAAATTATGGCACAACTGCAAACTTACCAAGATGTGACTGTCCACCTAAACTGACAGAGCGAGCAAGGAAAGCACTGTTTAGAGAAGCAGCTAAGAGGCCCATGGTCACTCTGGAGGAGCTGCAGAAATCTACAGCTCAGATGGGAGAATCTGTCCACAGAACAACTATAAGGCATGCACTCCACAAATCTGGTCTTTATGGGAGAGTGGCAAGAAGAAAGCCAGTGTTGAAAGAAAGGCGTGAGAAGTCCCGTTTGCAGTTTGCCACAAGCCATGTAGGGACACTGCAAACATGTGGACGAAGGTGCTTTGTTCAGATGAGACCAGAATCTAACTTTTTGGCCTGAATGCAAAGCGTTATATGTGGTGGAAAACTAACACTCACCCTGAACGCACCATCCCCACTGTGAAACATGGTGGTGGCAGCATCATGCTGTGGGGATGCTTTTCTTCAGCAGGGACAGTGAAGCTGGTCAGATGGGAAGATGGATGGAGCTCAACACAGGGCAATCCTGGAAGAAAACCTGTTCGAGGCTGCAAAAGACTTGAGAGCAGGAAGGCGATTTATCTTCCAGCAAGAGAAGGACCTTAAACACAACGCCTGAGCTACAACGGGATGGTTTAGATCTAGGAATATCCATGCGTTAGACTGGCCACGTTAAAGTGGTTGTTTAAAATTTAAAACTATGCATCATTTCCATTCCACTTTACAATGTGTTGGTCGATCACATAAAAACTCAATAATAAATAAATAGAAACTAAATAAAGTAATTTAAAAGTCTACCTATTAATTCTATTCATTAACTGGATTTCTGTCAGACAGCATAGATGGAAAGGCTGTAGGACCTCTGCCTGGAAACGACATTATAAAATGGTTTTAACCTGAGTAAAGAATCTAGAAACATATCTATTCAGCTTTGACTTTCAGCTGTCTTTTATCAGCTGCTGTTTGAGGCATGAATAATAAAACTGGAACAGCGGAAATAAAGAGAAACAACCATATATGTGAACTTTAATATGATTTATTCTACAGGTCACTGCACACTGACGACAAAAACAGCATCAACCTCGCGCCAGTTCGGTTGTTTGAACAGTGAAACTTTTTTATTTCATCCGTGTAATGTGACCATGTCCCGTTGCACTGCTTCTATGCTTTTTATATTTCTGGTCTGGCTCTTTTTCAGTTCCCAGAATAAAAATAATCACTGTTTAATATTTTTATCAGCAACTGAACACAGAACTGCAACAAACAAATGAAACCCAAAGTTTAAATGTTGTATTTTATCTTTTCTAGCTTGTAGAATAGTTAATAAATATATTATTTTACTGCTCATCTGTGGTTTCCTTGTCTGGTCCAAAGGTCGATTAAAACTAGAACTCTAGTATGAGACAGATTTATTTAATAATAAACAATGTTTTCCTGCCCTCAGGTTTTCATTCTGTTACGTGATGTGTTAACGTTACATTTGCATGTGATTGGCTACGTGGTGCCAATCCAAACAAAGTCCGGCCCCTTCCAAAGATTCAGCTTCCCCTGGAGAGAGTTGCACTGTTTGGCTCATTTGGAAATTCCCACATTGTTCCAGCTTCTCAGAGTTTACGTGTCTGGTTACGTATTCAAGATAAAAATGGAGGCGTACCTGATCTCCTTTTCTTGCAGGTGTTCTCTCTGCACTGCTGGATGAAAACTCAGCTTCCTCTCCAACAGACCAGCTCAGAGTTTTGTTCTGTGGGGATGCCGTCAGTCGGCCTGATGTCGGCCCAACAACGGCAAGCGGACAAGCTGCTCAGGTACAGATGCAAACATGTCGTCTTTACTTTCTGTGTTGCTGAGGATTTGTCTGAAATTTAGCTCTTTTTCTTCAGACTTTTTTGGCTCAACTAGGAAAGATCCGTCAGAAGTTTGGGATGTTTGACAGCCCCGTCTGCATCTCGCTGGTCACGTCCCACGGCGGAAGAGAAAGCTGCGGTGATGCCCTGAAGGCCTTGCGGTCTCTTGGCGTGGGCGTGGATGAGGCGTACTGCTTGGCTGGGGCCCCCTGTGGCCCCATCCTGTCCCTGCTCCGACATCACTTCCTGCTCAGCGACCGCTTCAGCAGCCTGGAAGACTGATGTCGTCGCAGTCGACTCCTCCAGAAGAAACTTTACTGTCTGGAAAACAAGCTGCCAAATCCTCCGACGGAACCTTATGTTTAGCACCAGTTTTAGATAACAGGATTGTTTCATTCAGCTTTAAAACGACGGTGACCATCATTCTCCAACAAAACAAAATCCAGATGAGGATTGTTCATGTGTAGGTAACACAAGTCAGGATCTTTTCTCTAAACCAGGTGCTCATAAAATGGATGAATTAATGAACCATTTTCTGAAACCTAGTCATGTTATTTTGATGTATATGGGGCTTTCACATGGGGAACGTAGGGAGGAAAGGTGTACAGATGCAAGTCACGTGTGCTGACAGGCGACTGGAAAGCTAACCAGGAAGTAACTAGATTTCCAGCTGACTCCAGCTGAGTTCCTAAAATGGACAAAATGTTGAAATGTTATTCTCATTAGCACAATAGCACCACCTGTAACTGTTCTCTTTCCACACTGTAAACCTCATCTTGACCAGAGCTCCATGTTCGGGGGCAGCACATTATAGATCTTTACACACACTAGGAAGCAGCGATCCTAACATGTAGCAGGCCAAAATGACGGGGAGAAGCTCAGCTAAAGGGCTCTGCCAAGCATCGGCACGTAAATGAATCACTGTTCAAACCTCAAACACGTGAGAACAGCACCGCCCACTTTCAAGCTTCTGCTAGTTTCTCCACTTCAAGCAAACCACAGAAACATGAAAGCAGACTCTGCTGCTCCAAATATGTTCAGTGTGTTTGTTCTTTCAAAGTTTAGAGTCTTTTTTATCAGACATGTAACCTGGTACACATACCTAACATGTTTCCACAGTAATCCTTCTTCATCGTGTCACTAGACGGAGCGATCATAATTATCAGCTGATCACGCTGCAGGTCGACCACGCCGTGGAAGTCTGCTTTAAAAGAAAAAAAGGGACTTTACACCCCTCCCCAAAACAGGAATGTGCTGTCGTTATTATTACTCTCACCAGCTGATCCAAAGTAGTTGGTTTGGTTTTACACGAAGCTTTGCAGCTACAACAGTCTTCACTATTCACTGATGCTGACAGCGAGTACCAACAACACACAAAACACACTTCTTACTACATTCTTCTTCATCTTCCAGCATTATTTCTTTTATTTCTTTTACCTTGCATTTTATGCCAATATTTCTTCCATCTGTGATGTTTAACAGTGACCAACAGGAGGCAGCAGAGAGTAAAAGCTGCCGTTAGGCTGAATATGGAACTAGAGCTCGACTTATTCAAACACACTACAGCAATAAATATAAGAAAAAATGTGAGGAATTGTTACTTCAGAATCTTAGAAATGAGAAATTTTTAGCATTTAATTAAGTCATTAGGGGACAGCTGCTGCCATCTGCTCACATGAAGTATGTTAGTGAAACCAAGCAGTCTGGTGCTGCACTGCATCTTTTCCGATAGGGACAGAAAAGATTTGATCAGGTCTCGCTGCTCTTGAGGAAGTTGTGATGCAGCTTCGCTCAGCTGCCTGCTGGACGCTGTGGCTCAAGTCCGACTCCGTTTAACACTAAAGCAGCAGAAGAATAATTATTTTTTCTCATTCAGACCACGTTCTGGAAAAATTTGCTGGTATAAATTGCAAAAGTCTTCTCTCTGCTTTTTTTTCTGCTCCTGCTCTCAGCCACAGGCAGGAAGGTCCGGATGGAGGGATGTGATGGAGGAGGATGTTGGAGCATCTGTTGGATCCTGAAGCGAACTGAAAGGGAGCAGAAGTGGGAAAACGACGATGGTAGAACTTGTGAAAGTGGTCTGAAAATACTCACTGATCAGTGACAGAGTTCAGGGATGATCTCATCACCGAGGTTAAGTTAGGGTGTGCACAAATATCCTGAGTGGGGAGGTTTGGCCACCAGCTTGCTGGGACATCTGCATGTAATTCCTATTTCAAATTCTTAGATACACCTTATGGTGCCCCTGGACACATCATCAGTGATGTAACCTGGGATCAGAGGGGGTTTTGGGTCTTTCAGCAGTTAGACCCCCTCCCCCAGACAACCCAGCCAGGGTTGATCAGGCCCCAGTTTGTGTCCAGGTAGCATGACTTTACGTGCCACGCCTCTCCCCTCTTGATCCACGACCACCCTGACGCCACTTCTGCTGCATCAGTGGCCAAATGAACAGCCCAGCGCTGATTGGCTCCTTGATGCCCTGCAGAAGGATTGGCCCACAAATCCTTGGCATCCCACTGCGATGGGTTGACATTGTGCGCCCACCAACTATTGTTCTGGCACTCCTCCACCAGCTCCGAGTACATAGCTCTCTTTCCCTCGCGGGCCCCCTCCATCCGGTCCTCCCACGGCCCAATGAGCTCCAGGAGAATCACCTGCTTGGCTGCTGCTGAGGTGAGGACAATGTCTGGCCTTGATGTTGTCTTGACGACCACTTCTGGGAACTTCAGCTGCTTCCCCAGGTCAACTTTCAGCTTCAGCTTCACGCACCATTGCCAACAGGCCAGGAGAGGTATTTCTGGGAGCCTCAGGATGTCTCATTGTCTCTGGTGCCATCGAAGAGCACGTCTACTGTCATACCTACCAGAGATAAATATTTCTTTTCAGAAAGCTGCGATTTTATTTGATTAATCAATTATTTACTTCTTTATCAATAATTATTTTATTTATTTCTGAATAAATGCATCAATGAATTAATCAGAGTTTTTCTTTGTTTGTGTATTTATATATTTATACATGAACATTTTCATTATGAGGTCTGTTGTTTCCGCCCGCTGTCTGAAATGGTATAAATTAGTATATCTTCACTACAAGTGCTGTACGTATAAGCTTGGTCTAAAAAAAATAAATAATCTGGGACACATGAGATTACTACAGAACTGTCAGAGTCCAGACATGCATGACTGCTGTTATAATAAAGGTGTTACACACGTAGATATCTCTGGAAGCCATCAGCCGATGTCGATGATGGACACTGGATGGATGGATGGTGGAGTCAGGAGTAGCCTCCAGATTCACTTGTTGAAATACCATGAGGATCCAGAAAGGAATGAACCCCAAAGACAGTATATCACAGGAAGAGTGAATCCATGTAAACCCTCTTCATCTTCATGGCAAAGTACCAGCACGTCAACTTTTGACCACATAACAGCGAAAGTAAAACATAATAAGATGACGTGACATGTTTTGGCTGCTTTGTTGGCGTTTTTCTCCCGCGGTGACGAGTCTGTAACCAACAGTCTGCTTTCCTATGACGTCTTGTTTGTGTGGTTTGTTTGAGGAGTAGAAACTACAGAAGCTAAAGTGGACAGTGCTGTTCTCATGTTTTAGTTACATTCCAATATATTTGCTTGTGGTTCAAATTGTGATTCATTACGTTGCCAGTCCTTAGTAAAGGTTTTTAGCTGAGTGTCTCCCCATCATTTCGGTATGCTACATGCTAGGCTTGCTGCTTCCTAGTGTGTGCAGAGATCTTCAGTACCGTATGTATCTCATGTACAGAAGGATCCCGTCAACAATAAGTTAAGTATTTATGTATTTGTTTATTTATATATTTATCCCCACATATTGATTTTTGTGTGTTATGTTGCTTGCATGGCCTTTCTAACCTAACCTATTTCTGAAGTTTTATAACCACAATACCAAATGTGCTGAGTAAACACCAGTTAGCCTAAAATTGTATTTCAGAAAAACTGCATACAGGAACACTTAATAGTTCCTGCAGATGACAGCTCTGTTTAATTTAACCCAGATGGAGGGAACACACAGTCCTTTGTTCTACCAAAATACCATAAATCAGTCGAGCTGTCCGCTGCCCTGCAGTGAAGCTGAGAGAGGTAGCTTCAAAAATAGCATGCATGCAGCTGGAAATAGAGATGCTGTAAGGTGTGACCGTGGACAATGTCATCATGTTTAACCGTTTAAAGCTGTTCTATATAGGAAGACTATAGCTGAGAGAAAAGCTGACTCAGGGTGTTACCTGGAAGCAGGTGAAGCTACGTGACTGCCTCATCTCAGACTGTGTGCAGATGTTCAGCCGGACCGGAGGCAGTGGTTTCTGACTGTGAGGAAACAGCAGCTGAGCTCTCAGTAACAAACACACTGGATCAGAAATAATCACACAAACGCCACAGCTCAGACATCGATCTGATTATAATATCACACAGAGAGGACGACACCAGCTACCATCAGAAACTTTGGGACCCGTTTCTCATTTTTGTATTTGATAAATATTTTAACTTTATAAAAAAACTGTATTTTTTGGCGAGTAAAAGATCTGTTCCACTTGTTTTGGCTCCTTACTGCTTTTTAATTCGTGGTGTTAATGGTAGAAATACCACAGTGGTACCTGGTCACATCAAAGCAATACCGTGTTACTGTAGTACCGCCACCAGTACCATCACAACGTGTGATGTGAGTAGAACCACTGCCATGTACCACCTGCCTTCATTCACTGATGCATTAATACCATCTAACACATTTTTTCAAGGACCTCATGCTGTTGGTCAGTGGGTACCAACCTGGTGTCCCTGCCCCCCAAAAGGGGTCTGCAAAGACCACAGGGGCATCCTTGAGGTTTTGACCGTCCAGAGCTTGTGTGGTTGTTAAAACTGAGGCCATGTCCACACAGAGATGAGTTGAGGTGAATCCACTTTTTGGTAGTTTGATGAAGAGGGTCCTCGATGAAAACTGGTGATGCAATGCATCGTGAAAACATTTTGTCTGTCAGACTCGCCCATCAGGCGGACAGGACCAACGTTGGGAATCCTAACCTTAGATTTGATTACTTTGCTCTGAATTTCATGTTACTTCAGAAATGACATTTTTCTTCTTGATTTTTTTCTTTCTTTTTTTAACCAGAGTAACTAATAGGTATTATTATCAAACATATAAATACTGCTGCCTAATATGTGGCCCTTTATGGACTTGAGCTGCAGGAATCTGTTCATTTTGTTGTGACTTCAGGAGCAGCGTAGCCAATCAAATGTCACCATCTGTGGCGTCGCAGTGACAGTTTAGATTAATTCATGATGCACTGCGGCTCAGGAAACATTAAATAATTACACAGTGAAATATTATATGTTTTTACTTAAATTTAATTCATTTTAATCACTTTCAAACACACGCAATTATTTCTAAATTTGATAAATAATTTCTATTTAGTAATGAAATATTTAAGTTATTAATTATTTGATTCATTATATGTGCATTAATTTCTCATCTTGCTTAATTTATGACACATTTAAGTAGTTATTGATACATTTAAATTAATTAATTAATTTATGATTTCATTTATTTAATTATTTAATTATTCAATTCTGTATTTAGTTGTTTCATTGAGGCCCTTTTCCCCTCTCTATCAAATGGTTATAACTTATACTAAACGACAATTTAGTCACGAGACTTTAACCAAAACAAAATCAAAAATTGCTCTCAAAATGAACTGACTTGTAATTTGCACCCAGTGACAGTGAAACCAGTATTTTGGAGATGATGAGCAAGAGTTAAATATACCGAACTGGCTTAAGGTACTAACATGGTTTGGGGCAGGGGCGTTGCTAAGCATAAAGCTCTGCTGGGCCACAGGCCCCCCACCACATATCCCTCGTCTCCCAGAAGCTGTTGGTTTTTTTCTCTCTTATTATTATCTCTATCTCTTATTATTATCTCTCCTAAATTATTAAAATCTCAATTAAAATTTGAAGCAATTCAAAAGATTTGGCACCCTGTATGAAAACAAAAAAAAACTTTTTATTGCTCTCTGTTTACGTCAGAAGTTTGCTTTTCTTTAGTATGAAAGTATCGTTTTATGTCCTTTATGAGAATTTCCGTTTCACTGAAAGCCTGTCATTTGCTGATGGTCCCTAAACGAGACGCTGGTCACTCCAGAGCAAATATCTGCCGAATATCCAACCAACAACCGAATTCACTCAACTCCCTCTTTCTCATCTCATTTGGTTTCATTTATAAAGATAATATAAAATTGTTTTTGTGTGGTTACAGGACCTCAAACTGCGCGTGTGCTCACCCGACACACGGCGAGCTGCGTGACGTGTGTGTGGTTCACCTGCTGCTGGTGCACGGTGACATGCAGTGACAGAATTCACCCGAGCTGGATCCTTTGTTTGGAGTTAAGGCTCTTGCTACACGTTTGAGTTAAAATATAAATCTTCTCCCGTCTGAATTAATGTATGCTAAATATTTATTGTTGAAAATTAATGGTAGCATTTACATTTATACTGGGGGCATTTATAACGGGGTCAGTAAGCGCTGATGGTTTGGGGTAGTTTGTGTACTTTTCATGTTAAAATAGACACACATGCAGACGGAGAGGCAGTGGGATCCACACAGGCTTCAGTAATATGCATGTAACTCTTTATTTGTCAGATGTCGGACACTTTGAAGTGTGTTACTAGGAATGTGCTTGGAGCTGGTACAAGGGTAAAGACGTTAAAGATTTTCAATCGGATGCAGAAAATTAAGGCAG
>CM047984.1:684462-705330 GCA_026261665.1 Melanotaenia duboulayi
GTGGAAAAGATGTTAGTTTGTTTAGGAAGAGTGGAATCATTGACATCGAGCAGAGAAAACATCTAAGGAGATTGTAGAAACTACTAAAATTGTGTAAACTACCCAACTCATTAAAAACTGGAAGAAATGTTGGAAAAAATCCTGAACAATGGTGACTGGCGATCACTTAAACATGGCAAAATCAAATTGAAAAAAAGCAGTAGAACTTATAATGAAAGGAAGAGAATTTCTACACGGACATCACGAAGGGAACTCAAGGGGACTAAACAGCTGTGTAGCCATAATAAACCACCTGTCAGTGCAGCTATCCAGAGACAAAAGGCTTCAATTCTGGACTGGATTCTGGAGCAATGAAAAAGGGTCGTGGTGTCCAGATTTACCCTGTTCCAGAGTGAAGGGTAAGAAGAGGCAGATGAACAAATAAAATAGTGCTCCAATCTCATCAGGCAAAACCACAGCCATCACAGTATTTACTCATATACAGTATGAAAAGCCAAATTAAACAAACTGACAGTTCATTGAGCTCAGTGTTATGTGTTTGCATGAAATTGAAGATCTGCAGATACATTGGAAATTCTGAGTTTGTAATGGGGAGCAGTGGTGCTATAAGGAAACGTTAACCCTAAGACGTTTGCTAACAACATGACCTGAATGCTCTCAGTTGAGGTGTTTTAAACCAATTTGAAGTCCATATCTGGAGCGGATGTTCTGCACCATTTTTGAGGGATGGGAAATTTTGGAGCAATAAAGTAGTAATTTTTATAATTTAATAACACAGATGCTATGATCCAAGCCAACTCTAGCTTAATGCAAACCTGTCCAAACATGGGCTAAATTCAGCTATTGGCATTAAGCTAACTGGGTGATTTTTAAGTTTAAACATTAGCTAAACAACAACTAAATTTAATTTCTGAAGAAATCAGCTCGGCATCAGCATTTTCTTTTTTCAAACTTTTAGTGTTAAGTCACATTTTAGGACTGTATTGGGTTGCTTTAGGGCTAAGTAGTTGCATTTGAACACATTGACCATGTTAGCTTAGCGTGTTAGCAGACAGACATTTGTTAGGTGGCAATTAGAAAGTGATTAAAGTAAAATTGTGCCCAAAATATAAACACTGAAGGCTAAGTAACATCTGAGGGGAACAGGGCTGTTTAAACTCAAATTTCATGTCAGTTCATCAAAACAAAAAAGAAATACTAAAAATAAAATACAAATCATTGTCTTTTGGAGGAAAAGTCAATTTGATGTGTTCTCTGGGATAGAAATGTTAACCAGGTTTGTCCATTTTTGTCACAGTCCAAGAAGGATGAGGTGAAATGAGCCCACATGCAGAACAGAGGAGATTAAGCCAAATGGCATCTGGGTTTTATTAATGACTGTAAGACTGTGGGCAACACAAAACTGAAACGCATAAAAAATGATCTGACAAGGGTCAACTGAAAACCAGAATCTGAATACACACGAAACTAATGACAAAATGAGCAGAAAGTGAGGTGATCAGCAAACGAAATCAGATGTGATAATCTGGGAGCAGGAAGTAAAGTGGACAAAACACAAAGGAATAAACTCAAAATAAAACAGGAAACAAGACAGAACTCAAAACAACAACAAAGGACCATAAACCTGCAAATAGAAAAAACCCACAGACCATGACCATTTTGCAGCTGGTGATCCATCACAGGATCATTAAAGATTAGTGATTTAATGTTTCTGCTTGAGTAAGCCATGAAATTCAGTACTTTATGTTGTGGTGAACAGCGATGTCTGAGTCTAATATTACGTTTTTATAGTTATGGAACAATTTCAGGAGTCCAAAAACATTTTCCATGGTGATGCCAGATGAGCACTGTGATTGGTTGATGTGTGGAAAGAGGCGGGGCTTTGGGGGGATTTATTATTCCTCAGTGTTGCCAACTTAGCGACTTTGTGGTTGTATTTAGCGACTCTGTGGCTGTATTTAGCGACTTTGTGTCTGTATTTAGTGACTTTGTGGTTGTATTTAGCGACTTTGTGGCTGTATTTAGCGACTTTGTGGTTGTATTTAGCGACTTTGTGGCTGTATTTAGTGACTTTGTGGTTGTATTTAGCGACTTTGTGGTTGTATTTAGTGACTTTGTGGTTGTATTTAGCGACTTTGTGGCTGTATTTAGCGACTTTGTGGTTGTATTTAGCGACTTTGTGGCTGTATTTAGTGACTTTGTGGTTGTATTTAGCGACTTTGTGGTTGTATTTAGTGACTTTGTGGTTGTATTTAGCGACTTTGTGGCTGTATTTAGCGACTTTGTGGTTGTATTTAGCGACTTTGTGGCTGTATTTAGTGACTTTGTGGTTGTATTTAGCGACTTTGTGGTTGTATTTAGTGACTTTGTGGTTGTATTTAGCGACTTTGTGGCTGTATTTAGCGACTTTGTGGTTGTATTTAGCGACTTTGTGGCTGTATTTAGTGACTTTGTGGTTGTATTTAGCGACTTTGTGGTTGTATTTAGTGACTTTGTGGTTGTATTTAGCGACTTTGTGGCTGTATTTAGCGACTTTGTGGTTGTATTTAGCGACTTTGTGGCTGTATTTAGTGACTTTGTGGTTGTATTTAGCGACTTTGTGGTTGTATTTAGTGACTTTGTGGTTGTATTTAGCGACTTTGTGGCTGTATTTAGCGACTTTGTGGTTGTATTTAGCGACTTTGTGGCTGTATTTAGTGACTTTGTGGTTGTATTTAGCGACTTTGTGGTTGTATTTAGTGACTTTGTGGTTGTATTTAGCGACTTTGTGGCTGTATTTAGCGACTTTGTGGTTGTATTTAGCGACTTTGTGGCTGTATTTAGTGACTTTGTGGTTGTATTTAGCGACTTTGTGGCTGTATTTAGCGACTTTGTGGTTGTATTTAGCGAGTTTTCAGACCCTCTAGCGAGTTATTCTGGTCTTTTTGGAGACTTTTGGAGATGGAGGTGAATGAAGGGAGTTTATCTTCCCAACGAGGAGCGGTGCTGTGCAGACCCTCTCATATGAGGTTGGTCTTCAGACGACGTTCACCTCTGCTTTATGACCAGGCTGAAAATGAAACGTAAAAGCTGTTGCTGGAGGATCCTGCTGGTTTACCGTCCTAGAACCAGGCTAATTAGCGACTTGTAGGACAGCCAATAGCTGCTGTTCTTACTGAGGAGTGGGAACAGCGGCTGGAGGAGCATCAGTCCCTGAAGCTGTTTATTACCAGGAACTACATGGACCAGTCGTACCATGTCCTGTGGGGGATGATGGGGACAAAGATGACGTTCTGCTTCGACTACAAAGTGAAAATCAATTCAAATCTGGTTTGATTTGATCATTTCTATGTCTACCTGTTTTGTATTCATGCGGCAAGTAAGATGTTTTTTTATGTCAACTGAAAAACAATGTGAATTGTAAACACTGTAATTTCTGAATTTATTTATATTTATCACTAATACAGTGAAATGAGAGGAAATGTAAACGTTTGCTAAGCAAGGTGATTCCAGTGTACACCCCTAAATTCTCTGCTTGCACTCCTAAAAATTGAAGTTAGGGGCCACTGTGGTCCCCATAAAAAAAGTTAGTCTTGAGCCCTAAATTCAGTAGTTGAGATATTTTAGTCCCAGACAACAGTGAATGAACAATATAGCCACTCTTAAAAATAAAGCAACTAAGTGACTTGTTATTACAGTCGATTTGTTAAATAGAAAATTCTGATGACTTTCTCCAGGAAGCTCCTACAGAAATATTCAATGATTTAGAGCTGATTAAAAGGAGGAGATCAAAGTTCAGACCAGACTCAGAGACAGTATTGCATAACAAGTTCTTTAATCCGTCTCCTGTCAGGTTCAGGCACATCCAGCTTCAAGTCATTCTAGTACCTTGAACGATTTTTCAGGGATACAATGGACACATCAGATATCTATCATTAATCCCAGACAACCAAGACAATGTTGGCACGCTGATGTTGAAATATTGTGACATTCTTTTGTCTGTTTCCTGTAAATTCTCTAAAAGGAGAAGAGCTCAAGGAGACTGAACAGTTTAAAGCCCTGAATGAAGAATGCGTCTGCTGTGATGGACTGCCAGCTTTGCTCTTTAGTTTGACTCAATGAGATTTTCCAGAGTCGTGGTTGATGTAAAAGAATGAAACCTGTACCGCTCCTTAAATCAGGTGTACCAGCTGAAGGAAATACGATTATATTAAAGGCTAACGGGGAGCAGTGAGGCTAACTTGGACTGATGTTCATGGTCCGAAGCTTTTGGAAGCAGTCAGAAGCATTTAGAGGCCTCAGTGGATGACAGAAACTGAATAATTGAGGAGGCTGGAAGGAAACAGAATTTGAAGGGCTACAGAGAGTTGCTGCTGAAGAGGGAATTCTTCGGGTCTGTCCAGTGTCTAAGAAAACTGACTTGTGACCTAGTCCACTAGGCTTCATAGTGGGTTCATCCTTTGAATACTCATCATCAATCATGGCATTTTGTTTGTAATTAACAAATGCTGGAACTCAGATTAACTATTGTAGCTGATTATCTGTGTACAAAGCTACCAAGGTTTGATTAATCCTTCATGGTTTTCTGCAATGCTTTGATTAAACATCAGCTTACAAATTCTTATTATTATCACCAGTTTGACTTGACTTATTTTTTCAGATTCAATGCTGTTGGACGGCTAATCGTTGAATCAATGTATTAATTGACTGAGATCAATGGATTGTTATACAACAGCTGAGTATCATGAATTCAGTTTGAGCTGAAAAAGTGAGAAAGAAGGCTGAACTGGAATATTTTTTTCCAGAATAATGTATATTATTAATTTCCTTAAAATGAGTAAATATTTAGAGATATCAGAAACTTTAGATTGATCCATATCAATGTTATTTTATGGAGGTTTAAACTGCTTTTACTAATTATTCCCCCAAAAGAGTATTTTGAAATATGGAACAAAATGAACATCAGCGTTTGTTATAATCATCCTCCACAAATAACCACTTTCCTGTTCTGTGAATGCAAACTATGAGCTTGTTAATGAAACTTTGTTTTGTTCATGTAGGTGATTTTTTTTTAAAGATAGCTCTGATAAATAAAATATGTTAGTCTAGAGTAGAGTCTGATGATAAAATGTAAAATTTGTTTTAATTTAAAAACATAAACTAGAATAAAACCATATGAATCCACTGTAGATGTATCATAGATGAGCTGAGAACTTGGTGTACATACACACTGGAATGAGGTCAGTAACCAACAGGAAAATGTGCAGTGAAACTAAAGTTAAAGACCTTTTTTTAAATTTAAGATTTCCATTACAAGCATATCTAATGGCATTATTAAAATCTGGAATCATCATAAATTTAATTAGTTCTGCTTGTGATTTCCCTGCTGTTAAATATCATTAGGTTGAATACTGGTTCTGGTCTAGTATCAGTCCTGGTTCTGCTGGATCTCAGTGCTGCGTAGAATCCTGTTGCACAGGCTGGAAAAATGAATTGGACTTTCTGGAGCGGTCCTTAACTGGTTCAGATCCCATTTAGAAGCCGCTATGAATCCAAGTGAGTGGCCATGACTTGTGGAGTCCCCCAGAGGTCAGTCCTTGGACCTCTTCTCTTCAACTTCCACATACTTGCTTTGGGTCAAATATTACAGAATTTTTAAAACAGTTATGCAGACAATAATTTATGTGTCTCTGTCATCAGACGACTGCAGCCCAATGGATTTAAAGCCCATTTATGCTCTATTACGCACATGATTTGGTCCGTTTTCAGGGAGCTTAGCTATCTACTGCTAGACGCAGAAGACGAAGCAATACCACCTGAAACAGTGGGGCCAGTGTTGAGCAGAAGAGCTGACTGAATAGCGAAAGAGACAAACCAGAGGATGTATACCGTCACTAAACAGTGTCTGAAACTTGGCTCAAGAGAGTCAACTCTGAACTACAATGAAGTTGCACCTCATCAGACTTTTATGTCATCGAAGTAAGACAGACGTCACAGTTCTGCTCCAAAGGAGCCAAGATGCTGCAAGATCAAATGTAAACTATTCTCCTTTTCTCTTGATCATGTGTTTTTTAGCTCCAATTAAATAAAAACTTCAATACTGAGACACGCTGACATGTGGCTTCCATATTTATTTCCATAAACATGGTCCTTTGTGCATGCAGGTCATTTCAGGGTGATATACTATTCACACTGGATTCTGATGTTGGTGCCATTTCAACTGTAATATGAACAACTGAAGAAAAACAGATCTCAGCAAAAATTGAGATGTTAATACATACGCAGTGTGAGCATAGCTTAAAGGTGAGTTCACACCAGAAAAGTCTGGAGGACTCGATTCAATTGGTTGAGGAATTCCAAAAAATGTTGCACCTTCCTGGTTCAGTTTGCTTTCACACTGCACTTTACCATCTGGAATTTGTGATGTTGTGATCACAATTATTAACGCAAATTCAGCCAAACCTTGCAAAGTCCGCGCATCCTGTAATTCTGTCCAATCACAGCAACTCTAATGCAACTTTGATAAAGTCAGTGCTCCTCCATGTTACCTTAAATAAATACATCATCAGCTTTTCTTCTGTTTTTCTGATTATTGCTGTCGTGTTTAGGAGAAATGTGTCACATCTGCCATTTAAAATCGCGACACAACATGCATGACACTTCCCCAGTGTAATTTTTTCTATCACAAAGCACCACCAGATATTGTCCAAACTTACCACTGACCAAAAAGAAGGAAGAAATCGATTGGCCAGGACCGCAAACAGCTCTTTCACCACAAGTAAACAATGGAGCAAGTGACCCAAGACCCCAGTTTTCAAGGAGACCAGAGTTCACTTCTTTGGTCCACACCAAGTGCAAATCACACTCTGCACACACTGCACACTGCTCCGAACAAGGCATACTACCCGTGGAAGCAGACCAGGGTTTGCTTAAGGTGGGCCTTCACAGTTTCACCACCTCCACTAAACCAGATATCTGTTTGCTTGTGTTGATGAACCATCACCTCTGAGAGAAATTAGTGGAAAAAAGGCCCAAAGTCATCTCCACCTTTGCAAACAAAACCATTTTAGGAAAGGTGATGCAGTCCCTGTCAGCCTGTCCATTCTGTCTGTGACCACAGTTTTCTCTCACCTGTTGCAGGTTCATTGCCGTATTGATACCTCTGAACTACAACAGGAAGCATGTGGACCTTCGTCAGGCAGTGTTGCTGTCGGCAACCTGGATCCTAGCCATGGCTGTGGCCTCACCTATCATGTTTGGCATCAACGACGTGCCGGGCCGTGACCCCAGCGAGTGTAAACTGGAGAATAATGACTATGTCCTCTACTCCTCCGTGTGCTCCTTCTTCATCCCTTGTCCCATCATGCTGCTGCTGTACTGCGGCATGTTCCGCGGACTGCACCGCTGGGAGGAGGCACGGAAAGCTAAGCTGAAGAGTAGCATTCAGGCCTGTCGCAAGCTGCAGGAGGCCGCCGCCTCACTGCCTCCTCTTGCATCGCTTCCACCTCCGCTGCCGCCAATCATAGAGCGGGAACTAACAGATACACCAGAGGAGCCATCCACGTTCCCATCCACAGACCGGCCGCACCAGTCAGACTGCAAGGACGGCCTTGTGCCAACAGTGAGCTTTGCAGAGATAAAGTTCAATCCCAACCCTCACAGAAGAAAGAGGGCCAAGATCAACAGCCGAGAGAGGAAGGCTATGAAGGTGCTTCCTGTAGTCGTGGGTGAGTTCACTTCCTGTACAGCACTATCAAGGAGATTTTAAAGTCTTTCTGTCAAAAAACAAAGAAAGTATTGGTGGCAGTGCCTAACTCTAAAACTGGAGTGCCTTGAACCTCTTCTCTCTACTGTTGGCACAAAGGTTTCAGATCTTATTTGGATTGGTTTGTCCTGGTTTTCAATAAAGTAGACCTAGAAAGACAAGGATAAAGTACAGTCTGGATTCTCTAAAAGGCTTCTTATGTGAAATCTTTTTAAAGAATAAATAAAGAGACACATTGTACTGAAGTTTCTTTTAGCCTCCATTTTATGATCCTGTGGAAAGCCACTGATATTACCCGTTGAAGTGGTCAGTGGTTCATAAGATCTTCAGGATTTAGAGGTCCACATTCCTGCAGCTCGTACAGCTTTGATGTGCCACCAATGAAGAGTTAACAGGATGGTGTGAGAAAACTGAAGATTTTGTTAAGAGCCTTGCATCAGTACAACCTAAAGGAATTCCAGTGATTTCTCCCTCAGACAAGTGAACATAGAATTATAAAAATAAAGACATGATGACAAAAATAGCATGTACGACGATTTCCATCTCAGAACGAGACCCAACGGGACTCTAAATGATAAAAACAAGAGCAAACTGGTGATTCAACATCAACTTTAAAAGTCAATACTGAGTCAAGAGTTACGTCGAGGTTCCTTTAGCAAATGAGACAAGCGGGCTGAGTTTCTATTCTCTTAAGCAAAAATCTATCTGGGGCAAACAAGGATTTTAGTGTTCTCATCAGCTGGTTAAAGAAAACTGTCAGAACAACAGAATCTAAACACCTCAGCAAGATGTGTGCTTTAAAACATCTTGGGGTTAAAAGAAAATATGTAACTGGATATCATCATGGAAGTGATAAGATGCATCATTAAATTAAAGAGTTCTGGGCCCTGACACAACATGACTGTTATCCAAAGAAACATGGAAAGAAATGATCTTTAAAAACCAGACTAACAACTGTAGTAATCAGAGATTTCTCAGGAGCGTCTCGGCCAACTCCCCCTAACAACTAGCAGATTCAGGGTGTAATAATGCATCGGTCTACACTGTTACATTAATTCAATGATCAACGAGATTATAGTGTTTAGTTATTCAGGATTTGATATGAACAGAAGTGATTTTGTTAAACAAGTTCCACACCTGATCTGGTAAAACTTGGTCTGGGGATGATGAGGACAGATGGTGCTAAACTGCATCAAATAAACCTTTTGGCCTGAAGTGTCTGTACGTAAACCTCTCTAATTTTGTTCTGCTTCATTTAATCAGTTTACCTTTGTAGAGATAATGTTTGCATATTGTACTATAATCTGATCTGGTTTAGAGCTTCAGCTGCATCAGTGCAAAGAGAAATTCATATTAATCCTCACAGTGGTGGCGGTTTTCTTTTTTATTATTGCAAGCCTAAAACGTGTGCTATGTTACTTCACCAGTAACACATATAATACTATATAATAATAATGATGATAATAGTTTTACACATAAAACATTACACAACTGTTCCCTTTACTATGACACCAAAAGTATTTAAATATACCTTGTGGTTGCAGAGAATAATTATGGGTGAGTCTTCAAGCAGAGCCCTAAAATACACACAGGCTTCAAAGTGTTAAGTTGTACTTTTATGCTGCTGGAGATGCAGCAGTTTTGATTTACAGAGACCCTTATAAGCAGGTAATATTTAGCCAGACACCACTACTTTGCTCAACATCCACAGAAAACTAAGTACAGTAAGTCAGCAGATATTTATATGAACAGTGATGTAACTGAGCTCCTCGCCGCCACCTCTGATGCCTGTTCCACATCAGTCAGAATGGGTCAGCCTATTAATAGCTGTGCACCTTCTTCTCTTTCGCACACAGCAGCTAATCCTTGCAGCTCCTTAATCCGAAATCCAATTATTAACTAGGGCTTGGTCAGACTGGCATTTAAGTGTGCAGGTAATACTCATGAATTAGTTTCAATAGCTTATCTAAGAGTTCAGAGGGAAGCCTGGAGGCAGGACTGAACTTTAGGAGGAAAATTACAAATGAAATTGTGTTCTACAACATATGAGACAAGAAAACAGCTTAAACCTGTTCTAAGCCCTCTAGACTTAGATTTCAGGAGTTTTGTTTCGTGGTACTGTCATGTGTGAGCAGCGGTGAGGACCATGCAGAAGCTGGACTGTGATGAACAAAGCTGGTATATTTACCAAAACTCAGGGACAGAGAGCTACACATCACAGGGATGAACCACAAGGATCTGACAAGGCAAACTGAAAACCGTGGGGTATCTGTAGACAGGGAGTCATTCGGAGCAGGTGAAGTAACAAGCCAGGAACAGAAAACCAAACTAAACATGACAAAAACCAAGATCCTAAACCATGATCACAACAAGCGGAACACAACACCAAAACTATAAACCAAGATCAAGGCATACCAAACCAAAACAGACAAAAACCAAACACCAGAATCAGGAACAGCACGTGAACCGTGACAGGTACATTTGGAAGATTACAGCATGGCTTCCCGTCTGTTGTCAGGCACAGAGCAGACGAGCTAGACTGCTCGATGATCTCAAAGCAAATGAGGTTGGCAAAGGGGGATCAGGGCCTTATTAGCTCATTGTACTCGATGGAAAGTAGCAAGCGTCTAAATTAACCTACATTTGTATGTGAAATGATGTAGTCAAGACAACAAATAACAAAAATTAAATATCAAATCTAAGAACTTATACAGTCAAAGACCCTTTGAAGTCAGATACCTTGAGGGGCTGTTGGCTGTTGAGCATTAAAACGTGGACCGTAGCTCTTCTAATCTGAGATCAGGTGTTGACTTGACAAGTCCAACACTCTGAAGAGCTTTTTGATACCTTGTACACATCCACTGGGCTTTCATCAGCCACTGTATCCAGTACTCCGGGTCAGTTCAGCAACTCAGTACATTTAATCATGTAGACTGGGTCAAGAAATGGTCCGAGTATATCAAAAACTGTTGATTTACTGGGATTTTCACCCACAACCATCTCTAAGGTTTACAGAGTGATCTGAAAAAAGGAAATATCCAGTGAGCAGCAGTTGTTGTGTGGTTGATGTCAGAGGTCAGAGGAGAATGGGCAGACTGGTTGGAGATGATAGAAAGACAACAGGAAGTCCAGTCAGCACTGCTTCCAGCTAAGGTCTGCAGAACATCATCCCTGAACCCGTCCAGCCTGGAAGCAGATGGGCTCCAGCAGCAGAAGACACACCGGGTGTCTCCAGGACACTGAGGCTACAATTCACACACACTCACCAACACTGGACAATAGAAGATGGAACCCATTTTCTTAGACCTCAAAATAGATACAGTAAAGCCAAATTTTGATTTTTAAAATAGAAATAACTTTGTTTCCGGGCACCTGATGATAAAAATGGTAAATATGCTTACAAACTGTTAGAATCTTCATGAATAAGGAGAAAAAGTGGTTTTAAGTGGATTCAGTTCTCCGCTGTGAAAAGGCTTCTGCCTCCGAGATAATACCTAGTTTGGATTTGTAATATGGCATGAGAAAAAACCTTCTTGTTTATACGTTAAAAAAATAACCACGTTATTCCATAGATGAATCTGATCGTGTTAACATGTTTATTTTGACAGCTCCAGTTTTTACATTGTCCTGTAGTGTCTGTAGGGCTTTCATCTACTCTCAAAATATTTAGCCTTTCAGTATTTTTATCGTTACTGCTCTCTCAGCCTGTACCAAGAGTGATCAATCAGGTCCTCCCATCAGCCAACAAAGTGTTAGAATCTGTCAGTTCTTACTTCAGCTTTTGGCCCAATTTAAAGCTCTGGTCCTATAACTTGTAAAGATTCAACCAATGCCCTGAGGTATGAAAAAGGAAAACAGAGGAACCTCTTTTCTTCTTTCTGGAGAGTGTGCTGGTGGGTGGACGAGTCAGGGCCATGCACACTAACTAGTTACTAACACTTACCAGCTGGTTTTAATAGTGTCCGGCTGTCAGCTCCTCCCACATACGCTGTACATGGACAGTAAAGGAGGGTGTTGTTATGGACAGCCACCCATCCTAACCCTAACCCGTCTTGGTTCTGGTTCTGATGAGGTTTTCCCTCCTGTTACAAGGTTTTTCTCTGCTGCTGGTTTCCTTTTTATCTTCTATGGTTTATATTTTTCATTAATTGGTTTGAATTTAAACTTATTTTAACTAAACTGGACTGTGCCTGTAACGGTGACTGGAGATGGCTTTGTTTGAATTGACGCTTTACAAATAAAGCTGAATTGAATTGAATTGAACTGAACTGAACTGAATTGAATTGAATTGAACTGAATTGAACTGAATTGAATTGAACTGAATTGAACTGAATTGAATTGAAATTAATTGAACTGAATTTTGTAATTAGGGTGTGACAATGAAATTAAATATTGATGTTTTTTTATTAATTTCTAATTTAATTCCATTCAATTATCCAACAGCATCAATCCAAACAGAAAATATGGATCAGTCATTTCCACCGTGTCTTTCTGTGCTTTGGTTTGAATGGAAGTGACTGTGTTTAGTCAGCGTATCATCTCAGACTGAACTCTGACTCCTGAACCTACGCGAATCACATCATGGGAGAATGTGTGTTTCTGGTAAACACTCAGCTGGGATTTAGAGCTCTTGTTGCGTAGCTGAAGCTGGAAATGTTTTGCTTCTGGTCTTCATTCTTGGGGATACACACCCCGAAGTTATAGTTCCTTTTTTGGGTTGCAAAGAAATAAAACTACATCCATCTGAAACCCTCGATAGAAGCTTTTAATGTCCCTTTTTCTAACTCTTTCTGCTTGCAGGTGCCTTTCTCTTCTGCTGGACTCCTTTCTTTGTCCTTCACATAATGCGAGCTCGGTGTGAAGGCTGCCACATCCCGCCGGCCCTGATGAGCGTGGTGACGTGGCTCGGTTACGTCAACAGTGCTCTCAACCCTGTCATCTACACCATCTTCAACACTGAATTCAGGAACTTTTTCAAGAAGTTTCTGCATCGCTGCTGCTCCTAGGACACCCGGAGACATTGATGATTTTTAAAACACACGACAGCTGCAGATTCGACTATTGATGTACTGTCTTTAGCCTGTTTGTGTTGCCATGGTTTTTCTTCCTCTGTGAGGTTTTTATTTTTTTACATTCAAAGACAACAACGTTTATTGGAGCTTCAGTTTTCCTGTGAAGCAGCTTCAGTCTGAGGACCAGACGGCTCAGCGGATCCACAGCAGTTTCACGTGCAGTCACTTTTATATGTTGAGATTCAGCTTTTCTGAATTAAAATTTTCTTTTAAAAAATGCAGATTGTAAGATCCTTTTAGTTGGTTTGAGAAATCAAAATTAAATTTTGATCACTGGCAGCTGGCTGGATCTTTTCCAGGACGCTTTTCATGTCCACTTCAGCAACCACGGGCTAGAGCAGGTTCTGAGAGCAGATATTTTACCCCTGCAAAGGGCCATAAAACATGGAATGCATTACAGCAAGGTGCAAGCCCAAACCCACCAGCTGTAAATTAAACCTACTGACAAAGTATCTCATACTTACGGGAAGTAAAGTCATAGTATTGAGATTAATCCTTTAATGGGCACTCACTGAAATACTCACTTACTGGTGTATAAAGTGGTCAGTATTTAAAGTTCTTTCAGGTTTTTATGCTGAAGACGGACCTCAGTGAAGCAGCTGGGATGTAGCCTGATCTTTAATGATTGGTGTGGTTTTATGATTTCATGGATTAGCGTGCAGAGACATTTTCTATGTCCAGTAAAGTGTACAAAAATGGTTCTTCGTCCATTAAAGGGCAAAGATGCATGTTATAACTATGCTATATAAAGTCACAAGATAATTACATAAAAAGGTTTTAAAAAGTTCCCCATCTAAATGAAGTGAACAGGAACCTGGAGTTCCTGATATAAAATTATACTCAAATGCCGTCATCATTGTCAGTCCTGGTTCTGTTTTGAAGGCATCAACAAAGGTACTAGCCTGGTGTCCTGAACAAGAGGGTCCAAGCGCTGCCAAAAGCAGCTTAATTCAACTTCATTCATTCAGCTTGTCTTCCCTTCTTTCCCCAGAAGTTCCAATAGCATATATTCCAGACCAGAAGGAGATGCCAAGAAGAAAGTCCTAAACCCTGTTTCCATAAATGCGTAGGGGTTGGTAAACACTTTTTTTGCCTTTTCTTAGACCTAGTAAAAACTAGAAAGAGTGCCAGAATATCCATGTCACAAAGCTCAGATCATCTCCACCTGCTTTCTACAACATGACGATGAGTTCACTGGACTCCAACGGCCTCCACAGCCACCAGATCTCAGTCCAGTAGAGCAGCTTTGGGATGTGGTGGAACGGGAGATTCTCATCATGGATGCAGCCGACAAACCTGCAGCAACTGTGTGATGCTGTCATGTTAACATGGAGAAAACCTCTGAGGAAGGTTTCCACCACCTGGTTAAATGGAAAATGAAGGCAGTTCAGAAGGAAAAGGAGGTCGACCCGGTTATAGCTAACCTATAACAAAGGCTGGTTGTGCCTTCAAGCCCACTGATGGCAGCAAATGTGTGGCTCCAAAACATCTCCAGCTCAGTGGGCCAGTTAGTAGCTACAGATGGGTTTTGGCGGTGGAGATAAGGTGACTTGTTCCATGTGGTTCAACTTGGTTTATTGATTGTTTAGTATTTGTAGATTTGTTTTTTTAAAAAGACGCTTTATTCGTTCAGAAAAAAAATGGTGGATAAACATTATATTGCATTAAAACTAAAACGTTTTTTTTTTGCATACAAATCCCATTTTGACATATAAAGCTGTAACTTTTCAGCTGTTACAACCCCAGCTCAGTCAGGGGGGTAGAAACATTTTAACCAGGATAAGCTGGTTAAGACCATCTAGCCAATCAGAGGGAACCACACAGCCAGACCATGCAGCCAATCACCTGCACCTGCAGCAGAGTCTTGACCTCAGCAAAGTCATTCAGAGGACATTTCAGCTTGATGATGGAAAGAAAGTTGGAGATGACAAACAGATGTGGAGCTTTAAGGGTTCCCCAGCTGTTTTTTAATCAAGAAAGACAGCAGGGATCACAGAGGTGGACAGATGGTGATATCTAGTTAGAGATGCTGAGCAGGAATATTGCTTTGTTGAAATTTTTTACCTGGACACTTCAAGTGAACTGGCTCTAAGTGTAGGAAACGTCTGATCCCAAGGGAGTCCTCTTCATTGTCAGCAAGCGGCAGCAGACACCTGAGCGCCAGTGGGACTGAGACAGCAGATTCAAATGTCATAATGTCTGAAATTATTCATCAGAAGTGAGGAGAGTGCTGTGAGATGCACAAAACACAAGTCTAGCTTGATAGGATCAGTGGGACCGGAGGCACACTGGTTCACTCCAGTTCCACCTTAAACCTCCAGGCCTTTAGGAAGGATCCTTACAAGATGTAATGATAAAAGAGTGGAGACATGGCCTTCAGTAGTATTTATTATAGACATTAATGATTAAAACAATAATTATATAAATACCATAAAATGGGTTCTACTTGTGCGGGCCCTGGGTGATCTGCTGGAAACGGCACCCCTAAAAAGACACGCGCATTTGTCAGCTTAATAAAATAACTGCAACAACCGAACCACAGGGGCAGGCAGAATCTTTGAAAACAGAATATGAAAATGACAGAAAGCAGTAGCAGGATAAGCTGTAAAGGAAAAAACACTATTAGCTGCTAATAAATGAAACCCCAAACCCCCAAATTTAAACCCAGTTTAAAAAAAGAAAGGAATCTCCTGCCGGTTTGGGACAGGAAACTATTTCCTCCTCCACCTGAACTCTCCCAGACACTGCAACTGACGATGTGGCCACAAGCCGGGCCCATGATGCAACCTGTTAAAATCCTCCACTTCAAACCCGTGAAGTATTGCCATGTTTCCTAACAGTTAAAAACAAACCGACCTCAGCAGGGATAATCACACAGTGCTGTTTCACCATCCGGCATCTGGAATCTGAAAAATCTGAGATAAATGTATTATTTTTGTGGTATAAATGTGATCAAAGGGATAAAACTGACACTTTCTTATACACTTCTTTAACTACTACATACATACAATGGGATAATTACTGCAGGGATGATGATGTCTCAGCTTCCAAAAGTTATTCAACCCTGTCTCACACAGCACCAGCATCTCTTCTCTCCTCCTCTTCCTCATTATTATTTAATTATGTACTGTGTTATGGTCGTGCTACAACACCTCTATGTCCTCCTACACACATCAGCTCCACATGTGATGCTACAGCCTGAGTGAGTGAGAGATGTGCTGCTGTATCCCTACGCTGGGCCATTTCACATATGACTGGCAGGCGGAAGAAAAAGTAGTTCTTGCCAAGTAGGTTTAATTTAGAGAAGATCCTGATATTACTGTTACTTTCCACTGTATTCTAGTTCATCATAAACTAAATTTTAACCTCACATCAGTAAAACATTAATATTCTAACATGAAAATCAATTCCAGAACATAAAAAGCTGGTATCAGCAGTATGGACATTTTGGTATCGATCCACACATTGCTATTGAGCGCCTTCTCATTTCTTAAACAACCATGTGGGAAGACACGTCCTCAGGTCGTGGAAAATATGTTAGAATAGAATAGAATAGAAAAGAAATACTTTATTAATCCCTTCAGAGAGCCCTCAGGGAAATTTGGGTTCATCTGGCTGGTGCTTTTGTATGGACATTGTCTGTGTTGTGTGTTTTGTTTAGGAGTCAGTGCAGCCGGTTAGGTTTTGTTTTTCTGTTTCTTTGTTCATACCTTCGGGTATCAGACCTCTCTGAGGAACCAGCTCCCAGTTTGGGTTCAGGAAGTAGACACCCTCTCTACCTTGAAGATAATGCTTTACACTTTCCTTCCTGATAAATCGTACAGTAGGTCTGGCTTGGTGAACCTTGATCCTTTCCTTTAGTTTTTCTGCTATAGACCCAGGCTGCTGGGGGATGTCCCATGATGCACTGGGCTCCTCTCTGCTCTTATTCCTCTCCATTTATAAATATCTGACATTATTATTGCCATTAACTTGTGTTTCTCTTTTCGTTCTGGTTTAGAGTAACAGTGCTTGTTGGCGGCTCTTTCCTCTCCAGCTGATGCAGATGGTCTTGATGAGTCTGGTTCTGTTAGAGGCGTTTCCTCCTCTTAAAAGGTCGTGTTCTCACCACTGTCGCCCAACATCCCAAATATGAACCCAACACCATTGAAATGGACAAAAGTGGATTAGAATTAAGTTGATTTAATTGGATTATAGTTGGACTGAATGGGGTTATAACTGGATTGGAGCGATGTTTAGTTAAATAAAACTGAACAGCACGAGTCTTCTGTTGGTGGTGTCCAGACTCTGCAGCAGCTGATGGCAGGAGGTTTTCATCATGAGACTGGAGGAAGGCTGCAGCACAGTCACTTCACTTTGTCCATGTCGATGGTTGTGATTGGCTCCTCCTCGTGGACTGCCACGCCCCCTGCTGACTGACAGCAGGAGTGCTGGTGGTCTTTCCAGTCCTGCCGGAGGAACAATGAAATGTGATTGTTTGGTTGAACATGTATAAAAAAACACATCGCCATCAGGATCCGAATTCAGCTAACATCTCAAAGTAATTCTGAATGAACGGAGTTTGATTCTACATCTGTCTCGTGTAATATTAACCCCTTAAAGTCTGGTGTCGCAAATTTGCATCAAATGGTCTCCGGCCTTTGTTTGATTTTTATATATAACTATTCTATTTCATTTATTTACACTTTATAATTAATTTATGTACTTTTTTGTAATTATTTATTACCAATCTTTATTAATCTATTGTTTTAAATTCATTTTAGATTAGATTATACTTGATTTTGTTCCAGTCTTTTTTGTTTGTTTGTTGTTTTGTTTGTCTGTATTTATTTCTTCTTTAATGGTAAACAAATTCGGGCATTAATGGTTTAGTGGGAAATCTGAACTGTTCCTTTTTTCCATCATACTGATCAAGCTGAAGTCTTAAAAATTGATTAAATTGTTGTAGCAACCAACAAATTAACGAGTGTGTTAGTAACCGGACAATCAATGGTAAGTGGAAAAAATACGAGATGGAAAAACAGCAAAGATAATCATGTACTCCTTCACATCTTGTTTTTCCTCGTGTGTGTATGCTGTACACACATTTCTCCTCTAATATTTAATGCAACCTGATTAAAAAATGTCATTATTTAGATCTACTGTCCGGTTATTCTGGTACGGTTTGCTGCAGTGAGACACGAGTCAGAACATAACAGAACGTTTGTGGGTGATTTTATTTTTATTATTTTTTAGATGTTTCGTGAATGATTTTAAATTTTAAAATAAAATTATTTCTGATGAGAAGACATAGAAGTGTAACTACTTAATATAAAACTGGGATACAATCATTTATGAAAATTAAAATTCAGCAGATTTTGTCGTGTTTTACTGAGATATTTGTTTTTAAGAAAAGAAACTTTTGAAAGTTTGATTTTTGATGAATATGAATGAATGTCTTGGGATAATAATTTTTAATAGTGCAATTTTTTACTGGACAAAGTTTGAATGTCATGAAAAAACTTAACAATTTCATTATAGAAACCCGAGTGTTAAAACTAGCTTTTGGTTCATCTGTGGCAGCATGTTAACCAGAAAATCTACACACAAACCCATCCTCAGCTTTTAATGCACACACACACACACACACACACACACGACTGTATTTGTATATTTGTTGTCCTACCTTCCTCTGGCAGAATGTGGAGCAGTAGTTGACTTTATGGCAGCCTGTACACTCACTCATCGCCACCCGACCACAGTTCACACACATCTGCTGTAAGTCACATAAAAAACAAACAGGCCAGTTTTAATAAACCACATCCACACTGTATGGAAACGAATTTCTGCATTTTAACTGAAGAAGTGACACAAGCCCATTTTGAAAACAGTTCTCCATTAAACTGGTTGCACATTTAAAATCAGTCTTAAACTCAATTCGAGCATAAATACATAAAAACAACCACCTTTATGTTTCCTACACATATATTCAAAATGGTAGAGAACTTAAAACTTTACGTAGATTACACTAGTTCCAGTCGGCCTATGGAGAGAAGCCATGATGTCCTCTGTGACTCAGCAGCATCCAGGACTAAACAGCTTTGTATCTACAAGAAAAGCATTTATCAGTGAGGCTAATCAGAAGAAAAACTTCAGGTTGCTAGTGAACATAAAGGCTGGAGTCCGGAGCCATGGAAGAAGGTCATGTGGTCTGATCAGCCTGAGAAGAGAGGCAGATGAGGCGGTACAGCCATCATTCCTCGTGCCTGCTGTACAAACCAGTCCATGATCTGGGGTTGCTGTACTCGTTCAGGTCCAGGTTCAGCGATGGTATGTGTTCAAAGGACGAGGCCAGCTGATACCGCAATACACTTAATGAGCAGGTTATTCCCTCTTCCCTCGTAGCACGGCCATATTCCAAGATGACAATGCCAAGATTCATTGGGTGCTGACATCACACTGACACATGGATCGACCACAGAGTCCAGACCATATAAGACCACTTCTCAACACTGGCAGATTGTCTCAGTGAGGCGTCCCCCAGCGGTGGCTGATTCAGCATCCATCTGGCATCCTGTCTCTTCTCTGAGATCTTTTGAGATAGTTCAAGACAGCCTGATGATGACTCTTCTCTTCACCTGCTGTCACTTTCTCTCTTTCTTTCCTCACTTCCTGCACATCCAAAGCAGCCAGTGTGTTGATGTCCAGGAGCCGGTGTGTGACACGGTGCTCCAGGCTGGAACACGATGTTGTGAAATGCAGTTTGTCATCCTCAGGACGCTGCAGGGCAACGTAGCTCCAGGAATGCACATGATAAATGTGCCATTAAAATGGGTCAGAAACACATTTTTACGGTCAGAAAGTCCCATAGTGCTTATTTATCCACACTGAACATCTTTGGGATGTTCTAATCAGATGATCAAACTAATATTGGGCCAATAAAATATTAGTGTGTGACTTTTATTTTGATGGGAAGTGTAAATAAAAGCATTGAGTTTCCAGTGGGAACTACAAAGCAGGTTGATGTGAAGTTTGAGTTTTTTGTTTTGAGCTTTGTTAAGTGTTAAATAACAAAAAAACGTGTCATACGTTGATGATGATCTCTGTGATGTCAGAGCTCCTCTTGGCTTCCGAGTCATCTGGATGCTGAAACGAGATCTGGCTCTGAAACGGCTGACTAAGACCACACTGAACACGCGAACAGAAACACAAAGAGGTAAATCGTGATTAGACACCAGTTCATACAACTTTCATTTCCATCATCTCAGCCAGCGCCTGTGAGGCCTCACCTCCTTCCTGCCTCCCGGACCTCTGGCTGCGTCGCCTGCGGAGTTCTTGGCCTGCTCGATGAGAGACTTCAGCTGCTGGACGTTGCTCATCAGCGTGTTGGCCAACTCCTCCAGGTACGCCCAGGTGTTTTTCTGCCCATCATTTACTGCTGCCTCTGCACCCTCCATGGCTCCCACCTCCAGTCTCGTCACCAGTGTTGCTGACGGAGACGACGCTGCTGTTGCCATGGCAACTTTGGCTTGAATTGGCTGAGGAGTCACGGCCAACGCTGGTAATGCTGTCAGCACTGTGAGGTACAGTAAGAAAACGGGAAACGTCCGTTAATAAAGTCTGTTTTTTTAATGTCAGAAGTGAGTTTAAAACACAGCCAGACTCATGAGTGTGCATCAGTTTCATTCTGACCCACATACAAGACACAACGTCTGTTTGAAGCAGCAGTGGTGGATTTAACATGCAGGCAGCAGCAACAAAGCGTCTCACACGTACATGGATGTTAAATGTTTTGTAACTACGTTGAAGTGTGCCCAGCATCTGTGAGGGCACACAACAGTACCTCTGCTTCACATTGATGTAATTTAAATCAGTCGCACCACAAAATGCTTCTAAAGCTTTGCTTATATACCTGTAGTGTTACATGCATGCTAATGATTCAGCTGATGTGATTAATCGCGATTAATTGCATTGTTACGCGCAAAATGTTTCTTTCCCTTTAAAAGAAGGCCTACTGCTATATAAAGAAAATAGAGTAAATGTAGGTTTACTAACACGACATCAGGGGTCTCC
>CM047984.1:717709-727997 GCA_026261665.1 Melanotaenia duboulayi
AAAGGCAGAAAAATTGTGATACTTGTTAAAGCGTGATTATTTCTCTGACAATATTTAAGGCAAGAAAATCTAAAATCATGACATCCCTAGTCCCTGTAAGCTGACTTGGAACAGTTCTGTAACTCACCGGTACCAGATCATCACAGCAGGCAGCACAGGTGCAGGAAGCAGCATGAGGGTTTAAGATCCGCTCCTAATAACACACAAAACCACAAAAGCTTACAGTACACGAAGAATTTAAGTTGGTTTGTTTAGCTAGGAGTCAGATTACATCAGTTGTATTCAAGATCAAGGGTGGGACTCGTTTTATTTTTTACATTTTTGTTGTGAAGTTTATTACCTGTATGAGGCAGAGCAAAGGCCGGCCAGCATACCGGATGCTCCTCTTCCAGTCTTTACTGCTTGCTCTTCCTGCTAGGCCTTCAAACTCTGTAGGAGTGAACCACTGCTCGTTGTGTTTGATGCAGCGACCTTTACCCCCTAACAGCATGAAGAACAGTCAATTAAATGTGCTTTGTCATGAAAAAGAAAAATCATGTTTTCTTTCCTTAGTTTCAGAGGTCAGTACACCTGTGCTCCCAGTGGCGCAGCACAGCAGCCAGGGTGGCGGTTGAGGGTATGGAGGGGGGACGTCAAAGCAGAGAAAGTTAGCTGTGAGACACTGGGTCCACGTCTTTACCGTCAGCCGGGCAATGACCCCGACAGAAGTGACGAGGAGCAGCGGGGGGGAGCTGGCCATTTAAATGGAGGAAAGCGCACCGGTGGGAAGAGGCTTTACCAAAACAAAAGTGGCATGGATCTTTCAGGGCGAAACTAATGATAACAAGATATTTCTTATACACTTCTTTCAGATTGTAGTCTGCAAATTTCAACAGTGTCCACTGGAAGTCTCTTAACATAAAAGAACTTTTAGATGGATTGTAACTTCGCTAGAGCAGCTTGACAGAATCACGATATCAGCAGAAGTAGTTTGAGGAATCAGACTAATGTGAAGTTATCTACTGGACAAATAACGGCCACGCATCAAGTTATTTATCATTTTCCAAGTTTATCTGCAGACGAACTCGGATTGTTTGTTGCACCCATGTGGTTAAAGCATGCGTTCTCGCCGAACACGATGTTGAATCTGAGCGGGTCATCGGGCAGAACCCCAGCTGATCGGTTGGTGTAAATGTAAACACCACCCACCCAGGTTGCTGCTGGTTCGCCTACGTGGTAAATGGTGCGGACACAGCTGGTTACAGCAGCCCCATGTCTGCTTCACCACTGCTGGGGAACGTGAGGGGAGCCGTGCCTGAAGCTAGCTGCAGCTTCATCCAGGAGTTCTCACCTCTCCTTCGCCTCCCAACTTCAATGCAGAGGCGGATGTTTTACCAGCTGTTTGTGTTTCCGGCCTTCCCGCCAGCGGAGGAGGGCTCCAGCGGGCGCTCACGTAGCATATCAGCCTCCATGTTCATTTATTGTTATTTTTCCTTGCAACAAACCTTTGATTTGAACCAGACACCTGCTCTCATTAACTTCATAAAAACCAGTGTGTCCCCGACCATTATATCAGGGGGCGCCCGAACTCCCACCGAATCTTCAATCACTGTGTGAAAAGTGTTAATCACCTGATCCCAGTCGATTCTTGTACAGGACTCCGCTGGTGTTCCTGCAGCGAACTGGCAGCTCGTTGTTGTACACCGAGGGGTCCCAGTTGTACTTGGAGCAGGAGTCTTTGTCACTGGATGGAGTCAGTGGAGTTGGTGGAGTCTGTGGGCCTGGAGGACGAACAGGTTAGTCGTGTTTATTGTCATGTTTCAGCTTCTCAGGCTGACGCACACACACGGATTCACCTGATGTGATGGTGGCAGCAGACTTGAGGCCGGTAGCTTCCACGATGCTGCCGTCAGTGTGAACCACAATCAGAGTGGCCTTCTGGGTGCTGAGACCTTCGCTCAGCTGGAGAGTGGTCCTGCCACTCTGTTGACACACATTCACAGATTCCCAGTAAACATGTATGACTTACCAAAAACTTTTTCCAGTACCTGTATGACAACTGAACTTGTTTGGAGGACTGAAACTCAAAAATATTCACATAAATATTAAAATGTCTCAATAAAATAATGTAAAATAAAATGTGTCAATAGAGTAAACAAAAAAAACTTTAGTTTATTTATTATTATTTTATTGAGACACAGCTGCAGTTTACCACGAGCGTGAACGTTGACAGCGAGAATTGTGAAAGGTCATAAAAAAGATGTGTCTGTGTTGTACACATCTCTGCGCTTGCGATCAGAATCGTCCGAATTTCAGCACAAGTGGGCGGAAACAGGACTGAAAAAAGTAGTCCCGCGCAGGGCTCCACTGTAGGCAGTTTTTCTCCTCCGTACTTTAGAAACTTCCAACACTAGAAGTAGATAAAGAGAAAACAGCTGAGTTGTTTAAAAAGTAGAATTTAAGAATCAATTTAAAAGTTACGTCTTTTTCAAAAGGGGCTTAACGTCAATGAATCTTTTTTAAAAATGCTGTAAATGTCTAAAATAAATATTTTACCTGCTTTTTTCTGATTACATCTTAAACAGATTACAAACGAAGGGTTGACGTGTTAAACTACATGAACACAAACTGTGCATGTCTGAATCCAGCTGTGAGCACGTATAAAAGTGTGCGGTACAGGAGGAGGAGGTGCATCTGTCAGTAAAAAGACATTTAAGCTGCCAAACACCTGCTGAAAAGCCAAATCACTCCCAAGATGTTCATGGTGAGAAGCTGACCTCTGGTGGGATTATTTCTCCAAAAGAGCAGCATCCTGTGTAAATGACAGAAAAGACGGAGCTCCACCTGTTACCTACCAACACGTGCTCAGGAAGACTTCCAGACGGGGTGACCGTTGTGGTGAAAACATTGTCCTCTGCAGCCTGAACGTCCCCCACCGTCACTGTCGTCACATCTGGTCAACAACAAAAATTCAAGTTACCACATGAACCTTCAGATTCAGCTGCTCCACGCCGTGCACCGAGGCCACGGCTCCTCAGTGCAGCCCGGCTAGGCTCGGCTCCCACACCTTTGTGCAATCACCCCATTTATGAAATCTTTTAAACAATACTTGGATTTGAGTCAGGAACACTACGGTGAAACAGACTTCTCTGCAACATTAACTTTCACTGGAAAGAAAAATGCTTTTGTTTTTTCACCCCAGTACAGCAAAATCATGGCGTTTCTCAGCTGTTCTGTAGCAGCGTTTAGCAGCATCACTGCTTTCTACTGGATGCTTTGTGATACTGTGTGTAAATAAGAGCTGATGAAAGGCCATCTTTCATATTGCTAAGTGTTGCGTGTCATTTCAATTCGTGGGGTTTTACTTTACTGCAGGTTTTTTGTCATATATGACTGAAAACTGTTTTTATATAACAGGGCTGGAGATAAATCCATTTTCCAGATTAATTCCAATTTGCCATTTATGACGACATATTTAACAAAAATCTGGATATTTTTTCACCTTGAATCTGTGCTGCAAACGCTCTCTATGGGCTTCCGTAGTTAGCAGCGGTTTCAGCCATACCCCCACCTGCATCACACACACACACACACACACAGTAAACATAAGCACAACAGGTGGCCAAGCTAGTGTTGCGAGTTATTAGGAGCTGGTTTGGTTTAGTTGCAACCTCAGACCTCAGACCTTGTTACGAACAGGTAACGCACGTTGCAGACTTCATTTAAAGGCTGTTTATACCAAAGACGACAGAAGAACTGATTTATTTCAGAAACTGCTGCCGAATGGGAGGAAATGTCTGCAGTCAGCTGAGCCGACACTGAAATTTTCCCAGTCGTCTGAAAATGTTCTTTAACTTGGGAAACTGTAGGATATAATGGAGCCTGATGTTTAGCTGCCATTTCACAGGTCGGTTCACCGGAAAGCACCAAGGTTCTGAGACTCCAGAACGGAACCAGAACCACAACCAGAACGGGGTCTGTCTGAAAGCAATAACTGTGAAGCGAGCAGTCACTCGGGGCTGGAATTTGCACACACAACCGCATGCATGCAAGCATGCACACACACTGCACACATGAGCCGTCACATCCCCTTTCCTCTAGAACAGGTTTATACTAGACTATACAGACTAAAATCTAGTCTGATGGTATTTATCTGATTTACATGATGGCATGTCGTAGCTGCTCTCTCTGAACTCTGCAGAGTTCACACACACACACACACACACAGTGTCCATCTGAAAACAGTTAACCAGCTGAAAACCAGACATTTTCAGTGTTTCTGTTTTATTTTGTACTGTCTTCTTCTATGTACCTTTTGAGGCCTTACTTATCCCAAGAACGCTGTTACTGAAGTTTTTCGGGCACATTCACACAAGGATGGTCTGGGTCCAAACATAAAAAATCATAATAAATTATGTTGTCATTATGGGTTTTTGTGTGTAGAATTTTAGGGAATAAAATTAATTTATTCCATTTAGAACAAAACGTGGAAAACTTTCCGGATGCACTGTACACACATTCCTGCGTGGCCAGCCTCATTACCTTACCGAAGAGGATAATCTGGGATTACTGTTGCCGTGCAGGAGTGTATGTGGTCTGCGGTGTTTAGGTTGGTATAGGTAATGAACTGGTCTACTGGTTTTCAGCCATAGGACCATGCAAGCAACCCATACACATTAATGGAACATGGACACCCCCATTAGTTGTTTACATGTTCTGGCTGATAAGTAAGTCAACTTTTTAGATGACTTTTAGATTTTAGGCTTCCTGATGCTGAGCAGAACGCTGTTAAATCATCTGAAACCTGCAGACCTGCAGCTCTCTGACCAAACTCAGAAATTCACTGGTCTACATTCTACCTTTATTTTCAGTTCAATACTACATACTGTTCAATACATAGAGATAAACTTGGTGCCTTCACACATACTTCATTTTTTATTTTTTTAACTGAAACCCTCCCCTATCATTTACTCTGATTTGAGCAAACTCAGTTTACTACTAAACTATGTGGTTGCCAAGCCAATAAAATAAAATAAAAAGCTGCCACGTTAAGTGACGTTGGGTAGATCTTTGCTAAAGTTTATTACAGTCGAATTTGTGAATATTGGCTAAGCTATTAAAAATGAATGGGGCCATTTTCGCACGCTTATCTACAAATTACACAATGTTTAAACGGAGTTTGACGGTACAGGCTACAACAAAGCTGGTTATTACGGGGTTTTGTGTGTTCAGTTTTATTTTAATGATAAGTGATGGACTCATCGGAAACCTGGCGCTAGTACAGCCATCGCGCTCCTTTTTAGCGCCGTCCGCCCGGAACACCACCGGCCTACTCCTGCCTACCTGCAAATGCAGCCTCGGCCTCGTCTGGATTCGGCATGGACTCGGCTCCCAGGTCGATGTTTCCCGGTTCTGCCATCACAGACATCGTAGTGACTTCGGCCTCCGACTCCGTATCCGAGCCCACTCCCTCCACCGAAGGCTCGCCGATGGGCGGTTCATCCAGCCCGAGCGCCTTCGTGGCCGAGTCTGCCTCGTCCATTCTTCTGACAAACGAGAAGAGCCGAATGTGTCCGAGCAGCCGCAGGAAAGAGCGGGATCCGAGCTTAGCCGAACCTTGTACGTTCCGATGACCAACTCACCTCAAAAGTCATCGTAAAATAAAAAATATTTGGGACGAAATTGAGAGACACGCAAGTGAGTGAGGAGGGCTAACCCGAAGAGAAGGCCGCTCGTTGCTTGTTTTTACACTAAGTGGCGGAGTGATACGCCGGAGAACGTCGAATTTAGACGAATTGAGCCGAAGTAACACAGTAGCAGAAAAAAACAACACACACACACACACATATATATGACGCTTTACATTTTTTACGACACAATATTCACAATACTCACTATTATTGTTTTTTTTCTTTTAATGGACATGCCCAAAACAAAGAAACAACAAATGAAGAAATTTTAAAATCTGTTGGTTTATTTATTTCTAACATTGATTTCTCATTTATCAAAATAGTCGGAGTGAAAATATATTTTGTGACATTTTCAAACAATATTTGCTAAATGCAACAGAACCAAGCTTTTGTCATTCTACCATATATGATTTTAATGTACAATGATGTAAAGTAATAACCACGTACAACTCTGCAGTTAAACTATTTATATGTATTAAAAATGTTGGTTGGCTGTTGTAGATCAGCTGTCCAGACAGCTGGTAAACACATCAGCAGCGTTATTTTCGCCATCGATGACAAATTTATTTGGTTGACTAAACTTTTTTTCGTGACGATAACGAGATGGTGACAAGCTAAAAATGGCTCTGATGACGAAAACATGAGACGTTTCATTTCCAAAAATGTTCAAGGGCTGATTATCCGACATTAAAAACACGACATTTTTGTCTATTGTGAGCCAATCTGTCCGTCATCGATGCTGCTGCAGCTTGGCCACGCCCACCACCTGACATGCAGTTCACTCATTCAAAGATGAATCATGGCGGCAGCGTGGATGAAGGGGTTCGGTGGAGGCGAGGAAACGATATATGGACATATTTTAACTTTAACCCATCATCATTTCTCTAGCAGACCAGGTCACGTTGAGCATGTGTTCCTCATCCTTTGCTCATATTTTGGACATGTGTGTGTTCAGGGTGGAGTTTTACACTTCAGAAATAAAGAAACATAGATCTGATGTTTTCTCGTGTGACATGTTTGTTTGATGAAGTCGGGCTTCATTTCATGAAAAAAGGTGAAATACAGAATAAAAGTTTCTGTCCAGCAGCAGGTGAGTAACACGGCAGCATTTCATCCCTGTTGATGGAAAGTCTCGGCTAAAGCCGTCGGTCTGGTAAAGATCTGGTTATTATGTAAAAGCATGAAGGTTAACTTGTTTTATAACATATTATTGACCTAAATTAAATTGTTAAAAGAATAATACTTTTATTTGACTAAAACCTTTTTGAGTTTCCGTCGACTAAAACTGGACTAAAACTACCAAACTTAGACATGTGACTAAAACGAAGGAGCATTTTCGCCCAGGAGACTAAAACGAAGACTAAAACTGAGATGCTGCACATCAGGGACTAAACTCTACACCACCCTCCAACTCCGTCACTGACTGAATGTGAAATAAGATGAAAACATGAAAGCAGGATCTTCAGGAGCAGCTACATGATGTCGGTACATGAACTCTTTTTAAACATATATGTGTGTGTTTGTTTTCGCTGGACTGGCAGAAAACGATGTGCTAGAGCTTTGAGGACGTTGTAAGTGGTTTAGTTATCCTTTGACCTTGGAATTGCACTATTCTGTGTCACCCTTTCACTTTTACTGCTCTCTTTACTACACCGTGCACATTTAATCAAATTGAAATATAAATAGTCTTGAAAATGCTTTATAGTACAGTCTGGCGGGACATAAAGGCACTGCACCATGACTCACATTTTGGGAGAAGTTGTTCTTTAGAGATGGGTTCAGCGTATAACACTAAGCTGTGATGGATCCTACTTGACCTGCATTTAGGCTCTGCCCTCTTTTAGCCCAGATTCGGCTTTGCAGCTGCTGCAGGACCAACAGAAGTCCTTTCCCCTGCAGAAGGTTTGCTTCCCTGAGCCTCCAGCATTGTTGATCTGACAACACCCCCTCAGGCCCCGACTGAGCATCAAGTCAGTTTAAAGTGTTCTGTCTCATTCAAGTCTGGTTTCTCACTTCGCTTTTTTCTCTCCATGAGAACACAATATTGTCTTTTCGTTCTTTTTTTAAAAGTCTATCAGATATAAATTCAGGTTTAGTTCCGCATCCCGATGGATTCCTGGTTTTCCACGTCAGCGTTGGATCCTAGAAACCAGGTAGTAGAGCAAAAAGAAGACGAAGACCAGCCCCATGGAAACGTAGCAGAGGAGGCGGCGATTGTCTCTGCCAGACCGGACCATGGTGGAAAACCGCTTCACGCTGCCTGTCAGCAGGCCTGTGGCGCTCAGGAAGTTTGAATCCTGAAAGCGTGAAGAGAAAAAGGTTGGGGTTGTTTTTTATGCCAATCATCTGTCCCACAGATATACTGCTTCTCCTGTTTTGTAATGAATAACAAGTAACCATCCACACCAACTCCACTCATTTCTTACATTTGGATTCCTTAACATGAATTTCTTTTAACAACAATGTGAATTTAGAGTGAAGACATGAAGACAGCGTCTACGAAGATAAAACAACGGAGCCTTGAAAGACAACCAAGGCTGTAAACGTGAGGTGAAAATTGGCTATGGTGTTCTTAAAAGTAAAAACTTCTGAGAAATAAAAATATAATATACAGATCTGTTAAATAAATAACAGGAAAGCCTCACCATATTGTCTAGGTACTCGTTTTGATCCTCAGCCTCTCTGTCGATGTCATAAGCCAACTGTCAGACAAAAACAGCAGATCCAGTTCAAATGACCACGTCTTCAACCACTTTATCATTTTTCCCAGAAAGAAAAGATTTCTGACATCAAATTAAAATTTACGTCATTTCAATACTACAGACAAAAAGAAAGATTTTAATCCAGCACCAATGTCACATAAAAGTCAAGAGCTTTAAACCCATTCAAATAAATACAAGGAATTAAATAAAAATAAACATAAACTGAGCCCTATATGAAATTAAAGCCAAGGAAAAATGCTTTTAATAGACAAGACTTGTATCTTCATGAAGTGAACATGACGGGGCAGCTGGTTCCATCACTTCAGGACCACAGCAACTAAAAGTCAGGGAGTAGATTGAAGTCAACAGAAACATGAGCAGATCTGAGTCATTTTGACCAATTAGTGTTTGGAAAGACAATAACCAGCTTACGGTGATATATTCATTTCCATGTGTTCTGTTGTGACATGGTAGATGACATCATTTTAATAATATGATACTAATAATAATAATAACTGATAATAATAATAATATGATAATACGTTCAACTCACTAAGTAGCTATCTAATCCAGAAACTGAAATATTTCATGTTGTGTCTGTCAGTCAGAAACTACTATTCTTACTAATAACCAGGCTAGTTGGTTGGTACGCACAGATTTCAGCCGGGAGACTTTGGTTGCCAGGTTCTCAGCAATCCGTTTGTTTTCAGCATCCAGCACGTCGTCAACAGAGCCGTGACCTGAAAACACGCAAACACAGAGGGTTAGAAAGGACAAGCAGGGCTGCTGCTGACGATGTTATAGCAGACAGGTATTTTCTCATAGCATTTTCAAACGAGACACAGGAAAAGACATTTATTTGTTCAGCTATAACCTTGGATCAGGTTACTAAATTACTAAAAATGACCCTGAAGTATCAGAAGGATCTATGTAGCACACATGATTGGTGCTGGTTGAATTTTCCATATATTATGGAGCTTTTAGGCTTTTTTTTTAAATCACCTTTGTTATTATAGACAATACTGGACCATCTTTTATGAAGGTGAAGCAGATAACTGGCTCCTAAAATCATCCAAAGCAATGCTTGATTATTTGATGTACTAATTGTGACTGATATAAATAAACGTGGAAGTGAACAGTTTGAAATGAAAATATTCTCTCTTTAGAAAATATTTCTGCACCAACTTAAACGTCCATATTGTCATGTTACATGTCCGCACTTACCAGGATGGTTACTTAGCCTCGTTTAAAGAACACTGTAGGAGCAAATCCAGCTAATGGAAACACAAGTTTAACCAGATTCTTGTGCAGAGTGATTGTCACGTCCTAACTCCTTACGAATCTCTCCTGTAATTTATTTGATTGGAAAACTGTGTCAAAACTCTTCCAACGGTCCTAAATTTGTCCAAAAAACATGTTTTCCTTTTCAGTGATTTCAGTAACTTTAACACACTCACCAAGGAATAGCACATTACCTGTCAGCACCAGATTACTTAGTTTAACGTTATATGCACTTCTAGCAAAATTAAACTGTTCATTGTCTTTAGTTGGGAGGTTTTAGAAGTTAGACAAGCGAACATGTAAGCAAACAACTCTCAAGCTAGTTAGCCGGATACATTCGCTAACGGCTAGCTCGTAAATCCTAATAAACTAAAACAAATCAGAGACCACGCGCGTTGTTAAAGTTTTACACGCCGTCAATACACGGACGAAACATTCACTCTGTGATGCCAGAGACAAATACTAGTTCAACATAAACAAGTGAATACGTGTACCTCTGTTCCAGTCCGCCATGATGGTGGGTGATGTCACGATCAGCTGTTCGCACCACGTGATGGCAACATGGAGGACGATGTCATGGCGGTTTGGGTTAATGCGCATGCGTAGCAAGAGAGATGGGATTTATGGCTCTTTGAA
>CM047984.1:927374-938511 GCA_026261665.1 Melanotaenia duboulayi
GCCCCCTGCTGGCCAGCCGCCACTGACACCTCAACTCCTCTCTGTGTGGACATGGCCTGAACCTCAAACAGCCATACAGGTTCTATAAAATCAGAACATTGTGAACCTCCTGTGATCTTTCATGGGGGGTCATGTACCCCAGGTTGGACACCATAAAACTAGTATAAAAATTAAACCAGAGAATGAGAAGAGAAAAAAAATAGAAAAAATAAATGTTAGGAGTCTGACAGAAAGTAAATCTAACAGACCCACAACAAATGAATCATAAATACATGAAACTGAAATGAATGTATGAATCCATACAGGAAAATGCACACACACCAGCAGTCATTTTGTTTGAAACAGAAAACCCTGAATATGACAGCAGGCAGAGAGCTTCAGTCGTCTGCCTAGAAAACATGAATCTGCCACTTCTCTCTGTGACTTTGTGTGTCCTGTATGTATTCATGCAGCAGATTAAATAGTAGAAGTGATGGTTTTGTATTTTCGCTGACATTCTTGGTGATCAGTTCCTCACTGGAAAAACTCGTCTTTTTTTCTTCCTCAGAAGTGTGAAATCCAGCGGGAGATAATCTGCTTTTCTTTTCCACTCTGTCAGTATTTCATCCTCTTCCACCTTTTCTGTGCTTCTTTATCCCTTAAACTCCTCTCCCTATCCCTAATTCTCCCTCTCATAAGACATAAATTACTTTTTGTTTACCTTCAGTTGTTTGTTAGTCACTTTGTATATTTTCACTTAAGTCCATTTATGGAGAAAAGTTTCATTTACTTCTTCTGCTATAAGTTGTTGTTCTTTTGTTACCAGTCATTTCTATCTTCCTATACAATAATTTTCTCATCTTTCTGCTCTGCATGCTGCTGTAAGAGCAGATGAATATTTCATGGTGAGGGATTTCTCCAGCTTTCCTCCCCAGAGAACCTGCGAGCAAAGCAAAATGACTCATTCCTCAAACGCATAAAGCAGTCCATTAATGGCAGCTACCCGAATGGGGTGAGCTTAGTAGGACTATCAGCTGCACTTAGAGGAGTAGGTGTCATGTCAGGTTATTGTTTGTGAGTTTGTCTCAGGAGGAAACAAATATTTTCAAGAGCAGGACGGGCCTTTATTGTCATCAGTGCAAAGGAAAGGAAACCTTTCTTTATCTCTGAGATGAGGGAGATACACACCGTTTGCTGTATACCAACTTTGCTAACCTCTAATTTAATAAATAATAAGAGTCATCAGCTCATGATGATCACAGAAGCCATGAAATTATAGGAAAGAAGCTCACTCACACCTCTCAGATAATTGGTTTTGATCTGTTGGGAAATGTTTGAGATTTCTGTTCAGTAAATTCTTTCAAATACTTAAAAATGGACACACTTAGCAGCTATAATTTTATTTATTTAAAATGTTATAAACCAGTCCTGTCCAGCATCATAGCAAGCAGAACAATGGTCTGGCTGCTGTATTGTGACAAACAAATTTGCTTTAACACGGAGATCTTAGTAGATATGATGGACATGCAGCTTTGTGGAGACCCCCATTGGTGCTTGAGTACTGTTCTTGATTTTGACCATTGCTCAGTTATAATAACAATAATAATAAATTTTATTTCTTGGCACCTTTCTACACCCAAGGTAACCGTACACAAAAGGAAAAATGAATAAATAAATAAAAAATAAATTACATAAGAGTTAAAAATAGATTAAAGACATTGATATAAAAATGACATAAAACAGTCAGTTACATGATTTATAGGGAGTATGCCAGTTTAAACCGGTGGGTTTTGAGTGCAGAAGTTAATGATGGCAGAGAATCGATGTTCCGAATCTCGGCTGGGACTGAGTTCCAGAGCCGGGGAAGGACTGAAGGCTCTGCTCCCCATGGTAGAGAGACGGGCCGGGGGAACAGTAAGGTGAACGGAGGAGGATGACCTGAGAGCACGGGAGGGAGGGCCAATATGGAGGAGATCAGACAGAAAAGGACGGGGGCGGCATGGCTCAATGGGTAGAGTGGTCGTCCTGTAACCTAAGGGTTGCTGGTTCGATCCCGGCCCGGAGAACTCATGTCGAGGTGTCACTGAGCTAGACACCGAACCCCTACTTGCTCCTGATGGGTCGTGGTTAGCGCCCTGCACGGCGGCATCCGCCATCAGTGTGTGAATGTGTGTGTGTGAATGGGTGAATGTGACGTATATGTAAAGCCTAGCAGTTTCATGTTATAGTTATTTGAATAAAGCTAAATATTTTACAGTCTGGTGTAGCTTAACATAGCGTAACGTAATGTAAGATGTGTGTGCATAAAAAATTCTGTATGAGCAGATTCATGTAAAGTTGTGACTAAACAAATGTCATAAATTCATGTTTGAGTAAAATAAAATTGGTACCAGTTGTATATATTATTTTACCAAAATCTAAAAATGAGTATTTTCTAAAATAGTATTTATTTTGTTTCTGAGAAAATGATTTAAAAAGTGAAGTCGTGGTTTGTCATGAATACGAACTGACACTACTACTCTTATAATTCTTTTATATATTCAGACGAGCAGTTTTCATTAAATTTATCAGTTCCTTCATTCTTTCCTGTAGAAATGTTCTCTCATTAATCAAAGTTTAAGCAGTGTCAGCCACATTACTTTAAAATTTATTTAATTAAAGTTACTAGTTAGACATAGTGCTTTCAGACAGACGTGGTTCTGGTTCGGGCTCCATTCTGGTGTCTCAGAGCATTGCATCCACACCAGTTTAATCTGAGCCACAGTGGGAGGACTTTACCAAAGTAAACATAAATATGATCCCTAAAGTTTATTATAATCTACGGTATACGTGAGCTAATATAAAGCATGTTAGCTATAAATTGTGTCTCCAGGCAATAGAACCATGCAGGGTCATTCAGGTTTCATTCAAAATGAATGATTCAAGTGATTGATCAGCTCAACTTGGACCATCTGAACTATTTTAAATGGTAGATCTCTAGTCAGCCCACCATCTGCATGTGTGGCCATCCAGCCTCATGTGTATAGCACCAATGTCATCTCAGAACTTTTTTTCATGTTGCAGGATTCTTTGTTTATATTTGTTTATTCTTGTTCTGGCATTCAGATTTTATTTGGCTTTTTCTTTTCTTTTTTTTTTTTACTTGAAACAGACCTCCCATTAGCACACAAAGAAGACAGCAGGTTTCTTCTGTGTTTCTTTCTAAAAACATAAAATTATAAGTATATAATAAATGATCTTAATTGAGGGGAGTTGTCTGTTACAGAGCACTTTTAGAATATTTTCACATGGCAGAGAATTTACTTTTGTTTTTGGGAATTAAGTGTGTGCAACGTGCTGATGCGCCGACTTGAAATTTATGGTCGTGGTTGTCCCACAGTTCACCTTATTTTAGCAGGAAAGGATAGGTGAATTTAAGGTTGTCTTCATATGTAGACATCCAGTAAGCACTTCTGTGAAGAAAGAGAAAAAAAAAGTTAAAATTTAAAAAGAAATGATAATACTAACTGGTGCAGCTATAATGCTGAGAACCAAAAAGCAAAGCAGCAATGTGGATGGATGGAAAACAGAAGATATAAATACTTTTGAATGCAAGTATACTGATTTAATGCATGGAGCACATGCTAACATGAGAAATTCAAACTACCAAATAGCCAAGTTTAGACGTACAGTAAACAGAGTGTGTTCAGTAAAGTTTGTAACTACAACTACAGACAATGACGGAAGTTGTGTGTCAAGCTAAAACAGTCATCATCAAGCTCTCTGCTCCAGCTTGTCTCTTCTCAAAAACCTTTGAGTTAAAAATTGTTCTCCTTCAGCAGACAGTTTCTTCTTGTTTTCCTCAGTGGAAGAAAGACTACGTTTCTTCCTTCTGAACAACCCTGTGGCACATCACACAGGTCTGTCACAGTGATGAGCTGTTGCCATGGATTTCATCATCCCCTTCTTCTGACAGCAGAAAGTCCCACAACAAGCTATCCAGGTGCTTCATTCACAAAAGTGGAACTTTGAAGCAGTCAGAGCTCATGTATAGAAGAAGAAAACATGGCCCCACCTTGACCCGAGTGCTTGTGTTTGGACCGTGTTTGGACCGTGTTTGGACCGTGTTTACATGTTTACACTCTGCATCCAGGCTGTTTTTATCTGTCTGACTTTAGCTACTGTTTTATATTTTTATTGAAAAGGTCTAGTTACCCAAATTTGAAGACTGAATGTAGCTTTGAGTAGTTTTGGGATTAAATAGTGTTGAGTTGATGTATGATGGTGCAACTGTGGACAAATCCACAGGAACTTCTGCTCCCACTGAATCAAATAATCCCCGTTGACCTTGCTTTCCTCCACTTGCTAGCTTGAGAAAATGAGTTGCTGCTGGCTCATAAATGTTATCTGTACTTATTTTTCCCTAATCTTCCTCTGCATCAGTTCTTCCTTTTTCATTTGCTTTATCAATGACAGTTGAATTACTAAGTTTACTACAGATTCAACCTCATCTGATTCAAAATCAGACCAAGTTCACCAAAATAAATCAATATGAAAAAACGGTTAAATATTTGCAGTATGAAATTATGGTTTTCACATTATGACTACATTAAGAGTTAGAGCTATAATTTATTTTAAATGTGAACACCTGTATATTTCCACATGTGTGTAGTAATCCTGACCACCAGAGCCGACTCACCTCTTTAAAAAAAAAGAAAAAAAGTGAGATCTGGGTCGTATGTTTGGCACCGCAGCTTGCCTACCTCAGAAAATAAAGTCATTACAAGCATTGTGGGTTAAAAGAGGCAGAGAAGTCAAGAATCTGTCTGAAGTGTGCTTAAAGTTAGTTCCTTAAGATTAAGTTGATTTTTAGTTTATTCCAAGCAGAGGAATCAGCATCCTTCAGTACCTTTTCATCCCATGTCTACAGACATGTAGGATAAATAACAGAACACGGAACTAAGACATCAAGTCGAATAGATAACATTTATTAAAATATATTTTAGTCCAGTGAGCTTTCAAGCATCATTCTCCATCTTCATCCTCTCATCCAAATGGAAACTTTCAACACCGAAATAACCATCGATTAACGTTTTAAACACAAGCTATGAGCAAGTCTTAAAGATATATTAAAATCACACATTTTGCTTGTGAGAATAATTTTGCCACACTCAGTAAACATGACGGATATTTAATCAGGTCTGAAACGTGTTGCAGCTTGTTGCAGCGTAGCCTCACTATCAAATACATCCAAGTTTCTAAAGATGCCAGCAGGTCGTGTTTAATAACAGACACACCGTTTTAGAAACTTAGTCCATAGTTCCAGGAAAAGGATAAAACACAACGGGACCAGTACCCTAAGTATTCTCCGTGCTCTGTTTTTAATATTTTGCATTCCTGTTGATTTGAAAACTTCATGCAGTGGAAGTTTACATGTTTTTCCTCATCTCAACATTTATTCACTACGGTCACTTTTCATTTCTTTAAGTAACTACTGGTTCCATCAGAGGCCTAATAGGTCCATGGTACAAGAGCAACTTCTGTGTCTGCAAATGAATTTGATGCTTTTGTTTGGCTGGCTTCTCGGACACTCCCTGCAGTATTCTTGCACATGTACAACTTCTAATGACCACGTGCAATTACTTTCTTGTTTGTCCGATTTCCTCCATTTTCCCAGCAGGCAGCTGTTGAGGCAGCCTGTGACAGAACTGAAGCCAAAAGCCATATGGACCATTATCACCCTCCTCACTTCCTCGTTGGCCTCACTAGCTATGTAATGATGCTTTAAATTAGCTTATTAAAGACGTTCAGAGAAAGTATAACCTCCAGAATAGGTAACTGAGATGAGCGATGAGAACTTCATTGTCTGCCTTCTCTGAATATCCATGGATAGTTTTCAGATGATGAGTCCTTACCGTGTCCTTATTTAAATGCCATTTCATTTATGACTCAGCAATCTCATTTAGAGGTGAACGATTAAAACACAGTTTCAATCTAAAACAAGCTTCCATTTAAATTAGGGCTGGGCGATATATTGAGTGTACATGATGTATCCCAAGACGATTTACGTAGGACATATAAGGTTGTTAGTTCGTGAACATTGAGTATAAACTATCACAGCAGCGTTTTAAGCCATATCACCGCATGCTGCATGGCTTCTTTCAGCAGACAGACGGCTCACTCCCCCTCCTGTCCAGAAAACTCTCCTGTATAAAACACGCGTGTGGATGTGTCAGGAGAGACGGGAAAAAGCATGCAGGTAGCTAGCTAGCTGGTTTATGAGTGTTGAGAGATAGAAGTTGAATGTCAGGCGTCTATTTTAAGCAGTAATTCGCCTCAGATTCTCCTCTAGCTGCTCTTTTGATTGGACGTTAATTATTGAAGCAGATATTGGTCTGATTTGAGTGTCTGATTTACAGGTGTGCTCTCTGCTGGTGGGAATGTAGCTCACCTGTGTGTGCACGCGGCATGTAGAGACATGACGCGTCGTAATTGCATGACAACATGAGAGTAGGATTTTAAAAAAAGTTTACTCTAGAAGATGAAGTATAGTTTATATTAACCATCTGGAGTCTAGGGTATAATTCAGGATTTTTGACCACTTTTAATTTCACCTTTAAAACAGTTTACTTTTGTTATAATTCTTTTCACTAAGAACTCACGTGCTTGATTTTACAGTTATTTTCAACAGAGTTTAATGTGTTTCTATGTAGACAAAAGACTAGAAACTTCTGTCTACATGCCTTTTTCATTAGCTGAAAGCTGAAATGGAGACTCTGCATCTTGCTGCCACACCTTCTTTGAGCTGTTGTGTGAACATAGCCTATTGATTGTTTCCCATATGTAACTCATATCAGACTTTTTTAAATCCAACCCAGGCCTCTTTCATATGTAGTCCTAGATCACATACATATCTGATCTGTGCCAAAGCAGCTTGGGTCTGAATGGTGAAGCTTCATTTCTTCCAACTCTGACATCACAGAAGGGAAACAAATCTGCGGCGGTGGAAGGGGAGCTAGTCAACTGAAAAAAAGAAAAGGTTTTGTACTTCATTAGTATTTGACGTTGCTATCCCATCATGGTTAAACACCACATACATGTACAGTACCTCTGAACAGAGCTAGCACCCACTGCTGTGTAAGAGGCCGTTGCTAACATTTGTGCTCTCCTTTTTCTCAATCTCCTCCTTTCTTTCTTCAGCTGGCTTTGATTTCGTCAGTTCTGACTCTACAAGTACTTCGAAGATAAACATGTTTAACATTCATATTTACCTCTGTAAACACTACAGAGTGTGTGACATCGTGTTATTCACTGTGCATGTGTGTCACTTGAGGGCCACATATTGTTCACACTGTAATGTGATGAAAGTGATGTAGCGGTCCGGGTGGCGATCCCTGGTCTACACTGTGTATGACATGTTAGGGTGCACGACATGAATGTTGACTGCCTTCTAGTTTTTTTGGGACTGAAACCTGTTAATTATTTCAGTCTTCAACCTAAGTGAATGTTAAACTTTCATTTACATCCAATTAACATGAAGTTGATAACTGCTGAGTGAAAAGTAAGCCAGGGAGAAGCTTTGAGGTTCAAGGCTGATTCTTGCTTTAAGGCAGCCTCAAAGCTTTGCAGACACACTGCTTCTCTTGTTTAATCTTGCTTTCAAGTCAAGGCTGCACATCTGTTACCCAGGAAACCTTTCAGGGCCCGGCGTTTAGTGGCACAGAGGCGAGGCATGAAAGAGGCGAGTGGGTACATACGTCCTGCTTCTATCTACCACTGTGGAGCAGGAATGGGGGGAGGTCACACCGCGATAATACCGGCTGCCATGGTGAGCTGTTAATTTAAAGGTCACATGAAGGCTTTGGTGGAGGCTAGCTTTAATGATATGTGTTATTACACATAATTCCTTTAGACAGCAAGCCTTTGAATGTTTATTTGGTCCGCCTTTGTCTTCAGAGCCTCCCACAGCGAGATGTTGCATGACTGAATTGAGTACTAAAGTTAAATTTGTTCTCTTTTGTTTTAATTCATTTCATTTGATTCCACATCATTAAGACTGTGCTGCCTTATAACTCAGGTCTGTTGGTGGAAGAAAATGTGCTCACCTTGAAATATCCACATTTCTTTATAAATGCCTGAGCTACCATCCCACTGTTGTTATTCAGTGGAGATAAAAAATGCTGTAAATCATCAAATGTTTTGGTGGCTGAGGTCTTAAATGATCTTAGTTAGGGAAAGAACAAGGTCTTGCACGGAGCTTATACAGAGACAGGTGTCATATCTGTGTATTTAATGGTAGTGTTTAGGATGTAGGGGTCTGTATGAAACCTTACAACCAGCCGTTGCTTTTTTCTAATCTAAAGACATTAAACATGAAGAAAAGAACTTTTTCAGAAAGTCAGTCATTATTTCTCCTTTTGTGTGAGAAATAAAAAGTAGCTGCATGAGATGTTGGATTTTGTCTTTCTTCTTCCGATTATCACTTAACCCGAATCAGTTCACAGAACTCAACAATTATTTTGTCATAGATTACACAACAATATTTTAGTGATGTTTTTAAAAGTTTTAAGTTAACAGAAAATAAAAATTACACGTGTAGTTGCCTTAAATGATCTCAATGTTATCTCATAAATATTGATATTCCACAACTTATAACTATTTATTATTCACTTAAAACTTTCAGTTTTCTTTAACTTAAAAATCAGGTACAAATGTACTTAAAATTAATTCTAAACCGCAATACTGACGCCAACACACTGCACAATTAAAATCAGCTAATGATGTCAGAAAACATGAACACGGCACCACAGTGACATTTTAAGACATTTTTTAATTCAACACAATGAGCTTTTTAAAAGGCACAAATCACAGGTGCTCAGTCAAAACATGGCGGTCGGTCTAAATAAAAGAAAATATCATTTAAAGTGCACTGTTAATAGTTCCATACGTTCATAGTGGTCATTGCTACAGAGGGTAGATTCATCATTCAGTAAACACTGTGATAAAAGGATGCAGGAAAAAATTCAATCTGATGTTTAGCATGACCCATCCTCCACAGCGACGACCACTATTCCAACATTTTGGCCCTCACAGCAACTCCACAGCTGCAACTTACTTTTTAAAATAAAATATTCTAATCAGGCTCTAACTTCTACCGCGCTGTACTTCAACTGGCAACATCAACATAGTGCATAAAGTACACATCAGGCAACAGCACATTTAACATGTTTTGTGAATGAACTGAACAATTTTCAACAAGTTCTTCAGTACATGAACCCCACTAGGAAATATGTTCATCAATGTATTAAATCTGAGGTAGAAGAGGCACACAGTGTCACATCTTTAATTTGAGGTAGAAGAAGCCAATGACATTTGTAAAGAGGGCAACAAAAAACTTCCTTAATGCTCAGCTCAACAAATATCTCATTCTGAGAAAATCCTTCATGGAACAAATCTTTTTCAGCGTCAGTAGACGCCCTTTTAGCGGTTTGTTGTCCTCAACACACATCACAACGTTTTAGATAAATGTGAGTGTAAGCTCGTGTTTTTTGGCGTACTGTGGGTCTAGTGCATGGATGTACCCGAAGAGGAGGACAAAATGAGTCAGCCAGATTTGTGGGACCACTCACAAGTATTTCCTCCCCACAACAACACAGATGCTCTCAGTGTTGAAGATGGCTGCATCAGAAAGTCAGGAGAGGGTTAGGTCTGGACCATCAGCTGACTACAAAACACAAATAATACCGAGACGAGTTCAGCTCCTCAGGAAAAAATCGTACTAATGAAGATTACTGTCACTTTGCACTTAGACTGCAACTAAGCTACATGTTTAAACCATTTTCTTTACATATGCTGGTACGTTAGTTTCACAGCTACCTGTTGAAAGCTGGTGAAAATCACACATATTTTTTAGATTGTTACAAACTTTTAACACAGTGTGTCTCAGACTGGTGAACCTCTTACCATCCTTATATCTGGGAAGCTCTGCTTCTCTGACATGCTGCTTTAATATCAGTCATGTTACCGACCTGATTACAAATGCTCCTTCAGTTGTTTTTTCTTTGTGCCAGTTATTTTTCCTTTGTTGCCCCAGCTCAAATAATTTCCATGAAATGGAAAAATGTCCATTTTTTTTGCATCTGATATGTGGTTTATGTTCTATTGGGGATAAAATGTGGGTTGTTGCTAATCACTGCATTCTGTTTTTAATTTACATTTTATACAGTGCCCCAACTTTTTTGGAAATAATGTTGCAGCAGCTCATAGCAAAGAACATCTTCCAGCATGTTAAAAAAGTTGTGTTTTCTCATTTTGTTCGTTTATCTGAGGAAATGGGGGCGCATCCCCACATTATCAGATTTGTGTCTGTATGCTTGAGCATTCTGCAAACTGCCTGTGACAACATGTCATGCAGCGTCTGTTAACTGATAATTTCCCACTTCTCCCCCACCCCCCAAAGTTAATTAGTTAAAATTGAGCGCAGCAGGGGTAGCCTTGGTAGCTCATTTTCCAGTTTGGTTTTCCAGAAGTAAAAAAAAATATCAGCTGAATCTAAATCTCATTAAAATCATTGTTGTGCATTTCTGTCTTCGTTGCTTCCACACACGTATGTGCAGCAGTTTTCTCAGGAAGCTCCAGAGAGTTCTTCCTCCGACAGGTCAGTGTGTGCAGACACAGCTTGTTTACAGAGAATTTTTATGGTGTGCTTTTGTGATTTTTGACAGTGACTGTGTCAATATCAAGCATTGCTACCAATAATCTGAGATTACATTTGATTTTCACTGGAAATAATGATTCCCAAGACTGATTCTTTCTGCTTGTTCCAGTGTGTCTATGTTCTTATTAATTAGATTTTATGACATGCATGTGTCATTTATCTGTCACTGAGCTTTGAGAAGTGGTGTTTGTTGCTTCCCCTGCAGCTGATACCAAAAACAAACAAAAAAGCCATCTTGTTTAGATTTGCAATGCATGCATGTGCACAAAGTTATAGCTCCAGCCTTAATCATTACTGAGCTCTAGCGCTGTTATTAATGTCTTTTTACTTATCAACCAAGTCAACAGATCATTTAAAAGTTTCTTACGACACATACTCTGTAAAAACATTATGTAGGTAACACTGAGCCTACATCAAAGTTGATGAGCTTGCTGAAGAAAGCACATGGAGATAGAGTCAGTG
>CM047984.1:1289742-1301967 GCA_026261665.1 Melanotaenia duboulayi
GTCTTAGTTTTAGGCTTAGTTTTAGTCTTCAGGGTGAAAATGCTCATTAGTTTTAGTCACATTTTAGTCATCTCTAAGTTTGGTAGTTTTAGTCCAGTTTTAAATCAAAAAGGTTTTAGTCTAGTTTTAGTCCAATAAAAAAAGTATTACTCTTTTAACTACTTTAGGTCAGTAATACGTATTAAACGTAAAACCAAGGTTGACAGGTTATAATAAGTAATTGATAAAACAAGTTAACCTTCATGCTTTTACATAATAACCAGATCCTTTACCAACAGGGATGAAATGCTGCCGTGTTACTTAACTTCTGTTGGGCAGAAACTTTTATTCTGTATTTCACCTTTTTTCATGAATTGATGCCCGACTTCATCAAACAAACATGTCACACGAGAAAATAGCAGATCTATAAATTCAACATATAACAACACATTGTGAGCTTGTTTAGTTGTTTTCATCAATAATTAGAAAATTAAAAGGAATGTTTTTAGACTTAGAAGGTTTCCAACCAACAGCAGATACTTTCTGATCTACTTAGGGTGATGCTTTACACAGAAAAAGTTCAAACTGTGGAATCAGTTACTCCAAAAAGCAAAGAGCAACAACATCCTGACTTTGGTAACTGTGGCTTTATTTCTGAGAATTTTCTGAAGTGTAAAACTCCACCCTGAACACACACATGTCCAAAATATGAGCAAAGGATGAGGAACACATCCGAGGTGTGGACTCGAGTCACAAAATGACTTTAGACTCAACTTGACAAATTTATAAGAGACTTGCAACTCGACTTTGACTTTCATTGAATTGACATGTGACTTTAATTTGACTTTGGCCTGTTGACTTGGAAGTACTCAATAAAGTTTCTTAAGCACCTCTCCAATGCCCCCTTGATTTCCTGAAACCAATGCTGCTCCGTTAGCTGCAGCATCAGTGCCGTTTCCTAACTACCTTCGATACAAAGAATCCTCTTGTCCAACCATGTAGCAGGAAACAGAGTCAACCAAGAAAAGAAGAATAAATGCCACGAAGTAGCAGAGCGCCAGTGGAGACAAAACGATACCAAAGGTTATTTTGTTCACTTACAAGAATTATGAGTAAAACATGCGGGTCAAAAATTACAGACGGGGACTCGACAACGTCCAACTGCGTTCGGCATTTGAAGTTGCACAAAGAACGGTAAGTTAGTCATCAAAGGTTGCAGGCTAATGTTAGCTTAACTTCAGCATGGTGTTCATGGCAATCCATTGAGCCATTAAGTCAGTCTACAGAGACATGCATAAGTTTTAGCAGACATGTATGCAGTCTGTAAAAGCTAGGACAGGGACATGGGATAACCCCCATGTTAATGTCATTTACTGTTCTGAATGTTTCCCTCCAACTGCAATTATGTTTTTTTATACTGATAACCAGACACAGAATTAAAGACTAATACAGAGCTGGCTTGGCAGTAATGATCTTCTTCTTTAAACTAATCAGAAATATTCAGCTGTTAGCCATTTTGGATGGTTAACACTTACACTGCTGACTGAATTACAAATACACTGCAATCCAAAGACATGCGAGTTATGTTGTGATTTAAATTGCTCCAGGCTGATTGCTAATGATTTGGCTTTGTTTGCATTTCAAAGTGTAACTCGCCTCAAAGTCAAAGTCAACAAGGTTACTAGTGATCATGATCAAAAATGAATCTGGTGACTGCTTATTTGTAAAGTTATGAGCTTGTTTCAGCAACAAAACATCAGTTTGTCAAATGTTAATTTATAAAACGTTATGTTTGTTTAAACGATCTTAGTTAAATTATTAAATATTTTTTTAAGATTCTTCTTGCTTATCTCTTACAGTTTTAAGAAATACCAAATGAACAAAAACATCAAAAATGAACCACAACAGCCTTCAATCACCCAGGCAGCATGAGTCATCCTCAGCAGAAAGCTATAACCAATAAAACTATCCGATTTGATCATTGATTGCAACTTGCCCCATCACCCATTGTCCATCACGGAAAATGAGAGTTTTCGACACTTTCTGACTGTAGTTGACAGTAAGTACAGTCCAGTGTGTCGTCGGACATTAACATCAAAAGCTGAGAACCTTGCTGCTGAGAGACGTTCAGAATTAAAGCTCAGTTGAGAAATACAGACCATCTTTCAGTCACTGTGGACATTTGGTCAGATCGAAAATGAGGGGGTTCCTTGGTGTCACTGCACACTATTTAGAGAAAGATGCAGAGCAGGTACAGTTAAAGTCCCACCTCTTGGCCTGTGACCGCTTCATATGTGATGAGTACAACATTAAAGATAAACTGGACTACATTATTAGTGACAATGCCTCCAACATGCTCAAAGCGTTCACTGTGTGCTTTCCCACTGAGCAAAGAGATGAAGTTCATGATGAGGATCATCTTGATGACCCAGAGCTCTGGCATGACCTAACCCTGGAAGCTCAACAAGCTGTAGATGCTGTAGTGTCGAGAGCTGGTGAGGGTCTAAAAGAAACAAAAATGACATGTCCATCCCTTTCAAAGTTACCAAAACTCAACTCACTTCTTTACACAAGCACAACATTTAAAGATGCATTTGGTGCTGAATTTGGGGAACAACGAGGCTTCCCTGCTGTTGTCAGCACAAGGTGGAACTCAACACCAAGACAAGTGAAGGCTGTCCTACAATGTGACCATCTAAAGCTCTGTGATGTTCTAGACAAGGCTGGCCACAACGAGTTGTCATTCACAGCACGGGAATGGAGTCTGTTAAAAGAGCTGGTGGACATCCTGAAACCATTTGGAGAGGCAACAGATTTGACACAAGGGGAGAAGATGATCACGATCAGCTCTGTTGTTCCCTCTGTGTTGTCCTTAAATCACCATCTTGAGCAGCTGAAGCTTCAAGTGCGTCTCCCGAACAGCCTGATCAGACGTCTCCAGGCGTCTCTGACCAGAAGTTTCTTGGAATCTTCATCAGTGTAAAAATGACCAGAGCACAAAATGGAGTTATTTACCCCCCTTTCAAATCCAGTCTACCTGAAAGCAACTAAGCAGTGCCGGCCTCCAGTGCTCCAGTGGAGCGAGTTTTCGGCCATGGAAGCATCATTCATCATTCACAAATGACTGGCTGACTCTTGTCTAACTTGGTCTTTTGCAAATGCAATACAATATAAGACAAGTAATTAATGTCTGTAAGTAAGTAAGTAATGTGGGCCCCTCCAATACCGACCCAAACACATGATCCTTCTGTAATGATGAATATTTTAAACTGGGGAATAATTTTTTCCATTATTTAGGTTTTAGTGATTGTTGATGAATGCCTAATATTCATACAGTCTGTAGGTTTTAGGAGCTTGTCTTGAAGCAATGTCTATTTTTTCTTGTATTTATTGTTTAACAGTTAAGGTTAAAGTATTAATATGTTAAAGGACACATAAACCAACAGAAGACAAAAAGTTGTGTTCACTGCTCCAGTATTGGATTTGTTCTATTCTACAGTCATTTACCAGACGCTTTTATCCAAAGCTACTTACATTTGAGAGGAAGAATTCAAACAAGACGTCATCGTCAGACTGCTGGAGTCCAGGTGGACCAGGTGCTGTCCTGTAGTGCTGGAGGCAGTGCATAACTTCTTTTTTGTTTAAATATATGGCTGAACAGAAATAGAAATAATGTAATCTGTGTTAATGTTTTACATGACTGTGTAAAGTAAACTCCCTTGAATTTCCAAAAGTGTTTAAAAAAAAAACAAAAAAAGATTATTTGTGTTATCTTAATATATCAATCATTTTTTTAAACAATACATCACATTTGGTGAAGAACTCAGTTATAATCATCAAAATTAAAATATGTCAGTGTGTGAGAAATGAATGTCTACATCATCATCATTGAATTTCCCTTTGGGATTAATAAAGTATTTTTCATTTCATTCATTTCATTTCATACAAGTTTCACTTTTTGAATGGAATAATGAAATAAATCAAGGTTTTCATGATTTTATGACGAGCACCTGCATTGTTTTAAAAACACACATGAGTGTTGCAGCCGGCGATGTGCTCCTCTTTATAAACTGCTGATCTCACGCTGCTGTAACTTGCTGCTGATTGCTCCATGCCATGCTGTGCGGTCCGGATTGAGTGTTGCACATGATGGTGTGACAACACAGCACCGACGACCTGCTGCAGAAAACGAGCGCTGGTTGTTGACTACTTCGCAACGCGACAGCCGTGTGGTCCGGATCACCTAGCCGGGCTACAGCTTAGCCATGCAGCACCAGACCACCAGATCCTGAGGAAGACCACTGCTGCTTTGCTTTGGGAGGATTTTTGCTTTGGAGCATGTTGCTTTGGAAAAGTCTTACTTTGCCCTTAAAACTGACTTTTCTTGTGACACAGACGCGGTCACCTGGTCACCAGTGTGACTTCCGTCATTAATGGTGATCTGCTATTTTAACATATGTGTGTGCCTGAACATATATATATATGTATAATATGTTTAGATTAGAGTTCCAAAATTAATTGATCTTGTTTTATTTTCAAGTGTACTTTATAAACCTTTTTATTTCGGGTGGTGGTGGCCATTCGTGTGTTTTCTGGGCTTAACCTGTTAAGCCCGACGGACCCACCGGTGGGTCCAACAGGTGTAAACACAAGTTCATGTGTGTAAAAAAGTTACTTTAGTGATGTAAGGATTTAAGGATGTCTTATTTATAATGCCACTAAATCAACTCTCCAAGTGCATTTAGTCAACACAGTATTTGTTTAATAACTTTAAAATACGTATGCCACAAACAACAGCGCCACCATAACCAGTAACACCCGAAACAAAATGCAACACAACGCGTGATCCGTTCACTCCACCCCAACATGTTGGTATCAAATGAAACTAGAAAAGCTGCACTTTCATATGATACCAAACATAAAAAGATATTCACCAAGCACTTCACGTCAGTCTCAAAACGAACACAAAGCTAACCGTCACATATCACAGCAGCCTTATCAGATAACATGTTTATCACCAAATACAGCAAATCCCAAAGATATTCTCACAAACAGCCACATATTTTATTTCCTTACATTTTTGTGGTCATATTCAGTTTATCCACATTGTTCTTCAACCAAAACTTCAACCATGTGTGTGCATGTTTTCATATATGTGTATGTGTTTACATGCTGCCAACTTAGCAAGAGTAAATTCAGCAGGAAATACACACAGACGAGAAATGGTACACAGAAAACACATCCTCCACTGCTCTGTTTTGAAAGGATATCATTCAATCTACAACGCATTCTAGTCGGTGAAGATGGGGTTCAACAGTTCATTAATGCAATTACTTTTTGACAACTAAAATATCAGCAACCCCTAAATGATGCCTATTGGACACAGTCTTTAAAAATACATAGGCTTTTATCAAGGATAAACATCCGGTTCATATGAAATATGTTTGCACCAACACTTTTGAATTTATAGGGCATTACGTTTAAGTTTGTGAAAAGAACACCCCTGTAACAGGTGGTGACGGGTAGATTTAGATATTGGAAATCATGATTGTCCACTGGCATCTCTCTAAAATCAAACTGTCAATGATTAGATAATGTTTCTTTTCTGTAGTCTTAATGACTGCCTATTATGGTTTTACAGTACTAACCTTATTCACCCTTTCACATATAATCCAGCACTTTTAAGTGCATACAGTTTGAGCCACTTCCTCTAGCTCCTCCTAGGGATGCTGTGATGATCCCAGCCCAAAGGGGAAACGTCATTATTCCAAAGCTCTTTTCCCTTGGTGTCCTCTCAGTTTGACTCAGTCAAAATGTCTTGCTGGGAACCATACAAATGGCTCCCTGATAACATGCCCCATTCTTCTCAGCTGCCTTTGAGCTCACAGGCTCAATAGAGGAAGCTAATTCAGCTTCTCTGTCATTAACCATGAATGTTCTCCAAAACGGCTTAGCTTGCCTCCACCCCCTCTTTACACACTCAGTAACATGCTGGATCATGTTAACCAGAGCAAAGATTTTTACCAAATGTCGCCAGTGACTGAATGTGGTTGTGATTCAAGCTGCTTGCATGAGTGGCTGAAAACAAAAGCTGAAGGACAGGAACCACCAACACTTAAAATTTTCCATTTTAGCTGAGCCAAACCCAGTCGAAGTCCTGGGTAATCACCACATCTCCAGAACAGAACAAGACAAAGGTAACTGGTGAAGGGTTTGGGGTGGATTTGATAAGGGGGAAATTAAGTGGAAAGGGTGAAGATTAAAATGAGTAAAATTGAGTCTGGAAAGTTCTGCTTTTTTCTAAGTTTCTGTTAGCTTGTTTTTAGCAAGGAATGATGAAAGTGTAAACTGCTTATAGAGAAGGAAAATTGTTTAAATAGTTCAAAAATATAATGCATTTAAGCCAATATTCAAGCACTCTTAGGCACTACACGACAGCGCCTGGGTCCAACTGGACTCACAGCAGTCTGACTACCACGTTATTTTGATTTAGTTTAAATTCTTGCTTGTGTTGTTTTTACTCTCAGATTTAAGTCATTTTGGAGAAAAGCGTCTGCCAAATGACTGTAGAATAGAACTGTCACATGACGATGGCATAAAATCAAATCAAATTTTGTTTATAGAGCACCTTTCATGCACAAAGCAACAGAAAGTGCTTTACATAATAAAAACAAATTATGTATATTAAAAACAAAATTGAAAAGCCTTCCCACATTAAAGAATATAACAAAAACTAAAAAGGCACACCTCATAGTAGTTCACACACAATCACACACAAACACACACACATACAAAGTGCATGTATACTTCCCCCATCCGCCCACACCCTTTACTGTACGAGCATGAACTCCCATCACTAATTACTGTCTCTAAACTGAATGTAAGTATAAAAATAATGATATCATGAAAACATGTGGCTTGATGCTGCTGTAAGGAAATGATATCTTGGGGATCCAGTCACACCAGAAACCAGCCCATCCATGACCACAGAGGGCGGCACCACAGGAACCACCCAGGTCAGGGCAGGGCTGCAGTACACAACCACCAGCCACCCAGACAAGGGCAGTCACCATGGCAACAACCCAGCAGGCAGAGCAGGTAGAGCTACAGGTGTGGAGGAACCCCAGGAGGAAAACACTGGAGTTAAAAAGTATAAACAAGATTAAATAAATTTAGAAACAATAAGAACTGAAAAGAGTGATAAGAATACAAATAAAGATAAAGGAGTTCATATATATATATATATATATATATATAAAGGCATTTATAAAAACATATGATTAAATAAATGAAAATCTAAACAATATCAAATAAAATTCAGCTACAAGCTAAACTAAAAAGAAAAGCCTGGTTTTATGAACGTCAACAGTTTCTGACTTTGGGAACAACTAAGGGGCCAGTACCAGAGGATCTTAGGGTCCACAAGGGTACATAATCTGAAAGCAGGTCGGATAAATATGAAGGTCCGAGACCATTAAGACATTTATAAACTACTAAAAGAACCATTAAATTAATCCTGAAATGCACAGGGAGCCAATGCAGCAATTTTAAAACTGGTGTGATGTGTTCCGGAGTAATTGAAGGTTAGAAATAGACTCTTTGGGAAGAGCAGGACATTACAACAGTATATTCTACTAGAAATAAATTGATGCATCAGCACCTCAGTGCTGTCAAGATAGAGAAAAGGGCAGACTCTGGCAGTGTTTTTAAGGTGATAAAATCCGGTCTTTGTGATGTTTCTTATGTATGAAATAAAATCCAGCTCAAAGTCAAAAAGGACACCCAGATGTCTCACACACTCAGAATATTTAAAGTTTTGTAATTTTAATAAAATATCTCTCTCTTGTCTTCAGGACCGATAATTAAAATTTCTTTTATGTCCTGTTATGTCCAGCTGTAAGAAGTCCATGACTTAATATCTAAAATACCGTTTAAAAGAGTGTTAACTGTCTCCAGGTCATCAGGAGACACCGCAATGTAAAGCTGTGTATCATCAGCATACCTCCTAAAGACATCCCCAAAGGAAACATGTACAGATTAAAAAGAAGTGAGCCTACAATTGATCCTTGCGGAACCCCACATTGGATTTTATGGGTCTTTGAGATACATGTTTCCACACTTACATAAAACTGTCGATCAGTGAGATAGACCTTTAAGAATAGTATTTGAGAGACTTCTCAGTCTGTTTAATAAAATCTGGTGATATACTATATCAAAGGCAGCACTTAGATCCAATAGAACTTGAAATTAAAGTTTTTGATCATCATAGTTACACCTGAGGTCATTAACAATTATTTTAAAAGAGCCATCTCTTTACTGTGGTTTGTCCTAAAACCAGATCGATTTTTTTTCCAAAGTACTGTTTTTATCCAGGAAGTCAAATAAGTATTTCTATATTCTATTCTATTGCAGAGGGGGGAAAGAGGCCCCAGGGAAGACCCAGGACACGCTGGACAAACTACATCTCTCGACTGCCCTGGGAACGCCTCGGGAGAGGTAAGTCTGGGTTTCACTGCTTAGGCAGCTGCCCCTGCGATCCGACTCCAGATAAGCGAAAGAAAATGAATGGATGGATGGATGTCAATAAATGTGCAGCCACTTCACAATCAATATATCGTTTCCTCGCAGTTAAAAATAAAATAGTAAAAGCAGCAGAGAGAAAGAAAAAGGGAGTGATGAGATGGTATTTGTGGTATAAAGTCCACAAGCACAAGCCAACACTTTTGACCCTGCCTTACACTTCCACATGATTGGATGAGGACAAGTCAAACTGTCCAGTCAGAGAGCAGACATCTTATTGTCTTTCCACAATGCTTCAGGGTCATAAAGAGGAATAAAATTTAAAGTATTTGAATTTTTTGATAGTCTACAGATATGGGTAAATATTTTTTCAATGACAAATCTATATAAATACATTACATTTACTTGATATGGATACCATACCACAAAACAGAGGATTTGTTAAAAGAATTCACGATCGACGGACCCTCCTCCTCAAGCACCGCTAACCAGACAGAGGCTGAGGAGTGTGATCCCGCTGTTGTTGGAGCACACCCTCCTTTGTGGTCCACCACCCCAGTCTGCCAGTCATGGGGAACTGTCCCAGGTGTCCATGCGACGCTGCAGAGGTGTGTCAGCCAAGACAGCCCTACAGCATCCAGAGCCTTAAGGAACTCTGGGTAGACCTCATCCACCTTCGGGGCCTTGCCACCGAGGAGCTTTTTAACCACCTTAGCTACCTCAGCCCCAGAGATGAGAGAGCCAGCACCAGCTACCCCAGACTCTGCTTCCTCATCAGAAGACATGTTGGTGGGATTGAGAAGGTCTTCAAAGTATTTCCTTCACCGCCTCACAACGTCCCGAGTTTAGGTCAGCAGCCCCCCATCCCCACTGTACACAGTGCTGACGGAGCACTGCTTTCCCCTCTTGAGTCGCCGAATGGTGGACCAGAATCTCCTCGAAGCTGTCGGGAAGTCATTTTCCATGGCCTCTCCAAACTCCTCCTATGCCCAAGTTTTTGCCTTAGTTACTGCCTCTGGAGTCCCACAGGCCAAAATGGCCCAATAGGACTCCTTCTTCAGCTTAATGGCATCCCTTACTACTGGTGTCCACCAACAAGTTCAGGGGTTAGAACGAAGGAGTCCCCGGAAGGAGTGTTCTCCAATATCCCCTCCAAGGACTCCAAAAAGGGTGGGTACTCAGAGCTGCTGTTTGGTGCATAAGCACAAACAGCAGTCAGGACCTGTCCCCCCACCTGAAGGCGGCATCCACTGAGGTAAAGCCGAATGTACAGGCTCCAAGTCGGGGGGCAATGAGCATGCCTACACCCGCTCAGTGCCTCTCACCGGGAGCAACTCCAGAATGGAAGAGGGTCCAGCCCCTTTCAAGGACAGTGGTTCCAGAGCCCAAGCCGTGTGTTGAGGTGAGCCTAACTTTATCTAGCTGGAACTGCTCAACCTTGCGCACCAGCTCAGGCTCCTTCCCCGCCAGAGAGGTGACATTCCACGTCAATCAAAGAAAGAAAAAGAATAATAATAATCTGGTAATACACATAATCTAGTTGCTGGGGGTAAGGGGAAAGTTGTGGTGATAGTGATAGCAAGTTCTGAGATTTATGTGATTATACCAAACAAGGCAGATAAAAGTGTCTTTAAAGGTGAAATAAAATTAATAGTAGTCAAAAACAGCCACATATATCCTCGTCCCCAGATGGTTAAGTTAGTTTTTTCTGATGTTCTTTCATCTGTACTTTTCACCCAACTGTACAACAAGACAAAGTGATGTCACTCTATCAAATGCTCCTTACATACTAGCTGTAAATGTACCAATTACTTTTCCAGCCTTTAGTTGGTCCTGCATCAACTTTTTAGAGATGAGTTGCTACCATTTAATTTAAAATGAGCTCAATTAAATGATCATATGTCTCATTTTCAACATCTGATATATTGTTTATGTCCTACTGGTAATAAAATATGGGTTCATGAGATTTACAAATCAAATTACACAGAATCCCAACAAAATATGGGTTTAAAAATTTAACCTTCTTGTTCGATTTTCTGTAACTTGTGGGTTTAACAAAATAAATCTGAAACCATTGTCCCAGTCTGTCCTAATATCTGATCAACTTTTCTCATGTAAGTCTACAAAAAGATTAATATGTCATATCATTACAAGAGCACATGCTGGTTTTAAATGGATTTTTTTTCTTGTTATTCTCTGGCACCAGACACAACACCTACTTCTATGAAGATCTTCTCTCACCTTTTCCCACTTTGCTGTAGAACATGATGCACAATCCTTTTAGCTAATTAAGACTCCCAAGTCAAGCATTTGATCCAAAAATGTAGACCGTGTGTCTGTTTGTGGATGGCAGCGGGAAAAATCAACATGTTGAAGGAACTTCAGTCCTGCTGTCCTCTGCCATTCTTTAAAAAAAAAAAAAAGAAAGAAAAAACTAGACCTTCCATGTTGTCAGGTTTACTGCAACTCATGAGTCAGAGCTTTCACTAAATGGCTGAGACGGCATCTAAATGGAACTTTGTGTCTGTGTTACAGCTTTTGCCTGCTGAAGTCAAATGCCACTGAGAGACTTCAAATAGCTGCTGCTGTGTGTTTGATTCTAAATGACAACACTATTCTCCACTTTGTGGGTTTTGTGTCGGGAGAACTAACATTCCTTGCATTACAGGGCAACCTCCTCTCCTTCTCTCCCTTCTTGCATCACCCAAAACACTCGAGCCATGTTGTAAAACACAAGGTTGTTCAGCATTTAAAAATATACTTTATCTGTCTAAACAAGCCAGAACTGCAAAGAAGTCAGACGTGATCTTTCAGTCTGATGAAAAAAAATCATGCTTTACGTGTAAAAAAAAAAAAAAAAGAGGTGGTATCAAATTTTAAATGCTCACCTGCACATGTTGGAGTTTCTTCTTTGGGGGTTACAGCAAGGGTCATGGTGACGAACTCTGTCAAATGTCCGACAGGCCTGAATGCATCCTCTCTGTCACACTGAAATACAAACTAGACAACCACACTTATATATAGCCAAGAAAGGGGAAGAGAGGGAGGAGAAAGTGTTAGTACCACAACACAATGATTAGAGAGGGAGGGAGGTGGTGTGTGCGTGTCTGTGTGTGAGAGGGGGGGACATAGTAACAAAGTAAAGTGAAGGGAGAGAGGGGTTTTAAATCTCTATAAGTTTTCTGAGCTCTTTGAATGTCTGATCCTCTGAAAGAAAAGTTTAAGTTCATCCACTTCAATCAGTCTGGAACACAGACATAAACACATAACTGTCCCTGTTCGTACAGCACTTTACAAATATGTTTGGCATGAATGGGACCCAAAACATCATCAGATTTTTTTTTTTTTTTTATAACTAGTTAACGATAACCCATTTAACACGTGACAAGAAAAAAATAAGTAAATTATACATGCATATATATATATATATATATGTGTGTGTGTGTATGTAGGTATGTATAATACTTTATTTATGTTTTGGATTCAAGATTGATATCAAGATTCAATAATTTTATTGTCATTATGCAACATAACAATTTTGAGGAGTCTCTAGCTCACATAAATAAGAAAATAGAAATATAACAGGCACACATAAGTAAAAAATAAAAATGTAAAATATTTAAAAGATATAAAAGATATAAGAACATCTCTATACTCATGGAAAATAAAAATTCACAGCAGACAGTAATATTTACAAGGTGGATAAAGTGCATTCTAGTTCAAGGA
>CM047984.1:1421681-1438641 GCA_026261665.1 Melanotaenia duboulayi
GAGTTCTGTTGGTATGCTACACAAGCATTTCTGTTGTTTTGTCTGTATTAATATTTAAGTAGGGTGACCACACCAGTCAGTGGATTTCAGCAATCAGGTCGTCGATACATAACTAAGTCGTCCGTGAATTTGACCATGTCAGGAGTGTAGAGAGAAGCTACTTAAAGTTTATAATAGAGCCCCAGTTTTCTACAAACATAATGGTTTTAGACATAACATGGGCCGGTTATATGGTTAAAACAAATAATCTCTGCATTCTGAATACGTTAGATTGATAAATATGGTCAAGGCATAACTGAACATTTCTAAACACTATTGAAGAGAAACACTAGAACACAATGGAAACAACAGTGATGTGAAAATTAACTCGTCTGATGGCAGAGTTCATGACGCAATTAATAATTTGTCCAGAATTAGCTGAACAGTAATGGGAGTTGCTTTTTTTTTATTTTATTGATGATGGAGATGGAATGAGACATTTTTAATTTCTCATCAAGCTCATTCCAGATCTGCACAAAAGTGCAAAGGAAGGAAGACGGGAATGAGGTTGCTCAGTTTGTACCTGGTACTGCACACAATCATCCTGGAGAAAATTATACTCAACAAGGTTGACGAGATAACAGTGAGGAACCATACTATGTGTTACACCAGATAAAATAATGAGGCTCAAATGAAGTTTTATAAAGGGTGAGAAGTACAGAGAGCAGAAGACAATATTAAGAACAAAGCTGCGTATACGTATTTCCTCAGTATGGCATTTGAAATGAATGAATTCATCAATAAAGATCCCAGGAACTTTGTAAAGCAGACTCTTGTAATTTCATCTCCATTTATGAGGACAAATTTGTTTGGTATCAGGTTTTTTTATTAGAACAGAAAACAATATCATTAGTTTTTCTGACAGAGGAAAAGTTTGTTGCACTGAAACTAAAATCACTATTTATGATTTCTTCAAGTTTGTTTGGATTTTTCTGGTATAAAAAGAAACTTGTGTCATCAGTAAATAATATTTTATGTAATGCAGACAATAAATGAAAAAAGTCTATAATATACAAAGTGAAAAGGGGAGGTGTGAGGACCAACAGCAGCCTGCAGCTTCTGCTAATTAGAGCCTGCATGGTTGACATGGCCTTCATCACAGCAACGAGCCATGCACAAAACGATTACTTCAGGTACTCCAGGAAAACATCATGGGCAAGATTGGAGTTTAAAGCAGGCAAGTTACACAGCATCTCTGTGGTCAAAAGCCAATTAATAAGCAAACGGTTCTACATCGATGAGCCGAATTCCAACAGTCCTAGAGAAAGCCATGAAGAGCCTTGGACGATGGCATGACTCAGACCTCGGAGACACCCAGCTAGTGATAGATCTAGAAAAAAAGGCTGATGTCATAGTTACCTTGTTCAAATGCATCACTGATCTTTTCATTTAGATCAAGTACGACCATAGTATTTTTCTTTCTGAAGCCATGTTAGGATGATGGTTTCAGTCCACAACCTGTGAATTACTGATGTTCTTCTGGAATCTGTCTGTATTTGAAGGTTTTTATTAAGATTCAGGCAGTCTGGTGTATTTTCACCCCAGCAGCAGCAATGCTGCCCGGCCGACTGGCCGAGGCTGCATCATGGTTGCCATCAACGATCGATCGGCAGAGTTAATTGTTCTAGTTATCTGATGTTCCTTAACTGGAACTTTAAGGACACCTACAAGCCCCCTGGAGATAATAGTGGCGATAGGAATAAGGACAAGAGGACATGTCGATGTAACATATGCTTTGACTACATGCAGCAGGGTGGAGGTAGAGATGAAGGTCGTTCTCTGGTCCAGGATTCTCAGTTTGACGTGTCTGGTGTCTGATGAATGAAAAGTAGCTACTTACCATCTTTACGCTGATATCTATGCAAGAATAGAAAAAATCAGGGACGAAGTTTTGATTTCAGACGTAGGGGGGGGGGGGCAGAAGTATTTTATAAAACTAATCTTTCAGCTCACCGTATTTTCTAGTCGTTCTTTTAGTTTCTGCTGCAACTTTTAATCCTAATGTTCCTTTCTTGGTTTGACAGGTTGTAAAGCATGTAGTAAAACATTATCACCCAATTCTGTGTTTCACCTTGTTAGTCAACTTCACACCAACTCAGTACCACCAGTTTTACTTATTTATGGAATATCATCATTTACAGAGCTCCACCCAGTGGTGGGCAGGTCACACTGGCACCACAGGAGGGAAGAAACCGAATAAAAATGTCCATTATTCAGTGTAAGCAGTCAAGTATTACATTTAATTTTAAATAAGTGAAACACAGAACCATTGAAGTTTGTTTGTTAATGAAAAGTGAACAGCAAACCACAGAAGGGTCAACATAAGGAGCTCAGCCAAACTTTTCGAACTCATGTAGTCTGCGATCATTGGCAGAGATAATTCCTGGCAGAGTTTCTTCTTGTTCAGGCATCAACTCTTTCTTCATGCATGTGACAAACGGCCACATTAAGGTGTTCCTGCCTCCTGCAGGTGCAAAGCCAGGTCTTTAACTTCCTCAGCTTCAGTAGACATGTTGGAACAGTCAACAACAATCGCAAGGACCTCCACCTGGTCAACAAGAACCTCCACCCGATCAAAAAGACCCCTGACTTCAGGCAGCATGCCTCTCAGGATGTCTGGTGTTTGAACTTTGAAAGCTCTGATCCAGATTATCATCGCTAGCTTCATGTCATGACTAACACATGATTATTCTTTTAACCTCATCTCTGAGCCTCCATCTCCTCCAGCTTCTCCTACTCTCCTTCCTCCATCGTCATCTCCTCCATTTTCTCCAGCTTCTCCTACTCTCCCTCCTCCATCGTCTTCTCCTCCATCTTCTCCAGCTTCTCCTACTCTCCTTCCTCCATCGTCATCTCCTCCATTTTCTCCAGCTTCTCCTACTCTCCCTCCTCCATCGTCTTCTCCTCCATCTTCTCCAGCTTCTCCTACTCTCCTTCCTCCATCGTCATCTCCTCCATTTTCTCCAGCTTCTCCTACTCTCCCTCCTCCATCGTCTTCTCCTCCATCTTCTCCAGCTTCTCCTACTCTCCTTCCTCCATCGTCATCTCCTCCATTTTCTCCAGCTTCTCCTACTCTCCCTCCTCCATCGTCTTCTCCTCCATCTTCTCCAGCTTCTCCTACTCTCCTTCCTCCATCGTCATCTCCTCCATTTTCTCCAGCTTCTCCTACTCTCCCTCCTCCATCGTCTTCTCCTCCATCTTCTCCAGCTTCTCCTACTCTCCTTCCTCCATCGTCATCTCCTCCATTTTCTCCAGCTTCTCCTACTCTCCCTCCTCCATCGTCTTCTCCTCCATCTTCTCCAGCTTCTCCTACTCTCCTTCCTCCATCGTCATCTCCTCCATTTTCTCCAGCTTCTCCTACTCTCCCTCCTCCATCGTCTTCTCCTCCATCTTCTCCAGCTTCTCCTACTCTCCTTCCTCCATCGTCATCTCCTCCATTTTCTCCAGCTTCTCCTACTCTCCCTCCTCCATCGTCTTCTCCTCCATCTTCTCCAGCTTCTCCTACTCTCCTTCCTCCATCGTCATCTCCTCCATTTTCTCCAGCTTCTCCTACTCTCCCTCCTCCATCGTCTTCTCCTCCATCTTCTCCAGCTTCTCCTACTCTCCTTCCTCCATCGTCATCTCCTCCATTTTCTCCAGCTTCTCCTACTCTCCCTCCTCCATCGTCTTCTCCTCCATCTTCTCCAGCTTCTCCTACTCTCCTTCCTCCATCGTCATCTCCTCCATTTTCTCCAGCTTCTCCTACTCTCCCTCCTCCATCGTCTTCTCCTCCATCTTCTCCAGCTTCTCCTACTCTCCTTCCTCCATCGTCATCTCCTCCATTTTCTCCAGCTTCTCCTACTCTCCCTCCTCCATCGTCTTCTCCTCCATCTTCTCCAGCTTCTCCTACTCTCCTTCCTCCATCGTCATCTCCTCCATTTTCTCCAGCTTCTCCTACTCTCCCTCCTCCATCGTCTTCTCCTCCATCTTCTCCAGCTTCTCCTACTCTCCTTCCTCCATCGTCATCTCCTCCATTTTCTCCAGCTTCTCCTACTCTCCCTCCTCCATCGTCTTCTCCTCCATCTTCTCCAGCTTCTCCTACTCTCCTTCCTCCATCGTCATCTCCTCCATTTTCTCCAGCTTCTCCTACTCTCCCTCCTCCATCGTCTTCTCCTCCATCTTCTCCAGCTTCTCCTACTCTCCTTCCTCCATCGTCATCTCCTCCATTTTCTCCAGCTTCTCCTACTCTCCCTCCTCCATCGTCTTCTCCTCCATCTTCTCCAGCTTCTCCTACTCTCCTTCCTCCATCGTCATCTCCTCCATTTTCTCCAGCTTCTCCTACTCTCCCTCCTCCATCGTCTTCTCCTCCATCTTCTCCAGCTTCTCCTACTCTCCTTCCTCCATCGTCATCTCCTCCATTTTCTCCAGCTTCTCCTACTCTCCCTCCTCCATCGTCTTCTCCTCCATCTTCTCCAGCTTCTCCTACTCTCCTTCCTCCATCGTCATCTCCTCCATTTTCTCCAGCTTCTCCTACTCTCCCTCCTCCATCGTCTTCTCCTCCATCTTCTCCAGCTTCTCCTACTCTCCTTCCTCCATCGTCATCTCCTCCATTTTCTCCAGCTTCTCCTACTCTCCCTCCTCCATCGTCTTCTCCTCCATCTTCTCCAGCTTCTCCTACTCTCCTTCCTCCATCGTCATCTCCTCCATTTTCTCCAGCTTCTCCTACTCTCCCTCCTCCATCGTCTTCTCCTCCATCTTCTCCAGCTTCTCCTACTCTCCTTCCTCCATCGTCATCTCCTCCATTTTCTCCAGCTTCTCCTACTCTCCCTCCTCCATCGTCTTCTCCTCCATCTTCTCCAGCTTCTCCTACTCTCCTTCCTCCATCGTCATCTCCTCCATTTTCTCCAGCTTCTCCTACTCTCCCTCCTCCATCGTCTTCTCCTCCATCTTCTCCAGCTTCTCCTACTCTCCTTCCTCCATCGTCATCTCCTCCATTTTCTCCAGCTTCTCCTACTCTCCCTCCTCCATCGTCTTCTCCTCCATCTTCTCCAGCTTCTCCTACTCTCCTTCCTCCATCGTCATCTCCTCCATTTTCTCCAGCTTCTCCTACTCTCCCTCCTCCATCGTCTTCTCCTCCATCTTCTCCAGCTTCTCCTACTCTCCTTCCTCCATCGTCATCTCCTCCATTTTCTCCAGCTTCTCCTACTCTCCCTCCTCCATCGTCTTCTCCTCCATCTTCTCCAGCTTCTCCTACTCTCCTTCCTCCATCGTCATCTCCTCCATTTTCTCCAGCTTCTCCTACTCTCCCTCCTCCATCGTCTTCTCCTCCATCTTCTCCAGCTTCTCCTACTCTCCTTCCTCCATCGTCATCTCCTCCATTTTCTCCAGCTTCTCCTACTCTCCCTCCTCCATCGTCTTCTCCTCCATCTTCTCCAGCTTCTCCTACTCTCCTTCCTCCATCGTCATCTCCTCCATTTTCTCCAGCTTCTCCTACTCTCCCTCCTCCATCGTCTTCTCCTCCATCTTCTCCAGCTTCTCCTACTCTCCTTCCTCCATCGTCATCTCCTCCATTTTCTCCAGCTTCTCCTACTCTCCCTCCTCCATCGTCTTCTCCTCCATCTTCTCCAGCTTCTCCTACTCTCCTTCCTCCATCGTCATCTCCTCCATTTTCTCCAGCTTCTCCTACTCTCCCTCCTCCATCGTCTTCTCCTCCATCTTCTCCAGCTTCTCCTACTCTCCTTCCTCCATCGTCATCTCCTCCATTTTCTCCAGCTTCTCCTACTCTCCCTCCTCCATCGTCTTCTCCTCCATCTTCTCCAGCTTCTCCTACTCTCCTTCCTCCATCGTCATCTCCTCCATTTTCTCCAGCTTCTCCTACTCTCCCTCCTCCATCGTCTTCTCCTCCATCTTCTCCAGCTTCTCCTACTCTCCTTCCTCCATCGTCATCTCCTCCATTTTCTCCAGCTTCTCCTACTCTCCCTCCTCCATCGTCTTCTCCTCCATCTTCTCCAGCTTCTCCTACTCTCCTTCCTCCATCGTCATCTCCTCCATTTTCTCCAGCTTCTCCTACTCTCCCTCCTCCATCGTCTTCTCCTCCATCTTCTCCAGCTTCTCCTACTCTCCTTCCTCCATCGTCATCTCCTCCATTTTCTCCAGCTTCTCCTACTCTCCCTCCTCCATCGTCTTCTCCTCCATCTTCTCCAGCTTCTCCTACTCTCCTTCCTCCATCGTCATCTCCTCCATTTTCTCCAGCTTCTCCTACTCTCCCTCCTCCATCGTCTTCTCCTCCATCTTCTCCAGCTTCTCCTACTCTCCTTCCTCCATCGTCATCTCCTCCATTTTCTCCAGCTTCTCCTACTCTCCCTCCTCCATCGTCTTCTCCTCCATCTTCTCCAGCTTCTCCTACTCTCCTTCCTCCATCGTCATCTCCTCCATTTTCTCCAGCTTCTCCTACTCTCCCTCCTCCATCGTCTTCTCCTCCATCTTCTCCAGCTTCTCCTACTCTCCTTCCTCCATCGTCATCTCCTCCATTTTCTCCAGCTTCTCCTACTCTCCCTCCTCCATCGTCTTCTCCTCCATCTTCTCCAGCTTCTCCTACTCTCCTTCCTCCATCGTCATCTCCTCCATTTTCTCCAGCTTCTCCTACTCTCCCTCCTCCATCGTCTTCTCCTCCATCTTCTCCAGCTTCTCCTACTCTCCTTCCTCCATCGTCATCTCCTCCATTTTCTCCAGCTTCTCCTACTCTCCCTCCTCCATCGTCTTCTCCTCCATCTTCTCCAGCTTCTCCTACTCTCCTTCCTCCATCGTCATCTCCTCCATTTTCTCCAGCTTCTCCTACTCTCCCTCCTCCATCGTCTTCTCCTCCATCTTCTCCAGCTTCTCCTACTCTCCTTCCTCCATCGTCATCTCCTCCATTTTCTCCAGCTTCTCCTACTCTCCCTCCTCCATCGTCTTCTCCTCCATCTTCTCCAGCTTCTCCTACTCTCCTTCCTCCATCGTCATCTCCTCCATTTTCTCCAGCTTCTCCTACTCTCCCTCCTCCATCGTCTTCTCCTCCATCTTCTCCAGCTTCTCCTACTCTCCTTCCTCCATCGTCATCTCCTCCATTTTCTCCAGCTTCTCCTACTCTCCCTCCTCCATCGTCTTCTCCTCCATCTTCTCCAGCTTCTCCTACTCTCCTTCCTCCATCGTCATCTCCTCCATTTTCTCCAGCTTCTCCTACTCTCCCTCCTCCATCGTCTTCTCCTCCATCTCCTCCTGCATCTCTGCTCTCCATCACCTGACAAAAATAACGTGGTGCATGGCATGAACAGTGTCACTTTTTATAGGTTATTAAACTGTTTATTTTACTGGAGATCAGATTAAATGTGAAAATCTAAACTAAAAGGAGTTTGACTCTCAGAGTTCAGAGTTTCTGGTTTTTACTGACTTCCACACCACAGTCTTCTTCTCTGAAAGAGGTTACATAAAGTAAACAAGATGCTGCTCAGGAGGTGGATATCAGTCATATCTTTTGGTCTTTGATCGCTGTGTCCATCATCTGTCCTCAGACTGCCACGTCAGACGTGTGGTATGTTTGTATTTTAACGGCGAGCTGGATGGCTGCATAGTCCACCGTGCACTCAGAGCCTGTGACCTGCTCCATGTTGTTGGACCAATGACAGATAAAAGTAAAAACGATACACAGCAATTATTAAGCTTGGAGAAATTAATAGAGGAAGAAAAAGTAAGATTGGAAATCATGCAGACTAAATATGACTGTGGAACAAAAGTGAATGCATGAATGAGATGTCAGATAAAATACAGAAATATTGTTTTGGAGATAAGAAAACTGAAAACTGATCTGAATACAGGACAACTCTGATTATAAGACTCTAAGACTAATCATCAGAAAAACACTTTGATAAACAAGGTTTACTTTGCTTAAATAAAACATGTTTAATTGTAATTCTGAGAAAATCATTGAAATCATAATTCCAGACTAATGTGATTTTTGATCTGTATTGCATAATATCTACATGTAAATGAACCACTCAGCCATTTAGAATTTAAATACTAGTAAATAAAAAGGAGATCATTTTGTGAAGCAGTTTGAATAAAAAAAACAGCGAACACAATATTGCATTAAAAGATCTGTGCAGTTAAACAAAATTGAACTGTAGCAGAAATATCGTTGCAATGAAACATTTAAATTTAAAGTCTCGCAGTGCTGCAGCTAGAATGCAAACTGTCTAAACTTTGCTTAGTAAATGTCTCATAACAGTCGTTTACTCACGTTTTCTGCCTCGCTGTCCTCACCGTCACTCCCACTCATGCTGCAGTCCTCCTCTCTTCCTGCAGAGCATCACTCCCATCCGATGCATTTGATATGCTGCACTGTTTAAATCCACTAATGATGCTCTCTGGTGTTACTTCATCCCATGCCTGGAGGATCCATTCACAAAGCCGGCATAGAACTGGCTTTTGAATTTTTCCAGACGGTGTGAGTGTGTGATCACCGGACAGGAGCTACACTGTTGTGCAGATTATCCTTGAAAGGCTTGTTAACCACCACATCAACACCTGTATCTGGCTCGTCATCCCCGTAGTAAGTCGCCGTTCATCTTCATCTCTTTGACAGCATCAGAGGACAGTATTTTTCTTTTTTCTAAAAGTCCTGCGTCATGTTCCCCACACCACTTTTAGCCAGTCTCCCACAAGTTCACTCTCCATCCAGCTCTTTTCCTGAACATGTACAACAATGCCAGCCGGCTTTGCCTCTTTCAGCACTTTGCGTTTTAAAATGACATATGGGGACAACTTTGTCCCGTCTGCATGACGATGGCCCGACTATTTTCATTTCTAGTTGACTTCACAATAACACACTTCTCAACTTTTTGTGCACTGTCAACTAGGGCTGCAACGAATGACTATTCTGATGGTCGATTAGTCACCGACTAATAAAACGACTAGTCGCCCAATCGGATTATGTCCCTCATGATTATTAAATGGATCTTATTTCACTTTCAGCTTTGAAATCTTGCATGAGGTTGTTAAGTAAGTCCGACGTTCCTCCTCTTTAAATGTTCAGGCACATTTCAGACTTTTGATGTCCTCTGCCGCATTATCCTTCTGGGTATGCTTAACTCCTTGGTAATGGCTTTCAGCTCCGGTAATGAGCATGCCTTTTTTCCATTTCTTTTGGAAGTGGACGTTTTGAGGACCACGATATGCTTTTCTCTTAATGTTAGCATTTTTCAGACTGTCTTTTTGTCTTTTTTTTGGAACTTTACCCTCTGTAACTGTAATTTTTCTTGGCTGCCTGACAGTTGTTTGATGCCTCTCCTGCATGAAACACCATTTTCTTACAACTGCCATCATAACTCTGCCTCACTTGTCTGTTAACTTACCAGGCTTTTGATCCACTCTGTTCTGGACAATCACCGCGCCTCTCCACGGCTGTGTCCGAATGTCGACCCTACTCCCTACATAGTGCCCTATATAGAGGGTAAATAGCAGTGTCCGAATGTCCAGAGAGAAAAAAGTAGGGCACTCAAAATAACCCACAATGCATCTTGAAAAGTAGTGAGCATCGATGGTCCCTAGACGGGTCAATATAGACCACAATGCATTGCAGGCAGAAGCTCAACATGGCGCAAGGAGGCGAAAAAACTAAGCTGCGCAAAATTACCTACAAGCAAACAAACAAAGAATAAAATACAACTTTGGATTGGATTTGGAATGACATTTTGACCCGGGTTGTTGTTGCCATGGTGACGGTAATCACGTGGTTTGCCACGAGGAAAAAATAGGCAGCTTCGTGTTGGAATCGCCAAGAGAAAGAGGCACTACGTAGGGCAGCCCTATGTAGTGAAGGAGGGGTTGGGGAGTAGGGTGGAAATTTGGAAACAGCCCATGTTTCATGTCCTGTCACTCCTTCTCTGCTGTTACAGCCACAGTGAGGTCACTGGCTTAAACAAAGCCGGCGCCCTCTGCTGTTACGGTTGTGTCGCAACCCCAGACAACAATTAGCATGTGTCAATGGTTAGAGCCCGGTTATAAGAGGACCCTACGTCTTCACAACAACAAAAAAACCTTGTCCTAAATTTGGGTCTATAAGGGCATAATAATAAAAGAGGAGAGGGTTTTTAAAAAGCACCAAATAAATAAATAGATAAAACTGAAAATTACATGGAAAAGTAAATAAATATGTTTGTTAATACAAAGTTAAATTAAAACGGTAGAAAGTGACAATAGAAAAAAAATTAGTCATTTTTATTGGTTTTGTTAATGAAAAAAAATTCTTTTCAAATTTCTTTTGTGGTCACTAACGCGAGGGGCCACGCATGACTACTGCCTGTTTTTATCTCGAGCTGTGCACCTTCAGCACCCAAATGAAGTGTCTCTTACTGAAGTGCTGTGTTGTGATAAATCATGATTTGATCGATGACACCAGATTAAAAAGTCGTAGCCACGGATATCATGGTAACAGACCATTGCAGTAAATAATTTTTGGGCTTTTGGGTTGGACGTATGTTCCCCCAGGGTTGTAGTTACACTTTAAGTATGACACCCAGTAAGCTCGGTTACAGTTATTATTTATATTTATATATACAGTGGTCCCTCGTTTATTGTAATTTTTCTCAGTTCAAATACAAGTTAAGGCCTAATTATCCCTCCTCTGGGTTTTTATAGACCTTTCCCAAACTATGATGAACATTTTCAACATTCTCACACACTTTAAACACTCACACATATATTTAACAACGTGAATTTCTTAATCCTCTTAATCTTAACAGCACATTGATGTTTACCAACCAATCAAGACACAACACACAGCGGGCTGATTCCTACCGTAAACTTTGGACATAGAATGGTTGAAATAGGATTTACATATACTTAAATATTCAGTGCTGCATAAAAAAAAAAAAAATCTGTGAAACAGTGAGACCGCAGAAGATGAAGATGAAGATGATATGGCGAGGGACCACTGTATTATATACATCTCAGTGTTAAAATACAATCAGATTATATATTAACTGCCCATAAATATGTGCTTAATTATCACATGGTCTCAAGGTAATTGTCTATTTTCATTGCATAAGTAGCCCATGGCCACGAGTTTTTTTTTTATGTTGATGTCACCAGACGGGCTCGGTAAGTGCCAGACAGAAAACTCATCTTCATTTTGATAAACCTGCTTTCCAGTTTGTTTACATGAGACGCAGCACTGCAGCAAGACTGACCGACGAGTGGCGGTGGGTCCCGTTAGGGAGTTCTGCTCCGGTCGACTACTGTCGATGCAAACCCGCCACCATGTCACTGCTCTGTAGCGAGTCTAGGTTAGTCGGCCCTCGAGCCCCTTCTGGCTCTTGGACCCAAGCTTTTAACTGGTGGCAATTGAATTCTCTGCATGTGGTTTCTTTGTGTGTTTAGAGCCAGTGAGCAACGAATATTGAGAAAACAAAACAATTTAATGCCCGATCAAATAATTAACGATGCTAATTAAATAATGTGTTAATGCATTAACATGCCCAGCCCTAATATTTAATCCCAGGTGTCAGGAACTGAAAAATCCAGTATTTCACATTAGGATTAGAGTAACCTTTCGAAATCCCAAAGTTATTTTAAATGTATATACATGTTCATTTCCACATGTGTGTAGTAATAGTGAACTGACTCGGGTCATAATACAAACTGAAGTCAGATCTGTTAAGAACCATATAAAAGACTGAACAAATTATCTCCCTGCCTTCGAAATGTTTTAGATTTAAATATAAAAAATTAAACCTACCGTGGCCAAATTCGAAATTACAGTTATTTTTATTAAAATATTACAGTTAATATCTTGTGTTATTTTCATATTTACCAAATTTATCCTGCCGGCCACATTGGACCCTTTTGGGGAATGGTTTTGGCCCCCAGGCCTTGTGTTTGACACTCTTGCTATAAATGATCTGATATCACCTCTACATCATCTTTTTGTCCATCTTAATAGCTGAAATACTCTTAATTAGCGAGTGGCTGCCATTATCACCAGTTGTAGTGTTTGCCACCCTATTCTGGACTGAAATGCTTTGTCCTGGTTTTGTGGTCCCAGCTCATCCCCGACACCAGAAGAATCCAGTAGCCATGAGCTGTGGAGGGTCACCCAGGGAAGGGCATGGCTGGGGCAGCGTGTGACCCGTTCAGCACTTTCCTCTAATGGCTCATATTTTAGCTGCTGTGGCGGAGACAAATGGCCCTGCTCTAAAAGCCCCGTCCAAGCTGCTAAAACCTGGTTGATAGATGGCCAGGCCTGCTGATAAATGCCCCCCATCACTTTCCACATGGAGCCGATTCATCACTGCACCGGGCATTGTGCTGGGAATCCATATTGGATATTTAATTACAGGGAATGTTGTCCATTTTATAAAAACAGTGGCTTTGCCAATGTTTTCACACTTTTTTACACATACATACTTATTAAGATACTACCAATAAAACAGTTTAAGCTCTGACTTTCTATTTACTTTAAAGTGTCAAAGCAAGGGTGTCAAACATGCAGCCCGGGGGCCGAAGCTGGCCTTCCAGAGGATCCAATCCATTTCAGGTTTGATTTTTCTTTCTTTTTGTTTAAATCGAAAACATTTCCAAGGCACGGAGATAACTTGTGACATCTTTTCTATATACCAGGGATTAAATGTCTGGTGATTTCATAGATCCATTGTGACCTGGAAGTTGTGATTAATGTGCAAATGTGTAAATATATAAATAAAATGTCATCAAAATTTATTTTACATATTTATATGTAAACATATGTAAAATAAATAAACATTTTTTTAGAAAAAAGCATGCAATGAAAATATAAAGTAACATATATGAAGTTTTTAAAAAAGATTAAAATTTATTTAAGAAAATGGATCAAACTGATAAAATATTATAAATGAACATTCGTTTATAAATAATTTTAACTAAATGTATGAAATTTACAAGTTCAAAATTTGAAAAATTCTTTAATGATAATGTGTGTGTGTGTGTGTGTGTGTGTATGATAGTTGATTAAGTATAAACATCTTGTTTTAAAATGTTTTAGTACCACTTTGTTCTGAAACAAGGGGGGAAATGTGTAGTTGTTGTTATTTATAGTCTATAGACTATTATGCTGATATTTTACTGGTGCATCTGGGAGTCAGATTTAATGTGGAAACTGAACTGTAAGACGTTTGACAGCTCTGTGTTTAAGTATCTGCACTGAAGGGAGCCCCACATGACCCACATTTCCATAGTTGTGTGATTCAGATGAAGATGAGACTAAGTGGCATTTTGTCCACACTTAAGAAGAGACTATAGCATTTATAAGACACCACACGGTTTTAATGAAAAATTTATTTGTTCATAAAAATGTTTACATTATACTCAGTTTTTTTTAGCTAACAAGTTGTTTTAACTTGGTGTTATAAGATATGTTTGCTCTGCACAATTTCATTTAACAGCAGATACAGAAGCTCTTTTTTTGTTCTTCAGACAGAATACTTTCTGCTTTATTAATGACCAGTAGCCACCTACCTACTATTATATTTAATATATCTGCTTTGTGATGCTAGACAGTTAGACTTAATCCAGGTCCTCAGGACCCACTGCCCGCATGTTTTAGAGGCAACCCTACTTTAAAACACCTGAATGAAATGAATGGCAGGACAGGGGTCCTAAGGACCTGGATTGAGAAACACTGCGCTAGTACAAAGTTTGAGATACACAAAGGCCATTTTAACTGTGTACGAATTTTCCTGTGATGCCATCCAGCCGAGTTCTGGTACAAACATTGTGTAATGAAACCATATCATCCAGTGTCTTCAGTTTTTCCCACAGTACAGTATAGTTACAAACAGGGTTGGTTATTATCTGAGTCCTCTGCTAAGTCTGCCAGTTTCTCCCACCTACATCCCATCCTTGTCAACTTGAAGGCGACTGGAGGAGAAAGAGGAATGAGGGATGGGAATAAGTGATGCTTCAGCTGGATTAGCTGTCAGTTTCCTGTAAAACACCTGGTTGCACGGAGACATACAGATAATAGAGCAAGCCACAGAAAGTAGGATAATAAACACAGCACAGGTTGCCATCACCAGACTTGTCCAGTTCTGGGTTTTCTGCCTTGGGACAGCAGTCTGTTTGGTGGTCACGTTGACACAGTCCTGGCTGTACCCAGGCTGTGGTACGGTGACTCTAACACACACCTGGTAGCAGGTAGATGGCTGCAGCTGCTGGATGTGGTACTGTTTTACATCAGCAGGAAGCCTGGCTCTAAACGGTACCATGAGACGTTGATTTTCTGTTAAAACAGACCACTTTAGGAGGGTTAACAGAGCACCTGAACTTTCCCAGGAAACCATAACAGAATGAGAGTGAACAGATGTGATGTGGACCTGTAGAGGTTTTCTGGAAGGTATGGAAGTATTTCTGTCTACAAAAACTAAAACAGACATCAGATCTGCTCCAACAAGGTTCTGGGCCACACAGATATATGTGCCAGCCTCCTGCTCTGTGATATCGTAGATGCCCAGACTTCCCTCAGGGTGCTGGTAAAACTTACCAGACACCCTGCCAGGCAGCACTCTGTCACCAGACGGGGTCACCCAGTAGATTTCTGGCTCTGGCTCTCCAAATGCCCGACAATGCAACAACACTGAGCTCCATTTCTGGACTTTAACCTGATCTGGAAGGCTCCTACCTGAGATCATTGGAAAACAGGTCTCTGCCATCTCCCTGAAGTGGACCTGTTTGACATACTGGCCTTTATACTCCAGAGGTTCCTCACAGAGCAGTGAATCCGGCTCCATGAAACGAACAGCACTCTTGTTCATGTTGACCCAACGGATAACACAGTCGCATCGAATCGGATTGCTGTGCAGGCTCACCTCTCGTAGGTTTGACAGGGACTCCACAGTCCTGTAGTGAAGCGCGCTCAGAGCATTGCTGTTCAGCATCAGAGTCTCCAGCCTGGGCAGCTTGTGGAAGGCCTGCGGGTTGATGTAGGACAGCACAGGGTTGTTAGTGGCCTCAATTTTCGTCAGCTCTGGCAGATTGTTCATGGCAAAACTGTCAATAGACACAAGGTCAGGCATGTTGTTGATGCCAAGCTCCTTAATGTGCATCATGTCCTTAAAGTCACCATTCTGGATTGTCTCAATAGGATTTTTGTTTAAATCCAAAAATTTTAGGTTCCTGACTCTTGTTAGTGCCATGTGAGGCACTCTTTTCAGCAGGTTGTCAAAAAAAGATATGCTTTCCAAGTTCTCAAGTCCAACCAGGCTATTATCAGGTATCTCTGTCAAATTCATCCTTGCAAGCACAAGGCTTCTGAGGTTAACCAGAGGTTTAAAGTTCATGTCCGACAGATAGAGGACGGGGTTTTCTCCCAGCATCAGTATTTCCAGGTTGGGGATAGGCTGGAACCACTGACTGTTGATGCTTGTCAGTCGATTGGAGTTGAGATGAAGCCTCAATAGTCTGCTGACGCCCCGGAAAGCCCCGGAGCTGATGGAGGAGATGAGGTTGTGGTTGATGTAGAACTCCTGGAGATTTGGTAGAGAGGCCAGGCAGCTGTTAGGAAGCACCTGGACCCAGTTTTCCTCCATGTGGAGTGACAGCAGCTGGGGGAGAGACCCCAGACAAACGTCACTCACTGAAGAAATGTTGTTCTGAGACAAGTCAATCTCAGAGATGTTGGCCAAGCCATCTAAAGTTTTCTCCACACTAACAATGTTGTTTGTCTGCAGTAGCAGTACCTGTGTTTCTGAGGGGAGTCCCTCCGGTAGCACGGAGAGGCCCAGGTCATTACAGTCCACTGTGGCAGCCTCACTGTAAATTGAACTGGGAGAGAACCAAGGTCGTATCTCACATCGGCACATAGCAGGGCAATAAGAAACCCCCTCCAGCGCCAGAAGAAGAGACAGCTCAGCCAGCAGACAAGCCACAACCACTGTCTCCTGCATTTTGGCCTGTCTTCCTTTTAGCCAGTAATTGGCCCTTATGGAGTCAACCGTTAGCGGTGCTAACTTCACAAATAAGACCTCATTTGTTCCTGCAGCAGGACAAAGTGGATTTCTGCTGACGTGTGGTCCCTGAAGCTTTGGCACTGTTGTTGCAGCAGCTATTGGCAAAGAGAGAGGAGCTTTCTGTTCAGTCTGCGCCAGGTTGTCATGCTCGCTGAGATATGTCAAGGTCGATGTATCCTTCAGGGAGTAGTACTACATAGCCAAAGGGAGGTTGAGGGATGCTGTTCCTGTGGCTGGGGACAGATCAGTCTGCCGTCCATCATGATTATCCACCGTTCCTGTCACTGCTGTCACTTTTCATCTGGGGAGAGAGGACAGATAAAAGGCCAACGTGAGATAGAGAGGTATATTGATTCATGGTAAAATTAAGACTAACTCAGCCTTATTTAATTTTATTGCTCTCCTCCCAGCATCTGAGTTATGGGTTAAGATTAACCTATCATTAATCATATAGAACATTTGACTGGTTCAAATCCCAAGATGATTTTCTCATGGATGAAGGGCAAGTCAACACACAGTTGAAGGATCTTTACACACTGATCAACAACATGCTCACAACAACATGCTAACACTTTTACAACCTGAAAGGATGGCGGAGCGTCCACACCTTGTTGTCTAAGCAAGTCTTTGGTCCTCTGCTGGGTCTCTTCAACCGCTTTCTGCATTATCTATAATAATTATTTATATCATTGTTTTCTTTTGTGGGTAACTTTTGGTGTAGAAGCTGAATTTTCAGCAGTGACGGAGGTGGTCTGTGAAGGCTGAAGCAGCTTCATGTAAATTTCTGCATGTGTATGGAAGCTATTACATCACATTATTCCCCCTGTCCAGTATCTTTGGCTTTCATACTATTTAATATTATATTATTCAGTTCATTGATTCTAGAATGCGCCGATGAGTGGCAGCAGGAATTGTAGTAGCTCTGT